>JAAGEH010000013.1:256585-430546 GCA_011751065.1 Lasiurus cinereus
CCTGGTTGGAACTGGAGAGCCTTATGCTTAGCGAAATAAGCCAGTCAGTGAAGGAGAAGCATCACATGATCGCACTCATTGGGGGATAATAAAGAACATTATAAACTGATGAACAAAAGGATAGATACAGAGACAGTAAAGCTTCAAACAGACTGTGAAATTACAGCAGGAAGATTAAAGTTAGGTGAGGTAGATAAGAGATCAATCAAAGGACTTGTATCTATGCATATAATCATAACCAATGAACATAGACACTGGGGGGTTGGGGTATGCCTGGGAGGGAGGGGGGGCAATGGGGAGATATGTATAAAAAATTAATAAAAAAAAGAAAAGAAAATATATCCTGAAAAAAAAAAAGTAAGCAACTAACATTATGTAGATTGGCAAATTTATGAATACGTTTCATAACCAGTAGAAAATAGGCTTTATGACTGGCAATTATCTACACTAATAAAAGAGAGATATGCAAATTGACTGTATACTTGCAATATCTACCAGCCAATCAGGAGTGAGTATGAAAATTTACCCAACAAAGATGGAGAGTTAATTTGCATACACAGGCACTGAGTGGCCGGGTGTGGGGCAGGATGCTTGTGCCATTGCCATGACAATGATACAGGCACTCCACACTGTCCCAGCTGCTCCAGGCCTCTGGGCACTGTGGGAAGAGGGAAAGAGGGCTCCAGCACAGAGCAAACACAGAAAGGCGACTCTGGGTCCAGAGCAAAGGCAAAAGGTGGCTCTGGCTGGAGCGAAGGCAGTGCCAGCAGCCAGGGAAGGAAGGCCCATTCTTGAATAAATGAATATTCGTGAATCAGGTATCTAATATTTTATACTTTATAGAAATATATGCTTTCAAATATAGTATAAAATATTTTTATTAACAGACCCAAGTATTTTTACTTTTTCTGTATTAACAATACAAAAATAGGTAAAATTAAATTTATTTAGAAATTAATGTTTCAGTAGTTTATCTTATTTGCAAATGACTTAGTTATCCAATAATTTCTATTTTTTAACTTAAGGTTTCAAGTTACCAAAATACTTTGGAAAACTATTTTTAAGTACATATACTGTAAAACAATTACTTCTCAAAAGTTTTACCAAACAATCTTTTATGTTATTTATAGTTACTTAATATATTATTTTCCAGTAATTACATTTATATTATTTATGAAAATTTTATGCGACATTAGACAAAATCAGTTATTATCTCAAGCTAGTTTCCTGTTGAAAAACCTTATAATGAAATTAAGACAAACATTTTTTTTTTTGGTAAACCCGAATAAAGAAAAATTATTGTGTTAAATATTAATAACTCTAAAGATTTATGTGTTTTAATTAAATCAACAAACAAATTAGCTTCAATATTAAATATTTTATTAGATCACAAAATTATCCCAAGCATTTTGGTCAGTTCCCATCATATTTCTTAATTTATATAAGTACTTAATTTTCTTTCTAATTTTTTTATTTTTTCTTTATTGATTAATGTATGACATATGTGTCTGTATCGCCCCATTGTTCCCCCACACCATCACTCATGCCCTCAACCCCTATTGTCTGTATCCATTGGTTAGGCTTATATACATGCATACAAGTCCTCTGGTTGATCTCTCCACCTTATTCCCTCCCTCCCCTACTTTCCCTTTGAGGTTTGACAGTCTTCTCTCTCTGGATCTGTTTTTTGTTCATCACTTTATGTTGTTCATTATTTTCCATAAATGAGTGGATCATGTGATATTTCTCTTTCTCTGTCTGACTCATTTCACTTAGCATAATGCTCTCCAGGAACATCCATGCTGTTTCAAATGGTTAGAATTCCTGCTTTTTCACTGCAGCATAGTATTCCACTGTGTAGATGTATCACAGTTTTTTAAAATTATTTTATTCCTATATTTTTGTTTAAAATATTACAAATAGTAGTACATATGTCTCCTTTTTTTCCCCCATTGACCTCCCCCGGCCTTCCCTACCCCACTGTACATGCCTTCACCTGACCCTCCCCCCACAACAGTGTCTTGTATAGATTGGTCATGCTTATATAAATGCATACAAATCCTTTGGTTGATCTCTTACAGCCCACCCCACCTCAATCTTCCCTGCCTTCCCACTATAGTATGACAGTCTGTACAATGCTTCTTTACCTCTGTATCTGTTTTTTTTCCCCCCTGATTCTTTTCTTAAAAAAATCTTGCCTCTGCAAGAACAAAAAATGTTTGAGTCCCAATAAGAACAAAAAATGTTTGAGTCCCAATTTCAATGTCCAACAGTCTGAGTCCCGGTTTCAACGTCAAACAGTTCCTTATGTGTACATGTCATCAATGGTATGTGGATGGTGGACAAATGGTGGCAATGCAAGTCCAACCCTCTCTGGTTTGGTCCTAGGCGACCTGTAGTGATGCACAGCTGCTGACTGCTAGCATGGCAAGGGGTCGTCAATGTCTGCTCTGGACTGTTTCACCCCTTGTGTTCGTGGTTGGAGGAGACCTGCCAATTACTCTCTGTTGCAGGAGTCCACTTAGTCTTGGAGTTGTTTTCTGAAAGTATATAAACATGTTATCCACCAAAAGTTAATAAAAATAAAAAAATTTATTTTTGCCCAAATGATATTCCTTTGGCTTATTTTGACACCATGTATGTTTTCATGGGTGTCTTGCAGTTAGCATTACAAATGAAAATTAATTTTCTAAAGTAAAAATTTTCTAGATGTAATTTACTTACAGGATATATTTTCTTACATGATATTATCCTACTAGCCCCCCCTTTTTTATTAATGAAGCCTTCTGTAAATTTTTAATGCAATCTTGATAACTACAAATTAAAAAATTTTGCACAAAAATATGACTGCTTTATGTTCACTGCATGTTAAGCAATTTTACCATGAGATGAACTACCAATAGAAATATTAGTTAATACTTTAGAAAAAGCTTTTTGTCCAGTACAATTAAATTTTCTTGAATATTCACTTATTTCAATTATCCAACTTAAATTAATCTGAAAGTTTGATTACTCTTTTACTGTCAAATTTAATACTCTACCAACAATCTTAGATTACCCTGCAAATATTAGTGGAAAGGATTATTTGCATTCTTGAGTAGGCCCTGAACATTACTGGTGCTAGGCTGGATTTAGTTATAGGGCAGCTGCTATTGGCCAAGTCTCTGTCTGTTACCTGGGTCCCGATCTGGGCTGGGTGTGGAAAGCAAAGCAGCCACGGGGGCAGGAGACCTCCCTCAGAAAGGGTGAGGGTTCAGGCCCCTGCAAGGTAGGGGGGTTAGGGTCTGTACCCCACCTTGGTTGACCCCCAAGTTCTCTCCTGATGGCCACTCTGCGACTGTGCCTGTCTTAGGTTGTTTCTTCCCTGAGGAATCTTACCTGTCTCTGGCTAACCAGTCATCCTCCTGGGCTAAGAAGGGTGTTGTGAGGTTCAGTTCTGTCTCCTTTGTAGCCTATGCCCCCGTGCCCTCCATGCCTAGCACCTGCCTTGGGATCCCCTCGCCTGCTGGTGGGATCCCTGCACTGATCACATATCTCAGGGAACTCAGGCTCCTTCTCCAGAGAGGGCCCAGCTCACACCATTGGGCGAGAGACAGATCCATGGTACCAGCCACCAGGAGGTTTCAATCTCAGCATGAATAGAAAGCTCAGGCAACAGCTGAGAGCAATTGGATTGTGAGAAGAGGGTCCCTCTTGGCAAAAAGGGTAAGAGGGGCCAGTATAGAATGCTCAAGAGCTTTCCCAGTGCCTTAATTCCTTCTGAAAGGGATAAATTCCTTTCATGTCCTTTTTAAAATTGCTGCCAAATATTCAAAGAATTAGTTTGTAAGTTTGTTTAGGATAATTGTACAATATGCTGTTGTGAAATATCAAAAATTATAATGACATTGTAGGATAATATCATGCAAGGATATTCTTTGCTCTAGGCCATGGCAATTCCATTTCAAACTGGCTGTCAATTTCTTTTTGTAACTTTATTTAAACTTTGTCAAGGAGGCAAAAACGCAAATTACTTACTTTAGTTCAAGAGGCCAAATATATTGACTTTCAATTACAATCCTTAAAACATTTGCATGAAACTTCTCTTAATTTCCTTCCAAAATAATTTTCAGGCTACAGAGTTTTATTTAAAAATCTTTGTCACATGAAACAATTTCTACTAAGGTTATGGTGGCCACCAGTATGGATTAGATTTAATATTTTATTCCTTAGAATTTTTGAAATTTTTATTTTGTACATGAGTTTTAATTCTGCTATTACTCCCGCCTCTACTCATCCCTGCCCCCCCCCCCTGGACGGTGGCTATTGATTAGGCTCATGTGCATGTACGCAAGTCCCTCAGTTGAACTCTCCCCCTTACTCCCACTGACCTGCACCTTCCCTGAGGTTTGATGTTCTGATCTACATTTCTCAGTCTCGATCTGTTCTTGTTCATCAGTCTATGACATTCATTATATTCCACAAATGAGATCATGTGATATTTATCTTTCTCTGACTGGCTTATTTCACTTAGCATAATGCTTTGCATCTCCATTCATGTTGCAAATGGTAGGAGCTCCATTTTTACAGCAGCATAGTATTCCATTGTGTAGATGTACCACAGCTTTTTAATCCATTCATCTGCTGCTGGACACTTAGGCGGTTTCCAACTCTTAGCTATGGTAAATTGTGCTGCTGTGAACATAGGGGTGCATAAATCCTTTCTGATTGGTGTTTGAAATTTCTTAGGATATATTCCTAAGTGTGGGATTGCTGGGTCAAATGGGAGATCCATTTTTAGTTTTTTGAGGAAACTCCATACTGTTCTCCACAGTGGCTGCACCAGTCTGCATTCCCACCAGCAGTGCACGAGGGTTCCTTTTTTCTCTGCATCCTCACCAACACTTGTCATTTGTTGATTGGTTGATGATAGCCATTCTGACAGGTGTGAGATGGTACAGCATTGTTGTTTTGATTTTCATTTATCTGATGATTAGTGACTTTGAGCAGGTTTTCATATGTCTCTTGGTCTTCCTTCTGTCTTCTTTCAAAAAGTGACTATTTAGGTCAGTTTCCCATTTATTGATTGTTTTGTTTATCTTCTGTTTGTGAAGTTGTATGAGTTCTCTGTAAATGTTGGAGATTAAACCCTTATCATTGATATCATTGTCAAATATATTTTCCCATGAGTGGTCTTTCTTGTTGTTTTAGTGATGGTTTCCTTTGCTGTGGAAAAGCTTTTTATTTTGATGTAGTCCCATTTGTTTATTTTCTCTTTAGTTTCCATTGCCATAGGTGCAGTACCAGTTCAAAAGTTCCTTTGGCATATATCTGAGATTTAGCTGCCTGTGGATTCCTCTACTATTTTTATGGTGTCCCTTCTTATATTTAAGTCCTGTAACCATTTTGAGTTTATTTTTGTGTATGATGTAAGTTGGTGATCTAGTTTCATTTCTTTTGCATGTATCTGTTCAATTTTCCCAGAAGCATTTGTTGAAGAGACTGTCTTGACTCCATTGTATGTTCATAACTTCTTTGTTAAATATTAACTGGGCATAGTGGTTTGGGTCAATTTCTCGGTTCTCTATTCTATTCTATTGATATATATGTCTCTTCCTGTGCCAGTACCAGGCTGTTTTAGGAACGGTGGCTTTGTAATACAGCTTGAAATCTGGTACTGAGATACCACCTACTTTCTTCTCTCTCAGGATTACTGCAGCTATTCAGGTGTTGTTTTTTGTTTGTTTGTTTGTTTGTTTTTATTCCAGATGAATTTTTGGAGAGTTTGTTCTAGGTCTGTAAAATATGCCATTGGTATTTTAATGAGTATTGCATTGAATCTATAGATTGCTGTGGGTAGTATGGACATTCTGATGATGTTGATTCTACCAATCCATGAACATGGTATGTTCTTCTGTTTATGTCTCCTTCTCTCTCTTTTTTGAGTGTCATGTAGTTTTCCACAAATAGGTTTTCAACTCCATAGTTAAGTTTATTTCTAGGTATCTTAATTTTTTTTTGGTGTGATGGTAAATGGCATTGCTTTTTTAGTCTCTTTTTCTGTAAGTTCATTAGTGCTATATAAAATTGCCATGGATTTCTTGGAATTAATTTTGTATCCTCCTACATTGGTGAATTCATTTATCAAGTCTAATCATTTTTTGATGGAGTTTTTAGTATTTTCTATGTAAAGTATCATGTCATCTGCAAATAAGGACAGTTTTATTTCTTCTTTTCCAATTTGGATGCCCTTTCTTTCCTTTTTTTTTTCTTGTCTGATAGCAATGACTACTACTTCCAGCACTTTGTTGAATAGGAGTTGTGAGAGTGGGCATCCCTGTCTTGTTCCTGTTCTTAGGGGAAATGGTTTTAGTTTTTGCCCATTCAGTATGATATTGGCTGTGGGTTTGTTATATATGGCTTTTATTATGTTGAGGTATGATCCTTCTATTCCCAACTTGCTGAGAATTTTTATCAAGAAAGCGTGTTGGATTTTGTCAAATACGGTTTCTGCACCAATTGATATGACTGTGATTTTTTATCTCTCAATTTGTTTATGTGATGTATCATGTTTATTGCCCTATGGATATTGTACCATCCTTGCATTCCTCATATAAATTCTACTTGGTTGTGGTGTATGATCTTTCTGATGTACTGCTCTATTTGATTTGCTAGAATTTTGTTGAGGATTTTGGCATCTATGTTCATGTGGGATATTGGCCTGTAATTCTCTTTCATTGTGTTATCTTTTTCTGGTTTTAGTATTAGGGCAATTCTGGCTTCATAGAAGGGATTTGGAAGTGTTCCTTCCTCTTGATTTTTCTGGCATCATCTGAGGAGTGTAGGTTTTAGTTCTTCCTTGAATGTTTGCTAAAACTCCCCTGTGAAGCCGTTTGGCCTTGGGCCTTTTTTGCTGGAAGCTTTTTGATGACTTCTTCAATTTCCTCCATAGTTATCAGCATATTGAGATTTTTAGAATCTTCCTGAGTGAGTTTTGGAAGGTTGTGTTTTTCAAGTAATGTGTTCATTTCCTCTAGGTTGCGTAATTTGCTATAATTGAGTTGTTCAAAGTATTTTTTAGCAATCCTTTGTATTTCTGTTGTGTCTGTTGTTATTCCACCGCTTTCATTTCTGGTTTTGTTTATTTGGGTCCTCTCTCTTTTCTTCTTTGTGAGCCTGGCTAGCGGTTTATCAATCTTGTTTATACTTTTAAAGAACCAGCTTTTGGTTTTGTTGATCTTTTGTATTTTTTTTTTTGGTCTCTATGTTATTAATTTCTCCTCTGATCTTTATTATTTCTTTCCATCTGCTCACTGTGTGCTTTTCTTGTTTCCCTATTTCTAATTCTTTGAGTTGCTGAGTTAGATGATTCACAACCTTTTTTGCTTGTTTTTTGAGGTAGGCCTGTAGAGCTATAAACTGCCCTCTCAGGACTGCTTTCATTGTGTCCCATAATAAAATCTTCAAGATGTTATTAATTTCTTCTTTGATCCCAATGTTAACCCAATCATTGTTTAATGCATGTTATTCAGGTTCCAAGTATTTTAATTTTTTGAAATTAAAAATTTATTTCTAATATTATGCCATTGTGCTCTGGGAAAATGCTTGATGTGATTTAAATTTTTTGAATTGGGGAGACTTTGCTTGTGACCCAATATGTTGTCTATTTTTGAAAATGTCGCATGTACACTTGAGAAGAATCTATATTCAGTGGCTTTGTGGTGGAATGCTCTGAAGATGTCAACTAGGTCCATCTGATCTAGTGAGTTATTTAGAATTGCTGTTTTTTTGTTGATTTTTTGTCTAAAGGATTTATCCAGTGATGTCAGTGGTGTATTAAAGTCCCCTACTATGATTGTATTGTTGTTAATCTCTCCCTTAATATCTTCCAGTAGTTTTTTTTTTAATGTATTTGGGTACTCCTGTATTGTGTGCATATATGTTTACCAGAGTTATATCTTCTTGATGAATTGCTCCTTTTTGTATTATGTAGTGGCCTTCCTTATCTCTTGTTATAGCCTTTACTTTGAGGTCTATTTTATCAGATATAAGTATCGCTACTCCAGCTTTTTTCTCATTTCTATTTGCCTAAAAAATGTTTTTCTTTCCCTTCACTTTCAGTCTGTGTGAATTCTTTGCTCTGTGGTGGGTGTCTTGTAGACAGCAAATATATGGGTCATGTTTTCTTATCCATTCAGCTACCCTATGTCTTTTGATTGGTGCATTTAACCCATTTACGTTTTATGTTATTATTGACAAGTTTATGTTTGTTGTCATATTTTTCCTTAGTGTTTGTGTTTCTTCTTGCCTTTCTCTTTCTTCTTTTTACAGCAGTCCCTTTATCATTTCTTGCATTGTTTGCTTGGTAGTGATAAACTCTCTTGGCCCTTTTTTTCTGTGAAGCTCCTGATTCCACCTTCGATTTTGAATGATAGCCTTACTAGGTATAGTATTCTTGGGTTCAGTCCCTTGCTTTGCATCACTTTATATATTTCATTCCATTCCCTTCTGGTCTTGTGTGTTTCTGTTGAGAAATCATTTGGCATTCTAATAGAATATCCCTTGCAGGTATATTTCTGTCTCTCTCTGGCAGCCTTTAAAATTCTTACTTTGTCATTAGTGTTCACCAATTTAATTATGATGTGTCTTGGTGTTAGTCTTTTGGGGGTTCAACTTGTTTGGGACTCTATGTACTTCTTGGATTTGCAGAATTTTTTTCTTGCCAATGTCAGGGAAGTTTTCTGTCATTATTCCTTCAAATAGGTTTTCTATTCCTTGCTTCTCTTCCTCTCCTTCTGGCATCTCAATTATGCAAATGTTGTTTCATTTTGTGTTGTCCCAAAGCTCCCTTGAGCTCTCTTCTTGTTTTTTAAGTCTTCTTTCCAGTTGCTGCTGTGTTTGTGTGTTTTTTCCTACCTCGTCTTCTAATTCATTAATGCAGTCCTCTGCCTCCTCTAGTCTACTGTTTAGGCCTTCCATTGTGTTCCTTATTGCAGCTATGTTGTTCTTCATTTCCTCTTGGTTTTTTTTTTTCATGTTGGTGACATTCTCATTCAGCTCCGTATAGTTCTCATTTAGTTTTGTGTATTTGTCATCCAGCAGTTTAAATATCCTTAAAACAGTTACTCTGAATTCTTTCTCTGATAAGCTGCTGACCTCAATTTCATTTAACTCTCTTTCTGGCAATTCCTCTTTTTCTTTCCTTTGGGGATTGCTTTTTTGTCTCTCCATGTTTTTCTATAATGTTTTAATTGCTTTTCAACCCAGGTTCTTTTGGGGATGGTGCTACTGGTGTATTCTCTCAGTTCTCCTATGCTTGTCAATCTATTGTAGCTCCCTACTCGTGCTACTTGGGTTCTCTTGATGTAGTCCTGTGAGCCTGAGAGGAACAACTGTGGTTTCTCAATTTTGGCAGCCATGGAGGGGAGTGTCCCTATTTTTGCTGTTTTGAATCTTTAATTGAGATCTCGCATGGCCAGTGGGGACTCACAGTGGCATCATGGAACTGTCTGTTGGTGTGATGTGGCTCAGCAGGTCTAACTTTGGAGAGGCGTGACTCTGGTGCCCAGAGTTCTGTAGTTGTGGGGTAGGCAGACTCAGTTTTTATGATGCACCTATGGTGGATAGGCACTTATTCCCAGTGACAGCTCACAGGAGCACCCGTGGTAAATTTGCCAGTGAGGCACACTGAAGCACTCTGAAGGGCCCTGTCAGTGTAGCCACGTAATTGAGGTGTGTGGGGCAAGTATAGGATGAGTGAGTTCAAAATTTTTACTGCTGGGGGGGAGTGAGCCCCTGTTTTTTCGATGTCACACCCAGGGAGAGCTCACAGTGGCTCCCAAGAGCCACCTGTGGATAGATGAACTCAGGGTGCCTGCCTGTTGGAACTTGGCATGTTTGACATATGTTTGCCAGGCAGAGTGCGCTAAGGCACTCTGGGGGGTCCTGGCACTGAGGTTGAGCCGCTGGGGTAAATGTGGGTAGTTATTCAGGATGAGAGAATTCAGAATTTCTACTACTGAGCAGGGCACCCTTGTCTTTGCCAAATCCCACCCAGCAGAGACTCACAGCTGTTCCCAGAGAGCGCTGTGGATAGATAGGCTCAGTTGTCCTATTCCTTTGTGGAGGAGCCTTTGCCAGCACAACCCTCTGATGATGTGCCCTGAGGGGTCCTGGCACTGAGGTTGAGCTACTACTAGTGTAAATGTGGGCAGTTATTTAGGAAGGAGGAATTCAGAATTTCTACTGCAGTTTCATGTGCCTTGTCTGTACAAAATCACACCCACAGGGGCTCCCAGTGGCTCCCACATGCTGCCTAGGGAGTGGAGTGCCCTCGCTGCCTGTGTGCTGGAAACATGCTAATGTGTATTGGAGTTCTGTCGCAGGGAAGGGGGAGGTTTCACTTACTGCTTTGGAGGTGGAGGTCCCAGGGTCCGTGGGTCTGCAGCTATGGCAGCAGGATTTTGGCTGGAGTGGCTTCTGGGTCGCAGGGCAATTCTAAGTCCTTTCTGGTTGGTGGTGTTCATGAGTTCCTAAAGAAAGGCCCTTTTCCCTTTTAAGATGATGTGGGTTCCATAAATGAGTCCTAAATTCAGGGGAGTTCCCACAGCAGTTGTCATCTCTCCTTTTCCAAGAGAGCCTGGACTGTTAGCCCCTGCTGCTCCTGCAAGATTTTTGTACTACAGGTTTTTAATACACTCATCTGCTGATGGGCATTTAGGCTGTTTCCAAATTCTAGCTATGGTATATTGTGCTGCTATGAACATAGGGGTGCATATATCCTTTCTGATTAATGTATCTAGTTTCTTGGGATATATTCCTAGAAGTGGTATCACTGGTTCAAATGGGATTTTCATTTTTATTTTATTTATTTTTATTTTTTTAATAAATCTTTATTGTTCAAATTATTACAATTTTTCCTCTTTTTCCCCCCATAGCTCACCTCCACCTGGCTCCCACCCCATCCTCTGCCCTTCCCTTCTCCTCATTGTCCTCATCCATAGGTGTATGATTTTTTTTCCAGTCTCTCATGTATAGCCATGCATAGTTTATATATTTTTTTAATTTAATAAATCTTTATTGTTCAGATTATTACAATTGTTCCTTTTTCCCCCATAGCTCCCCTCCACTCGTTTCCCACTTCATCCTCTGCCCTTAACCACCACCCCCGCCCTGAACCCCCTCCACTGTACTCATTCATAGATGTACAATTTTTGTCCAGTCTCTTCCCGCACCTCCTACACCCTTTCCGCGCCCCCCCCTGAGAATTGTCAGTCCATTCCCTTTTTATGCCCCTGATTCTATTATATTTACCAGTTTATTCTGTTCATCAGACTTTTTTATTCACTTGATTTTTAGATTCAGTTGTTGATACATATGTATTTGTTGTCACTTTGTTGTTCATAATTTTTATCTTTACCTTTTTTTTTCCTCTTCATAGAGAATACCCTTAAGCATTTCATATAATACTGGTTTGGTGGTGATAAGCTCCTTTAGTTTTTTCTTGTCTGTGAAGCTCTTTATCTGCCCTTCAATTCTGAATGATAACTTTGCTGGGTAGAGTAATCTTGGTTGTAGATTCTTGCTGTTCTTCACTTTGAATATTTCTTGTCACTCTCTTCTGGGCTGCATAGTTTCTGTTGAGAAATCAGCTGACAGTCATTAAGCTCCCCTAAGTTTTCCTGCACTCCTTCCTTTTCACATATGTATCTCGCCTCAAACTGGGGTTCTATGCAGTTACAAGTGGGGTTCAATGTAGTTGGGATTTTCCATCTCCCTCCCACTAGAGGATGCCAGCCAGATCCTCCTCCACCCTTTCTCTCCAGGAGTGTATCATTGTACCTCAGATTCTTACAACTCTTCTGAGTCTTTGTGACTCTCTCTCTTTCCTTCTAGTTGTAGAATTTTCACTCAGCCAGTTTTCCTGTGATTCTGGTTGGTGTCCGTTCTGTCTTTTAGTTGTAGTTTTGAAATTGTTGTGCAAGGCAGCAGCTTAGGTGTTCACCTATGCCACCATCTCGGTTTCCTCTCGGGTGTTCCATTTTTAATTGTTTGAGAAAATTCCATACTGTTTTCCACAGTGGCTGCTTCCATCTTCATTCCCACCAGCAGTGCAGGAAGGTGCCTTTTTCTCTGTATTCTTGCCAGCACTTGTCGTTTGTTGAGGATAGCCATTCTGACAGGTGTGAGCTGGCACTTCATTATCATTTTAATTTGCGTCTCTCAGATTATTAGTGATTTTGAGCATATTTTCATATGTCTCAGTGCTTAATTTTCTTAAGCCAATTAAATAGAAATCTTTATAAAATACTCCCATCTAATAAAAGACTAATATGTAAATTTATCCTTCCAGGAGAGTTCACCAGGAAGCACCTGTCAGCTACCTTTGGTCCCTTTCTCCAGCTGTCTCCTGCCTTGCCATTGATCACTCCCTTTACTGGGGCAGGCCAGCAGCCAGATCTCACCATCTAGTTGCTAATCATTTCTTCTGATGGTAGAAATATATATATATATATATATATATATATATATATATATATATATGTATATATACACATACACACACACACACACACACACACACTAAGTGGCCAGATTATCAGATTATTATTATCTCTGAATGCATAATAATCTAGCCACTCAGTGTATATCTTATGTAATAAAAGACTAATATGCAAATTGTCCCCTCGACCAGGAGTTCTATCAGCAGGCAGGCTGGTCAACTGCCCATGTCCCCTTCCCCTGGCCAGTGTATATACACAAACTGAGTGACCAGATTATTATGTGTTCAGAGATCATAATATTCTGGCCATTCAGTGTATAAAGACAGACAGAACCAGAGACCTGATAGATTGTTTTTTCAATTTCAGCCATGAAAGAGGTACAATAAGGCAAAACCCATTAATTTATAATGGTTGGTGAAGCTATTGCATCTGTGAGGAGGGAATCACTAGTCAGTTTAATAGGAAAGTGAGACAAATTATCTTCAGTTTCCTCAAATTTATGCCCCAAGGCCATATGATTGAATCACTTATACCTCCTGAGTCTGCCAGGACCTCTACACACCTTCCCAGGTAGCTCACTCTTCAGCTTGTCACAAGCTCTGCAGGGCTGTGCTATAGGGAATCCAGAGAGTGTGGCTATTGCATTTCCCTAGGCTAATTTCATATAGAGAAGAGTGCTCCATTCAAGAGAGACGGTGTATGTGACGTGGTAGAGTGAGTCAATATGGGGAATTCTGGCTACTGCCCCTTCAGTTTTCTTCTTAGAGCCACAAATCTCAGTTTCTCCTCATGAGACTCTAGTCTGTTCAACCCTCCCTCTGCCAAAGCTCTCAATTTCAGAAGATCTGCAGAACCTTCCTCGAGAGTAGGCCACTACACTTGTCCACACAATTCAGTGCACCCAACCCTCTGCCACAATCCAGTGCATCCAGTCTCTGATGATGTGACCTGGCACCACCATCAGTGATGTCTCAACACTGCATCCAGTCCCCTTGCCCCACCATCATGAGGATCCTCAGTGTCTGGCCCTGCTGCAGTAAATCAGTGGTGAGGGGGAGGAGGGGGGACTCTGCCGTGACCCAGCATGCTTTCCCCACCATCTGGACCCAGCACACACACCTCCTCACCACTGCACCTTGCCACTGACTTCAACGCTGGCTGGGCCATATGGCCCCACTACCAGAAGTCAGGTCAGGGAACTGTAGTGTTTTTGCAAGAGTACCACAGCCCAGGGCACCATTAGAACCAAGGACTGGGCAGAAACTGAAAAAGCTGCAGACCTGTGGGAACTCTTAGTAAAGAACAGGAAGTGAGCTAGACCATGTGGACTGCGAAGGTCCATCTTACCTCAGTGCAGAGGAAGTTCCCTTTCCCCCACCTACAAAATGTCTGCTTCTGCCCTGCCTTTCAGTAATCCAAGGCAATGGGGAACAGTGCTGGACTGAAAATCTGCACACCTGCAGCTGGGTCTGAGAGCACAGAGGAGTCTGGGCAGAGGCCACACCCATCCCGGACAAGCAGAGCTGAATATTTGGAGTGCTAAGCTGGAATGATTTTTAAATTTACTTTTTTGTTTTATTAATATTTTTTATCTCCTTCTGCTTGAGGTGACTGACAGCAGGTACCTGCAATGCAAGCAGAGCTGATACATTGGAAGGAGACAAAGTGCCCACCTCCCACACACAAGCTAGGGGACACCACTCCCAATATGAGTCTGTTCAAACCATCCTGGCCAAGACCCAGAAGTCCCTGCAGAGCCCACCCAGTTCCCAGGGGGCAAGCTGAAGAGCTCAGAACAATGACATTCAATATGTGAAACCTAAGGCAGACACAACCTCTGGGGATATGGAGGCCTCTCCCACCAAAGTACTTTGTGCTCATCCCTGTGGAGCTTCAGCCAGATTGTCCAGGGGCAAGCAAGGACAGAGACTCACATTGGTCTGCACCAAAGAACTTCTTGGGAGGCCCAGGACCAACACATCAGGATTACCACCAAACTACCATTGCAATAAATGCTAAGGGGACTGCTTAAAAAAAAAGAAAATGAGAGAGAGGGGGAAAAATGGCAATTAATAAGTACCTATCAATATTAATCTTAAATATAAATGGATTAAATACTCCAATCAAAAGACAGAGGGTAATTGAATGTATAAGAAAACAAGTCTCATATAAAAGCTGTTTACAAAAGATAAACTATAGAATAAAGATTCACACAGACTGAAAGTGAAGGGATGAAAAAAATATTTCTTGCAAATAAAAATGAATAAAAGCTGGGGTAGCAACACTCATATCTGATAAAATAGACTTCAAAACAAAGGCTATAAGAAAAGACAAAGAAGGTCAGTAGATAATACTAAAGGGATCAACCCAATAAGAAGATATAACCCCTGTTAATATATATGCACCCAATACAGGAACATATAAATATATTTAAAGAAAAATACTTGGCAGATGTTAAGATATAGATAGAGACCAATGCAGTCATAGTAGGTAACTTTAACACCACACTGACATCACTGGATAGAGCTTCCAAACAAAAAATCAACAGGAAAGAAAAAGAAAAAAAAATGGCCTTAAAAGACACACTAGATCACTTGGATCTAATTGATATTTACAGAACATTTCATTCAAAATCATCAGAATAAACACACTTTGCAAGTACTTATGATCATTCTCAAAGAGAGACCATGTGTTAGGATGCAAAATAAGCCTCAACAAATTCAAGAAGATTGAAATAATTACAAGCATTTTGTCAGATCACAATGGCATGAAATTAAAGATTAACCACAATAAAAAACCTCTAAAATATTCAAATACATGGAAACTAAATAGTGTGTTACAAAATAACGAATATGTTACCAGTGGAATCAAAGAAGAAATCAAAACCTTCCAAGAAACAATGAAAATGAACCTGCAACAATCCAAAATCTATGGGACACAGTGAAGGCAATCTTAAGAGGGAAGTTCGTGGCATCACAGGCCTACATCAAGAAAAAAAGAAAAGCTCAAATAAATCATATAACCTTACAATTAAAAGAAGTAGAAAGAGAAAAATAAGAGAAGTCCAGAGTAAGTAGGAGGGAAATAACAAATATTAAAGCATAAATAAATGGAGAGGAGAAAAACAATATAAAAGTTCAATGAAACGAAGAGATGGCTCTTTGAAAAGTTAAGATTGATGAAGATTTAGTCAGACTCATGAAGAAATAAAGAGAGTTGGACATTTACACAATGGAATACTATGCAGCTGTGGAAAAGAGGAATTTCTTACCCTTTGGAACAGCATGAATGGACCTGGAGACTATTAAGCTCAATGAAATGAACCAATCTGTGAAAGACAAATTATCACATGATCTCATTTCTTTGTGAAATCTAATGAACAAAATGAATTGACCAACAAAATAAGACCCAAAGCATGGAGTCATAGAACAGATTGACATAACTTGATGTGGAAGTGGAGGGACCAAGAGAGAGAAACCAAAGAACTCATATACTTACATGCATAGCCTATGGACACAGACAATAGAGTGGTGAAGACCTGGGGAGGGTTGGTAGGGGCTGGGTGGATGGCGATAAATATGGGGAAAATGGATGACATCTGTAATACTGTCTACAATAAAAATACATTTTTTAAAAAAGGAGAAAAATAAAGAAACAAAGATTGAACAACCAAATAAATAAAATCAGAAATGAAATAGGCAAACTAACAACAGACACCAATAGAAGTACAAAAGATTGTAAGAAAATACTATGAACAAATATATGCCAACAAACTGGACAACTTTGGATGAAATAGCCAAATTATTGAAAAACATAATAATCCAAAACATAGGAACAATCAGAAAACCTGGAAAGACTGATAATAACTAATAATAAGGAAGCAGTAATAAAAAAATCCCCAGAAAAGTCCTGGACCTGAAAGCTTCACAGGATACTTTTTACCAAACATTCAAAGGACTAATACCAATCCTCCTCAAACTATTCCC
Organism: Lasiurus cinereus; assembly: GCA_011751065.1. NCBI lineage: Eukaryota > Metazoa > Chordata > Mammalia > Chiroptera > Vespertilionidae > Lasiurus > Lasiurus cinereus. Next base: position 273,054 of record JAAGEH010000013.1, read on the forward strand.
AAAAATTGAAAAGGAAGAAATACTTCCAAGCTCCTTTTACAAGGCTGGCATTATCCTAATTTTAAAACAGATAACACTACAAAGAAATAAAATTATAGGCCACTATCCCTGATGAACATAGATGCTAAAATCCTCAACAAAATATTATCAAATGGAATCTAGAAACATATTAAAAAGATTATACACCATGACCAAGTAGGATTTATTCTAGGAATGCAAGGTTGGTACAACATTCACAAATTAATAAATGTGATACATCACATAAACATACTGAAGAATAAACATCAAATGATCATATCAATAGATGCAGAAAATGCATTCAACAAAATTGAGCATTCATTTTTATAAAAAAAAATTCTCAGCAATGCAGGAATAAAAGGATCATACCTCAAGATAATAAAATATAATAAAGGCCATATATGACAAACCTACAGCCAACATCATATGCAATGGCAAAAACGAAAAAAAAAGTGTTTCCTTTAAAAACAGGAACAAGACAGGGGTATCCACCTTTCTACATAGTATTGGAACTTCTAATTTCAGCAATCAGACTAGAGGAGATAATGAAAGGCATCTAAATCATAAAGGAGAAAGTAAAGTTGTCATTATTCGCAGGTGGCATGATCTTGTACATAGCATAACCTAAAGTCTCTACCAAAAACCTGTGGATTTATTAAATGAAGTTGGCACACTAGCAGGATACAAAATCAACATCCAGAAATCAATGGCATTTTTATACACCAATAATGAACTCTCAGAAAGGGAAATTAAAAAAAAAAAACTATCCAGTTAACCATTACAACAACAACAACAACAAAAACCTGTATGTAGGAGCAAACATAACCAAGGAGGTAAAAGAGCTGTACTCAGAAAAATACCATATATTGAAAAAAGAAATAGAAGATGATATAAACAAGAGGTAATATATTTGGTGTTCATGGATTGGAAGAATTAACATAATTAAAATGTCCATTTTACTTGAAGCAATCTATAGATTTCATGCAATTCCTATTAAAATAAGATTGGTGGAGGAGATCCAAGATGGCTGCCAAGGGACAGCAGACTGCATGATAGTGTGTGAGTGAGAGAACAGAAGGAGAGTGCGTGGACGTGTGGAGAGTGATTTTGTGAGTGAGGGTCAGCTAGACTCCAAGGGACTTTTCGGGACTGGTAGGCCAGGATCCCCTGACCAGGCAGCCTTTACTGCTGCTGAAATCGCTCCTGGAGTGGCAGGTTCTGCCACAGAGGCCATGCCATCTTGAAGGGGAGACCTGCAGTGATCGGAAGACAGGCTGTGATCAGAACCCCAGCCTTATCTTCAACTGGGGAGACCTCGGATACCTCCCAGTACCTTACAGCTACAACGCCCAGGGCCTAGATACTTCAGCTGCAAACCCATGAATGCCGGGACTCCAATCTTCCCAACTGGGTTAGGGTTAGGGTGAGGGTGACCCTGAGTGCCTGGGAGGTCTGTTCAGGGGGGAGACAAAGTGCTGCTGAAAACGCAGACAGGCCCTGCGCCTTCTCACAGAGCGAATAGAAAGAACAACTGAATCGAACAACACCCACCCAAAAGTAGCAAATTAAACACAGTTCGTGAGGCAACTCACAGACAGAAAGGGCAGAGATCGATCACCTAAAGAAAGGTGAGATTTGGGGTCCAGGCTGGAGGCAGAAATGCGTGCAGTGGGAACTAGAGTCTCAGAGAAAGAATGAGCCCCACAAAATCTTCAGCCAGTGGGGTAAGTGTAGCCCGTGAATGTGGAAGGGCTGCGGGCAAAAGGAGACCCCAGAAATCGACCCACAGCTGAACTGTACCCAGAAAGGTAGCCTAAGTTCTGTACTGGCTATGCAGAACCAGGGGGAAAAGACTCACAAAGAGACTCTCACAGAGCAGGGGGAAAAAGTCAAGCACAGAGATGTGCACAGAGCCAGGGGGAAAGAAATCGCAGGCAGAGACATGCGCAGAGCTAGGGCAAAAAAAGTTGCGCAAAGTCCCAGGGGAAAAAGACTCAAGTCTGCCTCCTCTAGCTTTTTTCCTCTTTTAAATCTTTACTTTTGTTTGCTAAATCCAGTACATAGGATTGCCAACTTAAAAACACTCACCGAGACTGTAGGGGAAGGTTGTTTTTGTGGAAACTGGGGATCAGAGTGGGAGACACGAACAGAAAACCAGTGCTGGAGCAGTCCATCCTTCCAATCCAGTATTAAGTGTGGCAGGAAAACCAAAATCTGAATATTGGGTAGAAAAGCCTTTTAGCCCTAGATATTAAGACAGAAATACTGCCACCTAGGGGATGTATCAGAAATGGACTCTTGTGTGTAAATACAACTAAAGGCAGGCTGAGAACCAAAGAGAACAGAGAGATCCCACCTGCTTGAAAACAGGATTCTGGCTATGACACAGGATCAGTGGATCACAGGGAACTTCATACTGTGGTGACTGCCTGAAAGGAAACAGACATGCCAAGCAGAACAGTAGAGGAAGTGAATGACCTTCACTAATTCAAATTTTTGTTTTTTATCATTTACTTAAGAAACTAATTTATTTTCTCTCACTTGATTATATCGTGCTTATTATTATATTTCCATTTTTAACTATTACTATTACTACTGTTACTTTAGTCTTTTTAAAGTTTTATTTTATTTTGGGATTAGTGTTTTACATTCTATTTTTATTTTTCCTTTAGCATTATTTTACTCTACCTCAATTTTTCCTTTATACCAACACTTTCTTCTTCACTTTTCTCTTTTTTTGTCCCATTTCTCTTACTCAGTTCCTGATTTAGTTTTTGTCTATCCTTTCTTTTTACTTCCTGTTAAAAATGTATCTTACTCATATTTTTAATTTTCTATCCCCTGCTCCAAGCCCATTGTTTTTGTTTTTGTTTGTTTGTTTTTGCTTCTTTTTTTTCCTCTCCTCACTTGTTCTCTTCTTCTACTAATAGCTTAACTAACTCCAATCACCAACTCGGGCCTACCTACTCTCTATTCTCCTTTTCCAATAGTAAACAAGTGCATAAATAGACAGATTAAAGAAGAGGGAAGATTTTATATATATATATAATATTTCTTTTAGATATACACTGAGTGGCCAGATTATCATGATCTCTGAACACATGAATTCGTGCATGGGTGGGATCTGCAAGCCTGTCCAGGGGGAGGGGACATGAGTGGTTGGCTGGCCTGCCTGCTGGTTGAACTCCTGTTCAAGGGGACAATTTACATATTAGCTTTTATTTAAAATAAGATATAAACTTAGTAGCCAGATTATTATGTGTTCAGAGGTCATAATAATCTGGCCACTTAGTGTATATGTATTTTATTATATATATATGTGTGTGTGTGTGTGTGTGTGTGTGTGTGTGTGTGTGTGTTTATTATATTTTTTGAGTTTTTTGTATTATTATTATTTTTTACTTTTCTTCTTATACACACGTTCTCTTTCTACCTCCTCTATACTGAATTGTGGCTATTTCCTCATTCATTCAATTCCTTGACTTTACGTTCTGGAAATCAGATTCATCTGGGTGTTTGTCATTTGGATGTTTATTCTTTGCATTTTTTAGATTAGTCATTATTTGTAGTTTGCATTCATCTCTGGGTATTTGTTGTTTACATTTTTTAGATTAGTTGTTGTTTTATTGGAGTATTCTCCCCATATACATATATCCTCCCCTCTTTTTTCTTCTCTTTCTTTTCACTCTTACATTTTCTCTTTTTCTCAATATCATCTTTGCAATCTTTTCTATTCCCTAATTCTATTTTCTCCAGTGGTCAAGTTTATTTGGGAGTATTAATATCATGAATACATTTGTGTTTGGTACCCTGTGAATTGTTTCTTGTGCTGTATTTTATGCCATTAAGTCAATGCAAGAGAGAGAGAGCTACATAACTAGACACCTTGAGAGGAGCAATTATGGAGTGACAAGGGAACAGCCCACATATGAAAAAAAGAAAGAATCATTAGAAAAGGAAGTAAATGAAATTGAGGCAAGAAATATAACAGAAAGAGACTTCAGAGCAATGATCATAAGGTCACTGAAAAGGATGGAAAACAAATTCAACAATATGTGTAAGAACCAAGGGGAAATGAAGAACAAAGAAAAAAATGACATTGCTGCTGTAAAGAATTCAATACAAAGCATCAACAGTACATGTAAAGAAGCAGAGGACCATGTCAGTGAACTAGAAGACAAGGTAGGAAAAAATATTCAAGCAGAGTAGCATCTAGGAAAAAAAATTAAAAACATGAGGTGAGCCTAAGGGAACTTTGGAATAACATGAAATGAAACAAGATCCACATTATTGGGGTGCCAGAAGGAAAGGAAACTGAGCAAGCAATAGAAAACCTGTTTGAAGAATAATGAAAAAAAAAACTCCCTAATATATGGAACAAAATACTCAGACATGTCCAAAAATCTCACAGAATCCCAAACAAGATGAAACCAAAAATACCATTGCCAAGGAACATTATAATTAAATTGACAAACACCAATGACAAAGTAAGAATCTTAAAAATGGCCAGAGAGAGACAGAAAGTTACTTACAAAGGATCCCCTATCAGACTAGTGACTGATTTCTCAACAGAAACACATCAGGCCAGAAAGGAATGGAATCAAATATACAAAGTCATGCAAATCAATGGTTTGAATCCAAGAATACTGTAACCAGCAATGCCAACAAACTGGACAACTTTTTCTTGTCAAAATAGTAGTTGAAATCAGGAGCTTCATAGACAAAAAAGAACTAAGGGAGTTTATTACCACCAAACCAGAAACACAAGAAATTCTAAAGGGTCTCCTGTGAAAAGAAGAAATAGCAAGGGAAGAAAGAATACAGGCATAAAGAATAAAAATGGCAACAAACTAGCAGCTATCAATAATAACTTTAAATGTAAATAGATTAAATGCCTCAATAAAAAGACATAGGGTAGCTGAGTGGATAAGAAAACATGATCCATATAACTGCTGTATACAGGAGACACACCTCAGCACAAAGGACTCACACAGACTGATGGTGAAGGGATGGAAAAAGGATTATCAGGAAAATGGAAATGAAAAAAAAAAATAGCCAGGGTAGCAATACTTACATCTGGAAAATTAGATCTCCAAGTGAAGGCTATAACAAGAGATAAGGAAGGTCACTTCATAATACTATAGGGAGCAATTCAACAAGAGGCTATAACTCTGGTAAAGATATATACATACAATATAGGAGCATCCAAATACTTAAAAACCTTCTGTAGGCTATCAAAGGAGAGATTGACAGCAATAGAGTCATAGTTGGAGATTTCAATACTACACTAACAACTCTGGACAAATCCCTTAAACAAAAATCAGCAAGGAAACATCAATTCTAAATGACTCACTAGATTAGGTGGAATAAATTGGCATCTTCAGAACATTTCACCTCAAAGCCAAAGAATATACATTCTTCTCAAGTTCAGATGGGACATTTTCAAAGATAGAACACATATTGGGACACAGGCAAAGTCTCCTCAAATTTAAGAAGATAGAAATCTATATTATTTCTTCTCAGATCACAATGGCATAAAACTAAATATCAAACACAATAAAAACAACAACTAAAAAAAAAACACTTGGAGGCTAATGGCATGTTACTAAACAATGATTGTGTTACCAAAGATATCAAAAAAGAAATTTAAAAAAAATCCTTACAACAAATGACAATGAAAACACAACAATTCAAAATCTATGGGACACAGTGAAAGCAGTCTTGAGAGAGAAGTTCATAGCTCTACATTCCTATCTCAAAAAATAAGAAACAATGATAAGAAATTATCTAACCCTAAAATTTAGACAGATGCAAAGAGTGCAACAAGAAAATCCCAGCATAAGTAGAAGAAATGAAATAATAAAGATCAGAGCAGAGATAAATGACAGAGACTATATATATAAAATCAACAAATCCAAGGGTTGGTTCCTTGAAAGGATAAACAAGATTGATAGACCTCTAGCCAGGCTCACTAATAAGCAAAGAGAGAGGATCCAAATAAATAAAATCTGAAATGAAAGAGGTGAAGTAACAACCAATCCCACAGAAATACAAACGATTATGAAAAAAAAATGCAATGAAAAGCTCTATTCTAACTAAATGGACAACTTAGATGAAATGAACATATTCTTTAAAAAATAAAAGCTTCCAAAACTCACTCAACAAGAATAAAAATCCTGAATAGGCTGATAACTACCAAAGAAATTAAAGTAATGATCAAAATTCTTCCAGCAAACAAAATCCCTGGTCCAAACAACTTTACAGGGGAGTTCTACCAATCATTCAAGAGAACTAAAACCTGTCCACCTCAGACTATATCAAAAAATTCAAGAGGAAGGCAGACTGCCAAACTCTTTTTATGAAGCCAGCATTACCTTAATCCCCAAAACAGATAAAGAAAACACAAAAAAGGGAACTACAGAACAATATCCTTGATGAACATAGATGTTTAAATTCTCAACAAAATTCTAGGAAATTGGCTTCAGCATTACATTAGAAAGATCATACACCATGACCAAGTGGGATTTATTCCAGGGATGCAAGGATGGTACAATATCTATAAATCAATAAATGTGACACATCACATAAAGAAACTGAGAGACAAAAATCACATAATCATATCAATCAATGCAGAAAAACATTTCACAAAATCCAACACCTTTTCTTGATAAAATCTCATAGCAAAGTGGGAATAGAGTGATCTTACTTCAACATAATAAAAGCCTAATATGACAACCTACAGTCAACATCATACTCAATGGGAAAAAAATTAACTAATTTCCCCAAAGAACGAACAAGAACAAGACAGGGATGCCCATTTTCACCTCTCCTGTTTAATATAGTCCTGGAAGTGCTAGCCATAGTGATTAGGCAAAAAGAAGAAATAAAAGGCATCCAAACTGTAAAAGAAGAAGTAATACTCTGTTTATGTGCAGATGACATGATAATGTATATAGAAAACCCCAAATATTCCATAAAAATATTACTAGACCTAATAAATGAATTTGGCAATGTAGAAGGATACAAAATTAATACACAGAAATCTATGACATTTTTATACACCAATAATGAGCTCACATAAAGAGAAGTGGAAAAAATCCCATTTACCTTTGTATCAAATATTTCAGATACCTAGGAATAAACTTAACCAAGGATGCAAAAGACCTATACTCAGAAAACTACAGGACATTGAAAAAATAGAGGAAAACATCAACACATGGAAGAACATACCGTGTTCATGTATTGGTAGCATCAACATCATTAAAATGTCCATACTACCCAAAACAATCTACAGATTCAATGCAATCCCCATTAAAGTATCAATGGTGACAGAATCCAAGATGGCCGCATAGGTAAACACCTACACTGCTGCCTCGCACAATAATTTCAAAACTACAACTAAAAGACAGAACGGACATCATCCAGAACCACAGGAAAGCTGGCTTAGTGGAAATTCTACAACTAGAAGGAAAAAGAGGGGCTCTGGAGACCCAGAGGAGCAGCAAAAAGCTAAGGTATGGAGACGTGCACGTGGAGAGAGTGGGTGCCAGAGTATCAGGCTGGCTTTCTCTGGTGGAAGGGAGATGGAGATGCCCAACTGCACTGAACCCCTTATCCTACGACACTGAACCCCAGGTCCAGCCATAACTCATACAGGGGAAGTCTGACTGTGAAAAGGGAGAAGTGCACGGAAATTTAGGGGAGTCGTGAAAGGGTAGAAGTCTGGTGGTGCGCACAGCACTGCATGCAGAAGACTGACTGCTGACTGTGCTGCTGGCTTTCACGAGTGGGCTGCAGACAGTGCCTCCCAACTGCACCACTTCTAACTCCACTAAACCACAGTTTCAGGCAAGACACTGGGGACCCAGATTCTTATGGTCCCAGAGCACAGGGGAGCCTGAAAGGCAGTGGTCTAGAGGCACTGCGCACACACACAGGGACCACTCCAGCAATTACCCAGAGACACGTGAGATCCAGGGGCCGTGTAAGGCAGGGCCGACTGGAAGGCAAGGTGGTCCATTAAGCCCTGAGCACCCATCCCAAGCTCAACACAGAGGCTTTTGCAGTTTTGCAAGTCTTGTATCATAAGGCTGAATCCAACACAAAAGTTCTCCTGGCATAGTGAAAATGTAGAGACAAAGGGAAGAGATCGCAAACAAAAGGAATGGAGGAAAACAAACGACTGGATATAGAGTTCAAAACCACGGTTGTAAAATTTTTCAAAATATCCTAGAAAAGATGGATAAATTTAGCTAGACCCAAGAGGAGATGAAAAAGGACCAACTAGAGATGAAAAAGGACCAACTAGAAATTAAACATACACTGACTGAAATAAAAAAATATTATACAGAGACCTAACAGCAGACAAGAGGAAGGCAAGAATCAAGTCAAAAATTTGAAATATAAAGAATCAGAAAACACTCAACTGGAAAAGCAAGAAGAAAAAAGAATCCAAAAATGTGAAGATAGTGTAAGGAACCTCTGGGACAGCTTCAAGCATACCAACATCAGAATTGTGAGGGTGCCAGAAGAAGAGAGAAAGCAAGATACTGAAAACCTATTTGAAGAAATAATGACTGAAAACTTCCCACATCTGGTAAAAGAAATAGACTTTCAAGTCCAGGAAGCACACAGAATCCCAAACAAAAAGAATCCAAAGAGGACCACACCAAGACACATCATAATTAAAATACCAAGAACAAAAGACAAAGAGACAATATTAAAAGAACAAGAGAAAAACAGTTAATTACCTACAAGGGAGCACTCATATGATTGCCAGCTGATTTCTCAACAGAAACAATGCAGTCCAGACGAGAGTGGCAAGAAATATTCAACATGATGAATAGCAAGTATCTACAACCAAGAATACTCTATCCAGCAAAGCTATCATTCAGAATTAAAGGGCAGATAAAGAGCTTCACAGACAAGAAAAAGCTAAAGGAGTTCATCAGCTCCAAACCAGTATTATATGAAATGCTGAAAGGCACTCTTTAAGAAGAGGAAGAAGAAAAAGGTAAAAGATAAAAAATTATGAACAATAAATACATATCTATCAGCAAGTGAATCTAAAAATTAAGTGAATTAAAAATTTGATCAACCGAATAAACTGGTGAATATAATAGAATCAGAAGCACAGAAAGGGAGTGGACTGATAATTCTCAGGGGGGAAGGTGTGAGGAGAGTGCAGGGAGAGACTGGACCAAAATCATACACCTATGGATGAGGTCAATGGGGGGAGGTAAGGGTAAAGGGAGGGGTTGGAGCCTGGTGGAGGGGAGCTATGGAGGGGGGGAAAAAGAGAAACAAATGTAATAATCTGAATGATAAAGATTTAATTTAAAAATATAAATAAAATACCAATGGCATACTTCAAAAATCTAGAAGAAACTCTCCAAAAATTCATCTGGAAAAAAAAAGACCCCAAATATCCACAGTAACACTAAGAAATAAGAACAAATTTGGAGGGATCACAATACCAGATATCAAGCTATAGTTCCAAGCCCTGGTTCTCAAAACTGCCTGTTACTGGCACAAGAACAGATAAATCGACCAATGGATCAGAACAGAGAACCCATAAATCGACCAAAGCCATTACTCCCAATTAATATTAGACAAAGGCGGCAAGAGCATACAACAGAGTCAAGACAGTCTCTTCAATAGTGCTGGAAAATTTGGTCAGATACATGCAAAAAAATGAAATTAGATCACCAACTTACAGCATACACAAAACAAACTCAAAATGGCTAAAGAACTTAAATATAAGATGGGAATCCATAAAAATCCTTCAAGACTCCATAGGCAACAAAATAGCAGACATATGTCATAGCAATATCTTTACAGACACAGGCCTTGGCGCAGTGGAAACTAAGGAGAAAATAAACAAATGGAACTACATCAAAATAAAGAGCTTCTGTGTGGCAAAAAAAAAAAAAACATTAAAAAAAAGAAAGAAAGAAAGCTCACTGCATGGGAGAACATATTTGTCAATGATATTTCTGATAAGGGTTTAACCTCTAAAATTTACAGAGAATTCATACAACTTGACAAATGGAAGATAAACAATCCAATCAAAAATGGGTAAAGAATCTAAATAGACACTTCTCATAAGAGGACATGCAGAATGCCCAGAGACATATGAAAACATGCTCAAAGTTACTAATCACCTGAGAGATTCAAATCAAAGTGACAATGAGGTACCATCTCACACCTGTCAGAATGGCTATCCTCAAGAAACGACAAGTGCTGACGAGAATTTGGAGAAAAAGAAACCCTCCTGCACTGCTGGTGGGAATGCAGACTAGTGGAAGACAGTATGGAGTTTCCTCAAAACGTTACAAATGGAACTCCCATTTAACCCAGTAATCCCACTTCTTGGATTCTATCCCTAGAAACCAGAAACAACAATCAGAAAGGCTATATTCACCCCTATTTTCATAGCAGCACAATTTGCAATAGCTAAGATTTGGAAACAGCCTAACTGCCCTTCAGCAAATGAGTGGATTATAAAATGATGGTACATCTACACAATGGAATACCATGCTGCTATAAAAAAGAAATAACTTTTACCATTTGCAACAGCATGGATGGGACTAGAGAGCATCATGCTAAGTGAAATAAGCCAGTCTGAGAAAAATAAATATCACATGATCTCACTCATATGTGCAGTATAATAATCAACATAATTTGATGAATAAGCATAGATCCAGAGACAAATGGGAGTGGGGGATGGTAAGAGAACAACCAAAAGACTTGTATGCGTGCATGTTAGAATAACCAATGAACACAGAGAATGGGGCGGTGGAGGCTTGCCAGGGTGAGAATGGCTGGGGGCATCAATTGAAGATAAATAAGAAATATGTAAAACTTTAAATAATAAAAAATGAAAATAAGACTGGCATATTTCTCAGCTATAGAGCAAATATTCCAAAATTGTATATGGAGTCAAAAAAGCTCCCTGAATAGCTGCTGCAATTTTGAGTAAGACCAACAAAATTGGATGGATCACAATACCAGAAATCAATCTATACTACAAAGCCTGGTACTGGTCCAAGATGAAAAATGTAGATTAATGGAACAGAAAAGAGACCCCCAATATCGACCCACATCATTGTGGTTGATTAATATTTGGCAAAGGAACAAAATACAATGTAGTAAAGATAGTTTCTTCAATAAATGTTGTTGGGAAAACTGAACAGGTGCATGCAAACAAAATCAAACTAGAACACCTTAAACAATAATAAACTGAAAATGCATAAAATACTTAAATGTAAATCACAAAACCTTAAAAAATCCTAGAAGATTACAGGAAGTAAAATCTCACACATCTCTCATAGCAGAATTCACACTGTTCTCGGGCAAGAAAACCAAAGGAAAAAATAAACAAACAGGACTATGTTATACTCAAATGCTTCTGCACAGTAAAAGAAAGCATCAGAAAAATGAAAAAGGAACCCATGATATGAAAGAACATATTTAGAAATGATATATCTAATAAGGGGTTAATTTAAAAATATGTAAAGAACTCATACAACTCAACAAAGGAGAAAAAATAACCCAATTAAAAAATAGCACAGCCGAGACTGGTTTGGCTCAGTGGATAGAGGTCCCAGCTTCGATTCTGGTCGGGGGCATGTACCTTGCTTGCGGGCACATATCCACTGTGGGGCGTGCAGGAGGAGGCTGATCAATGTCTCTCTCTCATCGATGTTTCTGACTTTCTATCTCTCTCCCTTTCTCTCTGTAAAAAATCAATAAAATATATTTAAAAAAATAACCCAGAATCTGAACAGGAATTTCTCCAAAGAGGACATACATACAGACAGCAAGTAGACATATGAAAAAATAACATTCCACGTTCAAGTTCACTAATCATTGGAGAGATGCAAATTAGAACCAAAATAAAATATTATCTTACAACTTCCAGAATGGAAGGCCTGGTGCATGAAATTCGTGCACTCAGGAGGGTCCTTCAGCCTGGTCTTTACCCCTCTCACAGCCTGGGACCCCTTAGGGAAAGTCTGATGGATGGCTTAGGCCCACGTGGGGAGCAGGCCTAAGTTGTCAATTGGACATCCTTAGCATTGCCACAGAGGCAGAATGGGCTCCCACCACCACCCATGTGCTTGACAGCTTCTGGATGAGTGGCACTCATGCCCTGTGAGAGCACACTGACCACCAGGGGACAGCTCTTGTTTTGAGCATCTGTCCCCAAGTGGTCAGTATGTACCATAGTCATTGTTCCACAATTTGGTCAATTTGCATATTAGCCTTTTATTATATAGGAAAAACAAATAAGTGCTGTTGAGGATGTCAAGAAAAAGGAATGCTTGTAAACTCCTTTTGGGAATGCAGACTGGTGCAACCACTATGGAAAACAATATAGAAGTTCTCAAATAATTAAAAATGGAACTATTGTTTCACCCAGTGATCCCACTCTTCTGATCAAATCACCAATCAGAAAAAATATATATATGCACCCCTACATTTATGGAAACTTTATTTATAATAGCTAAGATCTGGAAATACCCCAAGTGCCTAATATGGTTATTACCATAGAAAATGGGGTGGAGGAATTTTCAAGAGGGTAATTAGGGAATAAATTGTGATGGAAGGAGACTTTATTTGTGGTGGTTATACACACAATACAATATATAGAGGATATATTGTAGAATTGTATACCTGAACACTATACAGTTTTATTTACCAATAAAATAATTTTAAATTATTTTAAAAATAAAGTTTGGAAGATAGTTCCTCTGGTATAGCAGCCCCAGCTCCTTTTTAAAGTGGCTTTATTCATTTAAAAAAAAACCTAGCTACAGCATCAATGTAGTTTTATGCCTATTGTACTTTGCTTGACATGTGTGTGAATTGTAACATCATGGCCCTATAATTAGGGGGAGTACCATTTATGAATAACTTCTTAGATTATGGCCAAAAGGGGACATCCTCTGAGTTGGGAGTGGTCAAGGAGTCTGTGGGAGCATGATGCTGAGGAAGATGATATACTTATTGAGTTATCCCCACTTTATGTAAGGGGAGGCACACTTCATCTAGAGTTTTCCACTTTAAGTGAGCCTTCGTTTTAATAATTGTAAAGGATGAGTGAGTACAGTGTCAAGCCATAAAAATCCAAGTCAGGAGAGCTATAACTTCTTTCAGAACACTGTGCATTCTGAAGTTTTGGTTTTGAGTCTCTTCCTCAAAGTCTATCTCCTTTTGCATTTAGTCTGTGTCTCATTCTCTGATTGATAAATGTATTCAGGAGTGCCCTTACTGTGGTGACAAATCTGCACTCCTTAGATCACCTATAATGAAACATGCTCTCAATACCTGTTTTAATTCCAAACAATATATGAATTTGTGGGTTTGGGCCAATCTGGTCAGTTGGTTTATCTCAGCTACTGTGAGAAACAGCTTGAAGCCAGTTCCAATGGCCTGTATATTCCCATTGATTCCCTTATCCCTTCCCTTTCGACAAATTTTTGTACAAAATTTGCATTTCTATTGTGGTATAGCTATGTGTCTATTTTCCATTTACATTGGTTGTCATTGGACATTTTGGTGCATAGTGATGGGTAACACCTGGTAAGGAAGTTTCTTCTTTCTCAACTCATAAGCTTTTATCAGTTCAATGTTATCTGGTATATTTGGGAAACAATAACCCTGAGAACTCAGTACCAGGGATTTAACACATTGATATGACATCTGTCACACTCAGTAGAGCCCAAGTGATTTGAGCAGGAGTCTTATAAGTGTATAGTAGTTTTTAAACCTCCTCTGGATATTTGAGAGGAGCTGGTACCACATGCTCAAGGAAACTTGTTTAGAGAGATTTTGTTTTGCTGAACCATGTCACGGGTGGAACTGATATCTCATGGGTTGCGGGATGATTTTTGACAGCAACAGGAATGCAGCAACATAGGAAGTGCTTGCGTTGGCAACATTTTCCTGCCCAGAACACAGTGATGTCCTTGGTAGTGTTGCCTATGTTGCAGATTAAGGCTGACTTTCCAAGATCAACACTCCAGTTCCAACCACTGACACAGTGGGCCCAGAAGCCAGTCTCATCTTCTGGTAATAATATAGGAAAACTTTCATTGACCCTCACGACCTAATAGCTCACACCTCTGTCTCTGACTAGGAAAAAGACACAGCCGCATCATCCCAGTTAGCTCATCTTGGCTCATCACCAATACTCTCATATGTAATTATAGCCAATCAACTCTAGACCAGACACCCAGTGGAGTCTTGTTTAATGACAAATGGGAAACACACCCACGTCAGACTGAAGACTTCTGATTATTATCTGCTGGGCAGTCTGAACTTTCAGCACTGACAATTTAAGGAGGTGATCTGTAACAACACCCAGCAGAAGCAATACAAAGTAGCACGAAACAATACCAGCAGTGGTTCTTTCCCAGAGAAATTGAATGGTCTGGGAGAGGAAATTAGTGATCCAGTCACAGATAAAAGTTATTACATGAGGTTACAAACTGCACCCAACAACTATCCTCATCTCTAATTGTGTTTGGGGAGGGAGGGCTATAGCTGGTGTGTTAAGAATATGCAAATTTTGCTCACCTGAATGAGGGGACACAAGCCACCAAAATGGGGTTTAACAGTAGCTCCCTTAGCATCAGACACCCACTTTGGGAAGGTGAAATACCTGGGGCCACTTTAATGGAAGGCAAAATTTAAATACACTCAAACAAAGAAAATAAATTCACAAGATTTATTACTTACATTAGAAACAAAGAGCACAATGCAAACTGAGCAGGGGGAAGGCCACATCTCTGTCCCAGGTCAAAGATAAAGAGCAGGATAGAAAGCACCTATTACTTAGAAGGAATTAGTGTGGCAGTCACTAACTTTTTGTAGAGTCAACTCCAAGAGATTATTTGTAAAGGTGCCCCTATTATATACATGCAAAAAAAAAAAAATGGCCGAGACCGGTTTGGCTCAGTGGATAGAGCGTCTGTCGGCCTGCAGACTGAAATATCCCAGGTTTGATTCCGGTTGGGGGAATGTACCTTGCTTGCGGGCACATCTCCAGTGGGGGGCGTGCAGGAGGCGGCTGATCAATGTCTCTCTCTCATCGATGTTTCTGACTTTCTATCCATCTCCCTTCCTTTCTGTGAAAAATCAATAAAAATATATTTTAAAAAATGAAACTAGATCACTTTAGTATAACATATAGAAAAAAATAAATTCAAAATGTATTAAAATCTTAAATATAAGACTTGAAACCATAAAAATCCAAGAGGAAAACATAAGCAGTAAAATCTCAAACATTTTTCATAGTAATATTTTTTCTGAGATTGTTCCTTGGGCAAGGGAAACAAAGGAAAAAATAAACAAATGGAACTATATCAAACTAACAAGTTTTTACACAGAAAAAAAAAAGGAAAAGACAACAAATTGGATGTAAGAAGATAATCATCTGATAAAGGGTTAATAGCCAAAATGTTTAAGAATTCAAACACTTAATACCAGTAAAAGAAGCAACCTAATTTAAAACTGGGAAGAAAACCTGAAAAGACATGTCTCCAAGGAACACAAATAAACAGATGGCCAATGGACACATGAATATTTACTTAACATCACTAATTATCAGAGAATTGCAAATTAAAACTACAATGAGATACTACCTAACTCATATCAGAATAGGTAAAATCAAATTAACAATGAATGTTGTCAAGGGTGTAGAAAAAAGGAAGCCCTCCGGCGCTGTTAGTGGGAATGTAGATTGGTTCAGGTACTGTGGAAATTAGTATGGAGTTCCCTTAAAAAATTAAAAATGGAGCTGCCTGATGATCCAGCAATTTCACTTCTGGAAATATATCCAAAGAAACCTGAAACACTAATTTGAAAGAATTATTCATTACTAAGTTTATTGCAGCATTATGTAAAATAGCCAAGATTTTGAAGCAACCTATGTGTCTATCAGTTTACATAATGGAATACTACTAGGCCATAAAAAAGAAGCAAATTTACCTTTTGCAACAGCATGCATGAACCTAGAGGGTATTATGCTAAGTAAAATAATCAAGTCAGAGAAGTACAATACTATATGATTTCATTTTTATGTGGAATCTATTGAACAAAATAAACAAAAAGAAAGAAAAAAGAAACAGACTGATAGTTACAGACAACAGACTGACAGCTGTCAGAGGGGAAGGTGGTTGAGTGTCTGGGTGAAAAAGATGAAGGGGTTAAATAGTACAAATTGGTAGTTGTAGAATAATCAGCAAGATGTGGATTGCAGCATGGGGAATACAATGAATAATGTCTACATAACTGGGTATGGAGCCATGGGAGTGCTTGGGCAGTGGCAGGATTACTCTGTAGAGTACATGGTGTTTCAGCCATTTTCCCATACCATACATCTGAAACTGGTATTTTATGTACATCATGGTTGAAAATAAAAATAAATAAATATATAAAAGGTACCCCTGGTAAAGCAAAGTGGGAACTTGTGGGAGGAATCCTCAGCTCAGGTCCTTTTCCAAATTTCAAGATTCTGGGTGTGACCAGAGTTGTAATATTGCAAGTTTTCTGGCAGCAATCCAAATTAACTGTTTTGTCATCAAAAGTCTTTGAGATTATATTTATTTTATTACTAAAGACCCTGTGCATGGACTTGTACACCAGTGGGGTCCCTCAGCCTGGCCTGCGGACATCCCCCAAGGGGTCCCAGATTGTGAGAGGGTGCAGACCAGGCCGAGGGACCCCACCAGTGCACTATCAGGGCTGGTGAGTGACCACACAATCAGGACCATCTGGCCAGGGAGAGACCATGGGAGGGCTCCAAGGAATGTCTGGCCTGTCTTGCCCAGTCCTGATCAAGCAGACCCCAGCAGCAAGCTAATCTACTGGTCAGAGCATCTGCCCCCTGGTGGTCAGTGTGTATCATAGCAACTGGTCAAAAGGTCAAATGAATGGTTGGACACTTAGCATATTAGGCTTTTATTATATATGATATTCATATAAAGGGCCAGTGCACAAAATTCGTGCACTGAGGGGGTGTCCCTCAACCCAACCTGTACCCTCTCCAATCTGGGACCCCTCAGGAGATTGGACTTAAACGGGCAGTTGGACATCCCTCTCACAATCCTGGATTGCTGGCTTCCAACTGTTTTCCTGCCTGCCTGCCTGCCTGATTGCCCCTAACCACTTCTGCCTACCAGCTTGATCACCCCCTAACCATTCCCCTGCCAGCCTGATTGATGTCTAACTGCTCCCCTGCCGGCTTGGTCATCCCTAACTGCCCTCCTTGATGGCCTGGTTGCTCCCAACTGCCTTCTCCTGCAGGCTTGGTTGACCCCAACTGCCCTTCCCTGCTGGTCTGATCGCCCACAACTGCCCTCCCCTGACAGCCATCTTGAGGTGGCCATCTTGTGACCACATGGGGATAGCCATCTTGTGTGAGGGTGTGATGGTCAATTTACATATTACTTCTTTATTATATAGGATCATCTGCAAAGGAAATTTTCTTTCTTCCTTTAAAATTTAGATGGCTTTTAAGTCTTCTTCTTGCCTGATCTTCTTGTCTGGTTGCTTTTCCTAGGGAATCCAGGACTATATTTAATGAGAGTGGAGAGAGTGGGAACCTATATGTTGTTCCTGATATTAAGGGGAAAGTTTTCTAATTTTCAAATTGAGCTTATGCTAGCTATGGGCTTGTATTATGTGGTCTTTATTATCTTAATGTATGTTCTATTCACAACTCCTTGAGAGCTTTTGTTATGAATGTTGTATGTTGGTAAATGATGTTTCTGTTTTTATTGAAATGATTATATGATTTTTATATTTCATTCTATCAATGTGGTGTATCAGAATTATTGATTTGTCTATGTTGTACCATCCTGGCATGCCAGGAATAAATCCCACATAATCATGGTATATGGCACTTTTAATACGTTGTTGAATTTAATTTGCTAATTTTCCAGAGAATATTTAATCTACATTCTTCTGGCATATTGGCCTGTAGATTTTTTGTTTGTGTTTTGTTTTGTTTTGTTTCTATATCTTTTTCTGACTTTGGAGTCAGGGTGATAATGGCCTGGTAAAATTAGCTTGGGAGTGTTCCCTCCTTTTCATGTTTTTGGAACAGTATGAAAAGAATTGGCATTAATTCTTTTTGAAATATTTGGCATAATTTACCATTAAAACCTCTGTTGCTGGGCTCTTGTCTTTTGGGAATTTATTTTTATTTACTAAGTCAATTTTCTTACTAATTTTTGGTTTGTTCAAATTTTGTGTGTCTTCATGATTCATTCTAGATAGGTTGCATGTTTCTAGGAATTTACTATTTTTTCTTATTTCTTGAGGTAGGCCTGTAATGCTGTGAACTTCTCTCTCAGGATTGCTTTCATTGTGTCCCATAGATTTTTCGTTGTTATGTAAATTTATTTTCAGAAAGTTTTTTTATTTCTTTTCTGATCTTCTTAGTAATCCATTAATTTGTAATAACATCCTATTTACCCTCCATGTATTTCAATGTGTGTGTGTGTGTTTTTTTAGTATTTTCATTGTATTTGATTTCTAGTTTCATGGCATTGTGATCTGAAAAGATGCTCGATATTACTAGTATTTCAAACTTTTAAAATTTTTTAAAGCTTAATTTGTGTCTTAAGTTGTGGTCTATCTTTGAGAATTTTCTTGGGCACATGAGATGAGTGTGTATTCTGCAACTTTGGTATCAAATATCAACTACATCCATCCATTCTAGTGTGTTGTTTAGAGTCCTGTTTCCTTGTTGATATTTTGAAAGATTTATCCAATGATGTCAGTGTGGTGCTAAAATCCCCTAATATGTCTATGTTGCTGTTGATTTCTTCTTTAAAATTCTCCAAGAGTTATTAATACATTTATATGCTCCAATATCAGATGCATATATGTTTACCATGGTTATATCCTCTTCTTTTGGTCAATCCCTTTGTTATTATGCACTTTGACTATTATTTTGGCCTTTATTTTAAAGTCTGTTTTGTTAGGTGAAGTATTGCTACCCCAGCTTTTCTTTTTTTCATTGCCATTCTCATTGAATATTTTTTTCATCTCTTCACTTTCAGCCTATGTGAATATTTTGTTTTGAGGTAGGTTTCTTGTAGACAGCATACATATGGGTCATGTTTTCTTATCCATTAAGCTATCCTATGATTTTGATTGGAGCATTTAATCTATTTATACTTAAGGTTCCTATTGTTAAGTACTTATTTCTTACACATGTTATTATTTGTGCCTATGTTTCTTTCTCTATTTTTTTCTTCTTTTTACAGCAGTCCCTTTAACATTTCTTGCAATGTTGGCTTGGTGATAATAGACTCATTTAGCCTTTAAAAAAATTTTAGTATGGGAAGCTCTTTATTTCACTTTCAACTTTAAATGATAGCCTTGCTGGATAGGCTAGCTATGCTTTCAGATCCTTAATTTTCATTACTTTTAACACTTACTGCCATTTCCTTCTGATATATAGTGTTTCTGTTGATAACTCAGCTGACAGCCTTATGAAAACCTCCTTGTAGCTAACTACTTGTAACTTTCTCTCTCTTGATCTCTTTAGGATTCTCTCTTTGTCTTTAATATTCCTATTTTAATGACGATGTGTCTTGATGTGGATCTCTTTCAGTTCATCTTGATTTTGACTCTCTGTGCTTCCTCAACTTCTGTGATTTTTTTCCTTCACCAGGTTTGTGAAGTTCTCAGTTATTACGTTTTCATGCAGGTTCTCTATCCTTTGTTCAATTTCTTCTCCTTCTGCTATTTATATAATGCAAAAGTTGTTGCATTTCATGTTGTCCCCATGTTCCCTTAAACTATCCTAATGCCTTATAATTGTTTTTATCCTTTTGTCACTCTGCTTGATTTTTTTCTACATTTTCTTCTAATTTTCTGATTAGAACATCTACTAACCTACAGATTATTCCTTACAGGGTATTCACTATTTCATATATGACTGTTAACTTATCATGGTTTTTATGTCTTTTTCATGCTATTGAGCACCCTTACAACCATTACTTACCTGTTTGTGTTTTTTTTCCTGATAAATTGCTCACCTGCATTTTTTTTAGCTCTTCTTCTGGAGATTTCTTATTCTTTCATTTACAGCCTTTTTTGTCTCCCCATTTCGTCCGTCTCATTGTGTATGTTTCTAAGTAGTAAATAGAACTGCTATGAGTCACAGTCTTGGTGGGGTGGCTTTTTTATAGTAGGTGTCCTGTGTGACCCAGTGATAACAGTCTTCTTGATCTCCTGTACTGGGTGCTCTAGAAATGTCCCTTGAATGTGTTATATAGGACCTCTGGTTGTAATTGGGTCTTTTTTTTTTCAGGTTGTTGCACTCTAATCCAAATTTGTGCTTTTTTATTTTTTATTAATATTTTATACATATCTCCCCATTGCCCCCTCTCCCTCCCAGGCGTACCCCAACCCCCCATTGTCTATGTTCATTGGTTATGCTTATATGCATGCTTACAAGTCCTTTGATTGATCTCTTTCTTATCTACCTCACCTAACTTTAATCTTCCTGCTGTAATTTCACAGTCTGTTTGAAGCTTTATGTCTCTGTATATCCTTTTATTTATCAGTTTATGATGTTCTTTATTATCCCCCAATGAGTGCAATCATATGATGCTTCTCCTTTATTGACTGGCTTATTTCACTAAGCATAAGGCTCTCCAGTTCCAACCAGGTTGCTGCAAATGGTAAGAATTCCTTCTTTTTAATGGCAGCATAGAATTCCATTGTGAAGATGTACCACAGTTTTCTGATCCACTCATGTGCTGACAGGCACCTAGGCTGTTTCCAAATTGTAGCTATTGTAAATTGTGCTGCTATGAACATAGGGGTGCATAAATCCTTTCTGATTGGTATTTGTAATTTCTTAGGATAAATTCCTAAGAGTGGTATTACAGGGTCAAATGGGAGATCCATTTATAGTTTTTTGAGGAAACTCCATACTGTTCTCCACAGTGGCTGCACCAGTGTGCATTCCCACCAAAAGTGCACAAGGGTTCCTTTTTCTCCGCATTCTCGCCAACACTTGTCGTTTGTTAATTTGTTGATGATTGCCATTCTGACAGGTGTAAGATGGTATCGCATTGTCGTTTTGATTTGCATCTCTCGGATGATTAACGACTTTGAGCACATTTTAATGTGTCTCTTGGCCTTCCTTCTGTCATCTTTGGAAAAGGTTCTATTTAGGTCTGTTACCCATTTTTTTATTGGATCCTTCATCTTCCTTTTATTAAGTTGTATAAGTTGGCTGTAGATTTTGGAGATTAAACCTTTATCAGTGGTAACATTTGCAAATATGTTCTCCCATACAGTGATCTTTCTTATTGTTTTGTTGATGGTTTATTTTGCTGTGCAAAAGCTTTTGATTTTGATGTAGTCCCATTTGTTTATTTTTTCTTTAGCTTCCATTGCCTTTGGAGCAGTATCAGTGAAGAAGTTCTTTCTGCATATATCTGAGATTGTGCTGCCTGTGGATTCCTCTAGTATTCTTATGGTTTACCTTCTAATGTTTAAGTCCTGTATCCATTTTGAGTTTATTTTTGTATTTGGTGTAAGTTGGTGGTTCAGTTTCAATTTTTTGCATGTATCTGTCCAATTTTCGCAACACCATTCATTGAAGAGGCTGTCTTGGCTCCATTGAATGTTCATGCTTCCTTTGTGAAATATTAATTGAGCATAGTGGTTTGGGTGGATATCTGGGTTCTCTACTCTATTCCATTGGTCTATATGTCTGTTCTTGTGCCAGTACCAGGCTGTTTTGAGAATAGTTGCTTTGCAGTATAGCTTTAAGTCTGGTATTGAGATGCCACCTACTTTATTCTTCCTTCTCAGAAATGCTATAGCTATCCGTGGTCTTTTCTTGTTCCAGATGAATCTATGAATAATTCTTTCTAGGTCTGTGAAATATGTCGTTGGTATTTTAATCGGTAGTGCGTTGAATCTGTAGATTGCTTTGGGTAGTATGTACATTTTAATGATGTTGATTCTCCCAATCCATGAGCATGGTATGCTCTTCCATCTGTTAACATCTTCCTCTATCTCTTTTTTCAGTGTCCTTTGTTTTCTGCATAAAGGTCTTCTACCTCTTTACTTAGGTTTATTCCTAGGTATCTTAATTTTTTTGGTGCGATGGTAAAAGGGCTTGCTTTTTTAATCTCTCTTTCTGTAATTTCACTATTAGTGTATAGAAATGCCACAGACTTCTTAGCATTAATTTTGTATCCTGCTACATAGCCGAATTCATTAATTAAGTCAATTACTTTTGGAATGGAGTCCTTTGGATTTTTTATGTACAATATCATGTCATCTGCAAATAAGGACAGCTTTACTTCTTCTGTTCCAATTTGGATGCCTTTTATTTCTTCTTCTTGTATAATTGCAATGGCTAATACTTCCAGTAATATGTCGAACAGGAGAGGTGAGAGTGGGCATCCCTGTCTTATTCCTGTTCTTAGGGGAAATAGTTTCAGTTTTTGCCCATTGAGGATGATGTTAGCTGTGGGTTTATCATATATGGCTTTTATGATGTTGAGGTATGATCCTTCTATTCCCACTTTGCTGAGAGTTTTTATCAAGAAAGGGTGTTGGATTTTGTCAAATGCTTTTTCTGCATCAATTGAAATGACTATGTGATTTTCTCTCTCAATTTGTTTATGTGATATATCACATTTATTGATTTGCGGATATTGTACCATCCCTGCATTCCTGGGATGAATCCTGCTTGGTCATGGTGTGTGATCTTTCTGATGTACTGCTGGATCCAGTTTGCTAGAATTTTGTTGAGGATTTTGCCATCTATGTTCATGAGAGATATTGGCCTATAATTCTCTTTCATTGTGTTGTCTTTACCTGGTTTTGGTATTAGGGTGATGCTGGCTTCATAGAAGGTGTTTGGAAGTGTTCCTTCTTCTTGAATGTTTTTGAATACTCTGAGGAGGATAGGTTTTAATTCTTCCTTGAATGTTTGGTAAAACTCTCCTGTGTAGCCATCTGGACCCGGGCTTTTATTTGCTGGAAGCTTTTTGATGACTGCTTCAATTTCATTGGACTATTGAGATGTTTAGTTTCCTCCTCATTGAGTTTTGCGAGGTTATATTTTTCTAGGAAAATGTCCATTTCTTGCAGGTTGTCCAATTTGTTGGAATAGAGTTGTTCATAGTATTTTTTAACAATCCTTTGTATTTCCACAGGGTCTGATGTTATTTCTCCTCTTTCATTTCTGATTTTGTTTATTTGAGTCTTCTCTCTTTGCTTCTTGGTGAGCCTGGCTACGGGTCCATCAATCTTGTTTTTCCTTTCAAAGAACCAGCTCTTTGTTTTGTTGATCTTTTGAATTGTTTCTTTGGTCTCCAAGTTGTTTATCTCCTCTCTGATCTTCACTATTTCCTTCCTTCTGAGAACACTGGGTTTTTCTTGTTGCTCTCGTTCTAGCTCTTTGAGTTGTAGTGTTAGGTAATTTATTACCATTGTTTCCTGTTTTTTGCAGTAGGCTTGTAGGGCTATGAACTTCCCTCTCAATACTGCTTTCCCTGTGTCCCATAAATTTTGTATTATTGTGTTGTCATTGTCATTTGTTACCATGATGTTTTTTATTTCTTCCTTGATCTCTCTGGTTACCCAGTCGTTGTTTAATAGCATGCTGTTTAGTCTCCATGTGTTTAATTTCTTTCTATTGTTTTTATTATACTTGATTTCCCGTTTTATGCCACTGTGGTCTGAGAAAATACTTGATATGATTTCTATCTTTTTGAATTTGAAGAGACTTTTGTTATGACCCAACATATGATTTATCTTTGAAAATGACCCATGTGCACTGGATAAGAATGTATATTCTGTGGCTTCGGGGTGAAATGTTCTGAAGATGTCAATTAATTCCATCTGTTCTAGTGAGTCATTTAGGCTTGATATTTCTTTGCTGATTTTTTGTTTAGAGGATTTGTCCAATGGTGACAGTGGGGTATTAAAATCTTCTATGATTGTATTGCTGTCAATCTCTCTCTTAATATCCTCCAAGAGTTTTTTTATGTATTTAGGTGCTCCTATATTGAGTGCATATATGTTTACCAGAGTTATTTCTTCTTGTTGGATTGTTCCCTTTACTATTATGAAGTGTCCTTTATCTCTTGCTATGTCCTTCACTTTGAGATCTAATTTGTCAGATATAAGTATTACAATCCCACCTTTTTTTTAATTTCCATTTGCCTGAAATACCATGTTCCATCCCTTCACCCTCAATCTGTGTGCATCTCTTTTCATGAGTTGGGTTTCTTGCAGACAGCAGATATATGGATCATGTTTTCTTATCCAATCGGTTACCCTATGGCTTTTTATTGGAGCATTTAATCCATTTACATTTAAAGTTATTATTGATAAGTACTTATCTCTTGCCATTTTTAGTCCTTACCCCCGAGTTCCTTCTTCACTTCCTCTTTCTTTTTATTACAGCAGACCTTTTAACATTTCTTGCATTGCTGGTTTGGTGGTAATATATTCCCTTAGTCCTTTTTTGTCTGTGAAGCTTTTGATTTCACCTTCAATTTTGATTGAGAGTCTTCCAGGGTACAGTATTCTTGGATTGTGACCCTTCCTTTGCATGATTTTGTATATTTCACTCCATTACCTTCCTGCCTGATGAGTTTCTGTTGAGAAGTCAGTAGCTATTCTTATGGGGGTTCCTTTGTAGGTAACTTTCTGTTTCTCTCTGGCTGCTTTTAAGATTCTTACTTTGTCATTGGTGTTTGCCAATTTACTTATAATGTGCCTCGGTGTTGGTTTGTTGGGGTTCATTTTGCTTGGGAGTCTGTGAGCTTCTTGGATTTGTGTGGTTTTTTTCTTTTCTATATTGGGGAAATTTTCTATCATTATTTCTTCAAACACATTCTCTAATCCTTGTTCAGTTTCCACTCTTTCTGGAACCCCAATTATGTGGATGTTGTTTTGTTTCATGTTATCCCAAAGTTCCCTTCGACTCTCCTCTTGCTTTTTAACTTTTTTTTCTAGAAGCTGCTGTACTTGAGTATTTTTTCCTACCGTGTCTTCTAGCTCACTGATGTGGTCTATTGAGTTCTTTATAGCAGTGATGTCATTTTTCATGTCTTCTTGTTTATTCTGCACCTCCTCTAGGTTCTTCTGCATTTCTTCTTGATGCTTCTTCATCTCCTCTTGCATCTTCTTCATTTCCTCTTGGCTCTTCCTCATATTGTCAAATTTGTCTTCCATTCTTTTCCACCACATTATGATCATGTCTCTGAACTCTTTCTCTGGTAGGCTTATTTCTGGTTCTATTTCATTTACTTCCTTTTCTGGTTAAACCTGCCTTTCTGTCTTATGAGGGCTGTTTCTTTTTCTACCCATGGTCTTTCTTCTCCTAGTCTGGTTATTTAGTTCTCTCTCCTACATTGATTGAAAGGCACAAACTAGAACACGACCAGGTAGAGCACACAAGGCACTGAGTAGAAATGTATTCAAGATGTTAATAATCACAAATAAGGTGACCACCAATGAAGGACAAATTAGGGGTAAATAGAGAAAGAAAAAGAGGAAAATGAGGAAAAAAGAAAAGAAAGAAATGCCAAAATCAAATTGGGAGAGTGAGAAAAAAAAGATAAATAAATGAACAATAAAATAAGAAAATAAAAAGGAGAAGAAGGAGTAGGAAAGAGGAAGAGAAGAAAGTCAGAGAGAAAGGAAAGTGTATAAGAGAGAAAAGAGGAACAAAATATAGATGACAGGAGACAACTCCAATAGAACAGTCACTAATCCCAATAAAAGCCAGCAACCAGTAACTAGAGATTAAGGCAAATTGCAAATAGCAACTGATTTGAGGGAGGTGAGGGAAAAGAGAGGTAGAAAACAAAGCAAGCAAAAACCAAAGTAAAACAAGTAGAATAAACTAAAACAATCTCACAAAAAATTTTCAAAAAATCAATATAATCACTTTTCAGGCAAATAGCAACAAAAGGACATAGAGAAAAAACAACTTTTTGGCTAGTGAAGACAAGAAGAGAAAGGTTTGTGTGGACTTGTAGTAGGGGATTTGAAATTAGATATATAAATGGGGTGAAATTTTAACCAGGTAAAGAGAAAAATAGGGAGAATCTAAAGTTGGAAAAGGGAAAGAGAAACAAGATAACAAAATGGGGAAAGTTAGGAGGAAGGTGTTGGCATAAAGGTAGAGTTGAGTTGGAGTAAAATTATGCTAAAGGAAAGATGAAAATAGAATGTAGAACTCTAATCCCGAAATAAAATAAAGATAAAACAAAATGACACTTGTGGTTTTTTTTTCCAAAATGGTTAAGTACTAGTAGTAATTAATAATACTAGTTTAAAACAAAAATGTAATAATTATAAAGGTAAAATCAATTGAGGTGGAAAGAAAAAAATATTCTTTTAATTAAAATATGTGAAAATGAAAAATAAAAATTTAAAAATTAAAAAAAGGAAAAATAAAAAAAAAGAAAAATAGAATGGTCCTTCACTTCCACTATTATTCTGCTTGGCACTGTTTCCCAGCAGGGAAGGAACTGCAGCTCCCTGTTTTCCCCTCTTGGTGTTTTAATCTCTTTATTCTTTTGTGGTTATGTGAGAGTCAATATGTGTGTCATCCACTGGGTGGCAGTGTTTCGGAATTGATCTCTGAGACAAAGCACAGGACCTCTCTAGGCTGTGCTCAGATCCTGCTACTCTGTGGTTCTCAAAGCCAGTTTGTGGGGGGTTTGCAGCTGGGACACTGTAGTAACTCCCAGGCTGTCTCTCTGCCCCAGAAAAAAACAAAACAAAACAAAACAAAAAAAAACGAGTCGTTTTCCAGAGCTCTCCTCTGTCAACAGCTCAGAGGGTTTGCCTTCACACTCAGGGATCATCCCCTGACCACCTCTGCGGACCTCTCCAGAGGCAGCTTTCCCACAGCCCGGCTCCCACAGTGTGCGAGTCTCTGTTATGCGGGGGGGGGGGGGTAGGAGACCTCACCCTGACCCAGGCGAAATCTGACCCTTCCACGCGCCGCGTGGATCTCCGAATCCGCTGCCTGCACGTCCGTGCTGCCTGGGAAGCCATGCTCTGTGTCCCAGGCTGCTCTGTGGGTGCCTCAGTCAGCTGCAGCTTTCAGACCTTGGCAGACATCTACCTCCCCCTATCTCAGGCACAATCTGACCTGTCTGTGTGCTCTGTGGATCTCTGGTTCCACTGCGTGTCTGTGCGGATTGGAGAGCAGAGTTCTGGGTCCCCGGTCCCTGGCTGCTAGATGGGTGCCCAGCCGAAGGCTTCAGACCGCCACAGACATCCACCTCCCACTCTGTAATTGGATCTTAATTGCTGTTGTCCATTCATGGGTGGTCTCTACCCTCAAGCTAAATGACTGTGAGTCTCAATGCTAACCACATCATGCAAATTATTGCACAGGTATTGACAGAACACAATAAGCCAAGCCAAAACAAAACCAAAAAGAAGAGTAAAAATGGACAAAGGAACAAAAACAAAAGAAAAGAGAATAATTAATGACAAGAGGTAAAAAGAATTAGAGATGAAAAGAGGTAAACAAAACAATGTGAAAGGAGAGAAGGAAGAGAAAGGAAAAAATAAAAAAAAATTACATACACACACACACACACACACACACACACACACACACACACACACTGAGTGGCCAGATTATTATCATCTCTGAATGCATAATAATCTGGCTACTCAATGTATATCCTATAGAAAAAAAGGCTAATATGCAAATTGTCCCCTCTACCAGGAGTTCAATCAGCAGGCAGGCAAGCCAACTGCCCATGTCCCCCCTGGCCCCCTGCCCAGCCAGGTTGGCCAGACTCCACCCATGCACAAATTCATGCACCAAGCCTCTAATATATATGTATATACACTGAGTGGCCAGATTATTATGTATTCAGAGTTCATAATATTCTAGCCATTCAGTATTTCAGTTTTGTTTTGTTTTGGCTTGTTGCATTCTTTCAATACCTGTATACCAGTTTGCATGAATAGATATATATTAGGGGCCCAGTGCCCTGGGGTCGGGGTGGGGGAGGTCTCTCAGCCCAGCCTTCCCTCTGTCACATACTGGGAGCCCTCAGGGGAAGTCCTACTGAGGCTGATCAGGGGAAGGCACCAGCCCCATCACCCCGCTGCTGCAGCCACTGCCAGTCACCGCAGCCACCAAGGTGTTTTCATCAACACAGACTCCAGTCCCTTCACCATGAAAAAATGACTTTCTTTAGGCATTTTCGAGATGCGTCTTCCATAGGATATGACATTTCTCTCTCTATTTTTTTTATCCTCACCTGAGGATATGTTTCCATTGATTTTTAGAGAATGTGAAAGAAAAAGGGAAAGACGGAGAGAAACATTAAAGTGAAAGGAACAATTTGATTGGTTGCCTCCTGCATGAGCCCTGACCTGGGCCCCAGCCAGGGAGAACCCTATCCTTGATCAGAATTGAACTGGACCCTGCAGTTGGCAAGCCTAGGAATTATCCACTGAGCCAAACTGGCTAGGAAAGGATATGACATTTCTTAGCCCTCCAGCAGTGGATCTTCCTTTTTTCCTCCAGGAGTGTGGTAGAAAAACCCTAGATCACTTTTTAGATTCTTATACCCAAGTTACTAAGAATATTACCAGTGGCAAACAGGGAACTTAGTCAATGAGCGGTCAGAAAAGGTACGTATTTCCTCTGTAGTTCAGACCAATCGCCTCTGATATCTGGCTCTGCTCCTTGCCAAGGCCTAAAGCCTTCCGGCCTGGGCAGGGACCCCCCCCAGCTCCCTTCCATCACCAGCTCCACCCTTGCCAAGTTCTAAAGCCTTGGGGAATTGGCAGGGGGCCCCCAGATCCCTCTGATTGCCTGGCTCTGCCCCTGCCTAGGCCCTAAGCCTCTGACTGGGATGTGGGGCCTGGGCAGGGGACCTCCAGCTCCCTCTGATCACCAGGCTCTGCCACGACCCCCAGCTCCATCTGATCATCTGTCTCCGCCCTTGACCAGGTCCTAAACCTTTGGCCGGGGCTTGGGGCCTGGGCAGGGGACCCTCAGCTCCTCAGATCGCCCAATCACCTGGCTCCACCACTACCCAGGAACCCCCTGGCTCAGGCCCTTCCCAGGTTGCTCAGGAACCATGGGGGCCTACCTTGGGGTGACCTGGATGCTGAGAAACATCCCAGGACCCAGGCTTCTGGGCACCTATGTATGCAAATTAACCTCAGTCTTTGTTGGGATAATTTACATACTCACTCTGATTGTCTGTGGGCATAGTGGAGGTACGGTCAATTTACATGATTCTCTATTATTAGGTATATATATATATATATATATATATATATCATATATATATATATATGTATATATATATATGAAAAATAAAATAAGGATAGTAAAAGGGGAAAATGAAATAGAAAAGAAAAATTACAGAAAATATTTTTTATGGTGGGTTTTGCTTCAGCAGATTTTTGTGTCTATTGTGATCACCCTTTTGGTATGCTGCCTGTGAAGCTTCTTGGATCCTTTTCAGTTGTCTAAAGCTGGCCACTTGGTGTGCCAGTCCTAGGCCTTCTGGGAGGATCTGTACTGAAAGCCAATGTTGGATGCTGTCCCTGCCTGACCCTGGGTAACATGACTGAAACTGGGTAGAGTGGAGCCTTAGTAGTCCTGCTGGTGGAACCTCTGGAGTCCAGAGTTTGGGTCTATCTTAGGTCATGCACTATGAATGGTCCTGCACTGAGCTGCTCTTTTTTCCCACATGGAACTGTGCTCAGTGGGGGTATCTGATACCTGGTAGGATGATTCATTGATGGTAGGACCCACAATGTATAAGAGTGAAGAAAGCACTTCTTCCCAGAACTACATGGGCTGCAATCTCTGGAGATGTCGGATGCCATAATGCAACTGCAGAGCCCAGCACATGCCTTTCTGAGCCCCAGACACAAGCCCATCCAACTTCCTAACAGAAGTCTGCCTGAGAGACAGTCACACACACACACACCTACAAAAAACAAAACAAAAAAAAACAGTTCTACATGGGTCCCCGAATGATCAAGCAGGAGGGAATCAATAAAAATTAGCCCCACTTGGCACTCCAATATCTCCATACTGCCATCATCCACAGGGCTGGTTCAAACCTCTCAGCTCTTCCCAAGATCCTCACAGTCCAAATATCCAAATATCCTGTGCTGTAAAATCAAGCAGAGCAGGCCAAAATTTCAAGCCCAATGACAATCTTGTTTCCCTTAAAATTCAACAACTCAAGGAAAACTGAGCAGTTAAGCAGGCAGGGGAAGAAGCACTGCCTGTGCATTGAGGTGGGAAAGAACTATCCTCTTTCCCAAGCCACAAAGTCTAGTCTACAACTGGGTCACTGATCAAAGTCCTTCCAGAGAATAAAGGGTCTCTCAAAGTCTCTGCTGAGTTTATGAAGCAGACCCCTTTGTTGAGCACTACTGTGTGTGGCCTCCAGTAGTCATAGTTCAGAGCAAGCTTCCCAGGCTGGATTTGATAGTGCAAGTCAGAATCTCCACAAATTCTGTTAGGGGCAGAAATAGAATATTGGGAACCATCTATAATTATAATAAATATTAATCATGCTCTGTTTACCGTGATTATTTTGTTCTGATTAAAGAAAACATTCTAACCTGGCTGGGAGTTGCACACAGGACCTGGGAGCTCACCTGGAAATGCAGCCCTTCCTCCCCATCTGGGAGCTGCTTATTATCATGGAGATATTAATAATCTTGTTGCTGCCAGCTCTTTGAAGACCTCCACTCTTTGCAAACCCACAGGCCTTTTCAAATCTCTAGCCCACATTAGGTGTAAACTTCCCATTTGGCACACCCTTTTGTCTACTTCCCCATGTAATTTTCATCCTTCTACCTAATATAAGCAGCTGGTTTATGGGGGGTGCAGAGCAGATATTTGTGGGTGATCTGCTGCTCTCCCATACTGTCAGCAGTATTGTAATAAATGCTCATATATGATTCAACGGTGTCTCTGCTTAATTGGCTGGAATAGTGACAGGCAGCCTGGACTAATTGATTGTCTAGTTACAATTTGAACCACCAGAGGTTATTCAAGCTCTCATTCCCATCTCTGTTGCTCTGTATTGGAAATCCCTACATTGGGTTGAGAACCCAGGTTCCCAGGTAGAGGGAACTCCACTGCAAAAATATCTCTTAAGCTTCCCAGCCACTAGACCTGTGTGATGAGGCTTTTCTTCCTATTATCTTCCATGCTCCTGTTTATAAAATTTCATATCAGCTACACTTCAACTGGTTTTATATGTTGATTGCTCTACAGTTTAACTGCAAGTTCAGTCCAGGGCTGGCAACAAGCAAACATCTTCCAGCTACTTAAACAGCCATCTTGGACTCTTGGTTGTATATATTTTTAATGCATACATCCACTCTATGTCTTTTTTTATTATTTTTTTATACATATCTCCCCATTGCCCCCCTCCCTCCCAGGCATACCCCAACCCCCCAGTGTCTATGTTCATTGGTTATGATTATATGCATAGATACAAGTCCTTTGATTGATCTCTTATCTACCTCACCTAACTTTAATCTTCCTGCTGTAATTTCACAGTCTGTTTGAAGCTTTACTGTCTCTGTATCTATCCTTTTGTTCATCAGTTTATAATGTTCTTTATTATCCCCCAATGAGTGCGATCATGTGATGCTTCTCCTTCATTGACTGGCTTATTTCACTAAGCATAAGGCTCTTTTTATTAGAGAATTTAATCAAATATTTATTTATGCATTTATGTATTTGTGTATTTACTTATTTATGTATTTTAGGCTATTTTAAAAGTCTTTATTGTTGAGAGTAATACAGATATTCCCCTTTTTTCCCCTCATTGACCCCCTCCAACAGGTGAGGTGGGTATGGGAGATGATCTCCTCCTCTTCCTCCTCCTCCTCCTCCTCCTTCTCCTCCTCCTCCTCCTCCTCCTCCTCCTCCTCCTCCTCCTCCTCATCCTTCTTCTTCTTCAATAATATCCTTCAACATTTCATGTAATACTGGTTTGGTGGTGATGAATTCCTTTAGCTTTTTCGTGTCTGTGACAATCTTTTTCTGACTTTAGATTCTAAATGATAGCTTTGCTGGGTAGTATAATCTTGGTTGAAGGTCCTTGTTATTCATCACTTTGAATATTTGCCACTCCTTTCTGGCTTACAAAGTTTCTATTGTGAATCAGCTGACAGTTGTATGGGTGCTCATTTGTAGATAACTAATTGCTTTTCCCTTGCTGCTTTTAAGATTCTATATGTCTTTTTGTTTTTGTTTTTTGAATATATTTTATTGTTCATATTATTGCAGTTGTTCCTTTCCCCCCCCCTCCACTCGGTTCCCACCCCATGCCCGTACCCCCTGCCACTGTCCTCATCCATAGGAGTAAGATTTCTGTCCAATCTCTTCCTGCACCCCACACCCTTTTACCCCCCAGACTTGTCAGTCCACTCCCTTTCTATGCCCCTGATTCTATTATATTCACCAGTTTATTCTGTTCTTCAGATTTTTTATTCACATGATTTTTAGATTCACTTGTTGGTACATATGTATTTGTTGTCACTTTGCTGTTCATAACTTTTATATTTACCATTTTATTCTTCTTCCTCTTCTTAAAGAAAACCTTTCAGCATTTCATATAATCCTGGTTTGGTGGTGATGAACTCCTTTAGCTTTTTCTTATCTGTGAAGCTCTTTATCTGACCTTCGGTCCTGAATGATAGCTTTGCTAGGTAGAGCACTCTTGGTCATAAGTTCTTGCTATTCATCACGTTGAATATTTCCTGCAACTCCCTTCTGGCCTGCATAGTTTCTGTTGAGAAATCAGCTGACAGTCGTATGGGTACTCCCTTATAGGTAGCTAACTGTTTTTCTCTTGCTGCTTTCAATATTCTCTCTTTGTCTTTTGCCTTTGGCATTTTAATTATGATGTATCTTGGTGTGGTCCTTTTTGGATTCTTTTTGTTTGGTGTTCTGTGTGCTTCCTGGACTTGTAAGTCCATTTCTTTCACCAAGTAGGGAAAGTTTTCAGTCATTATTTCTTCAAATAGGTTTTCAGAATCTTGCTCTCTCTCTTTTTCTGGCACTCCCATAATTCTGATGTTGGTATGCTTGAAGTTGCCCCAGAGGCTCCTTACACTATCTTCACATTTTTAGACTCTTTTTTCTTTTTTTTTTTTTGTTAGGGTGTTTTTTGTTTCTTCATATTTCAGATCTTTGATTTGATCCTCTGGGCTGTATATTATTCTTTATTTCAGATAGCGCATGCTTAATTTCTCACTGGTCCTTTTTATTTTATTTTTTTTTTGCATTCTTATTAAGATCTTTGAAGGTCTCACCAATTTTCTCAGAGTTCTCAATAAGTTTGTCGGCGGTGTGTAGTAAAATATTGAGTATCCTTATAAATGTGGTTTTGAACTCTATGTCCAGTCATTTGCTTTCTTCAAATTCTTTAATTTGTGACATGTTTCTTGTACTCCGCATTTTGGCTGCTTCCCAGTGTTGATGGAGTGGTTTTTGTGCTAGTTGTCCTTAGGGCCCAGTAGCTCCACCTCCCCAATCACCTGAGGTGGACACTTTTGGTGCATCCCTTTGTGGGCTGGGTTCACAGTCTTGTTGTAGTTAAGCCTTGATTGCTATTGGTAAACTGGGAGGAATTGACCTCCAGGCCAATTGACTGTGAGGATTAGCTGTGTCTACTAATGGAAGAACTACTGTGCTAGAGACCACCCCCCCTGGGGCAAAACTTCCTTCAGTGGGGCTTTGGTGCTCACTGAGTCTGCCTTTTGAATGTGTCACTTACGCATGTGAGGAGTTGAAATCTGGTGTCATCTCACACTGACCTCTAGGTACACTGGTTCCTGGAACTCCAAGGAGGTGCAATTCAGCTAGTGAGGCCACCCAGCAGGAGCTACAGGGAGCTCTGCAGATTTCTCCTCTTTGCTTGGAGTTTGGAAGATTTGGAGTTGACTTCTCCTATTTGCTTGAAGTTTGGAAGTTTTGAAGTTGTCTGACCCAGTTGCAATTTGTTAGGTTAAGTTGCCAGAGGGCAGGCCATTCATATGGAAAAGTTATCGCACAGCTGGGTGGTTTTGTAAATTGGGCAGACAGGTCTCAGGGAGTCTCCAGGCTAGGGCATGGCAAACAGCAATGGCTACCAGTCAGCCCTTTCTGCTGCATACTGTTCAGTGTCCTGTGTCCCGCACCCCAGCACAGGAAACAATGGTCCCAGTGTTCAATCAGCGATAGAGACACCCTCCTTTTCTGACTAGATGGCAGACAGTCCAGTTTCTCCCTGTAGGAGTCTGGATCTCCAGAATCTCGCCAGAAACTGGAGTTCAGAGAGTTGGGAACTTGTAACTCCCTCCCAATTGAAAAACAACAGTGCTCGCCAGCCCAATTCATGAGCATCTCCCTACCTCTGCCTTTCTGAGCCTCTGCACATCCTACCAGGTCTGGATGCACTTTTTTCTTTCCTTCTAGTTGTAGAACTTCCACTCCACCAGCTTTCCCATGGTTCTGGGGGATATTTGTTTTGTCTTTTAGTTTTAGTTTTGGTGTGGTTGCGAGAGACAGCACATACAGATGTGCTGTCTTATGCCACCATATTGGTTTCCCTATTCATCACTTTGAATATTTCTTGCCACTCCCGTCTGGTCTGCATAGTTTCTGTTGAGAAACAAGCTGACAGTTATATGGCTATGCCCTTGTAGGTAACTAACTGTTTTTCTCTCACTGCTTTTAATATTCTTTCTCTGTAGTTTGCCCTTGGCATTTTAATTATGATGTGTCTTGGTGTGGTCATCTTTAGATTTATTTTGTTTGGGGTTCTCTGCACTTCCTGCACTTGTAAGTCTATTTCTTTCACGAGGTTGGGGAAGATTTCTGTCATTATTTCTTTAAATAGGTTTTTTTAAATTAAATCTTTATTATTCAGATTATTACATTTGTTTCTCCTTTTTCCCCTCCATAGCTCCCCTCCACCCGGCTCCCACTCCTCCATCTACCCTTACCTCCCCCCATTGACTTCATCCATAGGTGTATGATTTTTGTCCAGTCTCTCCCTGCACTCCCCTCACCACTTTCCCCCTGATAATGATCAGTACACTCCCTTTCTGTGCTCCTGATTCTATTATATTCATCAGTTTATTCTGTTGATCACATTTTTAATTCACTTAATTTTTAGATTCACTTGTTGATAGGTATGTATTTGCTGTTCATAATTTTTTACCTTTTACCTTTTTCTTCTTCCTCTTTTTAAATAGTACCTTTCAGCATTTCATATAATACTGGTTTGGAGTTGATGAACTCCTTTAGCTTTTTCTTATCTGTGAAGCTCTTTTTCTGCCCTTCAATTCTGAATGATAGCTTTGCTGGATAGGGTATTCTTGGTTGTAGGTTCTTGCTATTCATCACGTTTAATATTTCTTGCCATTCCTGTCTGGCCTGCATTGTTTCTGTTGAGAAATCAGCTGACAATCGTATGGGTGCTCCCTTGTAGATAATTACCTGTTTTTCTCTTGCTGCTTTTAATATTCTCTTTATCTTTTGCTCTTGGTATGTTAATTATGATGTGTCTTGGTGTAGTCCTCTTTGTATTTCTTTTATATGAGGTTCTGTGCCTTTCCTGGACTTGTAAGTCTGTTTCTTTTACCAGATGTGGGAAGTTTTCAGTCATTATTTCTTCAAATAAGTTTTCAGTATCTTGCTCTCTCTCTCTTCTTCTGGCACCCCCACAATTATGATGTTGGTATGCTTGAAGCTGTCCCAGAGGCTCCTTACATTATCTTCACATTTTTGGATTCTTTTTTTTTTCTTGCTTTTCCAGTTGAGTGTTTTCTGATTCTTTATATTTCAAATTTTTGACTTGATTCTGGCCTTCCTCTAGTCTGCTGTTAGGTCTCTGTATAATATTTTTTATTTCAGTCAGTGTATGTTTAATTTCTAGTTGGTCCTTTTTCATTTCTAGTTGGTCCTTTTTCATCTCCTCTCGGGTCTCATTAACTTTATTAATCTTTTCTAGGATATTCTTGAAAAACCTTTTAAGCGTGGTTTTGAACTCTATATCCAGTTTTTTCTTTTCCTCCATTTCTTTTGTTTGTGATCTCTTCCCTTGTCTTGGCATTTTCACTATGCTGGGAGAACTTCTGTGTTGGATTCAGCCTTATGGTACACGACCTGCAAAACTGCAAAAGCCTCTCTCTTGAGCTTGGGATGGGTGGAGTCTCAGGGCTTAACAGACTGCCTTGCCTTCCAGTTGGCCCTGCCCTCCATGACCCTTGGGTCTCATGTGAATGGGTATTCACTGGAGCAGTCCCTGTGTGAGCGTGCACTCACACAGTGCCTCTAGACCTCTGTCTTTCCTGGTCCCCTGAGCCCGGCACCATATGAGTCTGGGTCCCCAGTTTTTTGCCCCAAACTAGGGTTCAGTGGGAGCTAGAAGTTGCGTTTGGGGGGCTCTGTCCCCCACCCACTCGTGAAAGCCAGTGGCACTACCAGCAGTCGGTCCTCTGCATGTAGTGCTGTGTGCACCACCAGATCTCCAGACCTCTGCCCTTTCGGGTCTCCCCCAGATCTCTGTGCACTTCTCCCTCTTCACAGTCCAAACTCCCCCTGTATGAGTCCTGGCTGGATATGAGGTTTAGTGCTATAGAATAAGGGGTTCAATGCAACTGGGAGTCTTCATCCCCCTCCTGCCAGAGAAAGCCAGCCAGGCACTCCGGTACCCGCTCTCTCCACACACATGTCTCCGCACCTCAGCTTTTTGGGTCTTCGTTAGCCCCTGTTTCCTTCTAGTTGTAGAATTTCCACTCAGCCAGCTTTCCTGTGGTTCTGGATGATGTCCGTTCTGTCTTTTAGTTGTAACTTTGAAATTGTTGTGCGAGGCAGCAGTGTAGGTG
The DNA here is from genome assembly GCA_011751065.1 of Lasiurus cinereus. NCBI lineage: Eukaryota > Metazoa > Chordata > Mammalia > Chiroptera > Vespertilionidae > Lasiurus > Lasiurus cinereus. Next base: position 309,987 of record JAAGEH010000013.1, read on the forward strand.
TTTACCTATGCTGCCATCTTGGATCAGTCTCTCAAAATAGATTTTCAATATCTTGTTCTTTCTCTTCTTCTGGCACCCCCATAATTTTGAAGTTGTCCCATTGGCTCCTTACACTATCTTCATATTTTTGGATTCTTTTCTTTTTTCTTTTCCAGATGGGTGTTTTGTGCTTCTTTGTATTTCAAATCTTTGACTTGATTCTTGGGATCCTCTAGTCTGTTGAATCTCTTTATATTATTCTTTATTTCAGTCAATGTATGCTTGATTTCTGATTGGTCCTTTTTCACATCTTTGAGGGTCTCACTAAATTTCTCCGAGGTTTCTAGAAAATTCTTGAGTAACCTTATAACTGTGGTTTTAAAATCTTTATTCAGTATTTTGCTTTCACCCATTTCTTTCATTTGTGACTTGTTTCTTTCTCTCCACATTTTGGCTGCTTCCCTGTGTTTGTTTCTGTGGTGGTGAACTACTGTGTAGGTGCTAAATTTCCTTGAGTTGATAGAATGGCCTTGTGTGGTTGGTGTCCTATAGGTCCCAGTGGCTCAGCCTCTCCAGTCACCTGAGGTAGATGCTCTTGGTGCACCCATTTGTGGGCTGTTTTCACAAATCTTGTAGTTAATCTTTGATTATTGTTGGCATCACTGAGAGGAATTTACCTTCACTCCAGGCCCACAAAGCTGGCTGTGATGACCAGCTGTGTCTATATTGGAAGATCTGTTGCACAGGAGACACCCTTTTGGGGCAGGACTTGCTTCAGTAGAGTTTTGGTGCTCACTGAGTCTGACCCTTGAGTGTTTCTCTTATGGAAGTGAAGAGTTATAATCCAGTATGGTTTCACTCTGACCACTGGGTACACTGCCTCTTGGATCTCCAAGGAGATGCAAGGTCAGCCACTGTTTGGGGCCATCCATCAGGAGCTCCAGAGACAAGTGAAGATTCCTCCTCTTTGAATGGGGTTTGGAAGTGCCAGATGAGGCCCAGCTGTGAAGCAAGGCCTCTGCTGCTGCCAGGCAGGGGGCCTACTTTTGAAATCTCTGGGGCTCTGTGACCCATCTGCATTTTTTAGGTGAAAGGAAAGGCCATTAATATGCAAAAGTTGATGCCCACAACTTGAGTGGAATTGTAAATTGAGAGGGGTGGGGTTTCTGGGAATTACCAGGGCAGATCAAACAACAATGGCTGCCCTGAACTGGAGAAGTCCCAGTTTCTTTGCATTCCACGCACCAATGCAGGAACAATGATGACTGCGAGCACTTCTAAGAGTAAGCTGCCCTCGTGTTCCTGTCCCAATGACGAACAGTCCAGTTTCACCCCATGTGTGGCTTGGTTCCCCAGAGTCTCGCCTGGAACTGGAGTTCAGAGTAAGCAGGAGCTTGTATCTCCCAGTTTAAAGAGTAGCACATCCAGGTGCCAGCACTTTCCACACCTCCGCACCTCTTACCAGTCTTCATGAGCTTTCTTCACCTCTCTAATTGTGAAATTCCACTCAGCCAGCTTTCCCACAATTCTGGGTGGTACTTCTCTGGCCATTTAGTTGTGGTTTTGATGTGGTTGTGAGAGGCAGCAAGTATAGGTGATTACCTATGCCGCCATCTTGCTTTCTCCCTCTCTGTCTTTAACCTTTGGCATTTTAATTATGATGTGTCTTGTTGTGGGTCTTTTTGGGTTCCTCTTATTTGGTATTCTTTGTGCTTCCTGAACTTGTAAATCTATTTTTTTCACCAGGTAGGGGAAGTTTCCTGTCTTGATTTTTTCAAATAGGTTTTCAATATATTGCTCTCTCTCTTCTCCTTCTGGTACCCCCATAATGCAAATCCTGGCATGCTTGAATTTGTCCCAGAGTCTCCTTACACTATCTTCATATTTTTGGATTATTTTTTCTTTTTGATCTTCTGACTGGGTGTTTCGTGCTTCCTCATATTCAAAATCATTTATTTGATTCTCAGAATATTCTACTGTACTGTTGAATCCCTATAAATTCTTCTTTATTTCAGTTAGTTTATGCTTATGACTAGTTCTTTTTCATGTCTTGAAATTCTTGCTAAGATCCTTGAAAATCTAAGCCCCCTGAAGCTCTAATTGAGTCCCTTGAAGCTCTCATTAATGATCCTTCAGCAACCTTATAACCCATTCTTTGAACTCTATATACAGTAGTTTTCGTAATTCAATTTCTTTCATTTGTCACATGTTTCTTTGTCTCCACATTTTGGCTGCTTCTCTGTGTTTGTTTCTATGTATTAGGTAAAGCTTCCATATCTCCTGGAATTGGTAGAGTGGCCTTGTGTAGTAGGTGTCCTGTAGGGCCCAATGGGTGAGCTCCCCTAGTCACCTGAGCTGGGCACTCTGGGTATGCCCCTGTGTGGGATGTTTGCACACTCTGGTTGTAGTTGAGCCTTGATTGCTATTGGCATCACTGGGAGAAATTGACCTACAGGCCAACTGGCTGTCAGGATCAGCTGTAACTATGGTGGAAAAACTGCTGTGCAGGAGACACACATATGGAGCAGGATTTGATTCAGTGGGGCTTTGGTGCTCACTGAGTCTGCCTCTTGAGTGTGTTGCTTTTGGATGTGTAGAATTGTTATCTGGCAATTTCTGCAGCTTCCCACTTGGTGCACTGGCTCTGGGTCTTCCCAGCAGGTGCAAAGAGGGGCAGAGCCTGGGGCCACCCACAAGAGCTGCAGAAAGATCTTTAGATATCTGCTGCTTGTATTGTGGTTGGAAGTACCCAAGCAAGGCCCTGCTGTTAAACAAGGTAGGCTGGTGTTAGTGATGGGTATTGATAATTTGGGGGCATGCTGAGGCCAGCTGATGATTGTTTGAGATATTTTATCAAAGTCTGAATCCTGAGCCAGGACAAGCCATTCCTATGGAAAAGCCCATGCAAACAGTTTGGGTGGGGCTGAAAGTTGTATAGGGTGGGGTCTCAGGAAATCAGCAAGGCTGAGTGAACAGGGCTGAGTGAACAGTCTGAGTCATGCTGATGGAAACTCAGATATGGCTGCTAGACAGCTCTGAGATAGGGTATGCCTCATCACAGGAACAATGACCCCTGCATCTACCCTTGTATGGAATATAGCCACCTCTGAGTTCCTGCTCCAATGCCAGACAATCCAGTTCCTCTTCATTGTCCCTGGATCCCCCAAAGCTCTGCTCAATGTTGGAACTCAGAGGAAGTGGGACCATTTAAGTTCATGCACTGGCCCTTTAAGAGAAACTGGTGGGACTCCAGCAGCCTCAGTGGTACTTAGCCACAATCCCAGCTGGTTTTTATAGCCAAAAGTTATGGGTTCTCCTCTTGCCTGCTCTAGGAGCTTGGGCTGGGGATCCCTTGCTTTTCACAGGAGGCCTCTGCAGAAGAGATATCCCTCCTGATTAAACATGCCACACATGGGTGTCGGATTAGCCCATTCCATGCCTCTGTACCTCCTAACAGTTTTGATGTACTTTTGTAGGACTTCCATTCAGCCAGATTTTAAGTGGTTCTGAACGATGGCGTTCTGCATTTTAGTTGTAATTTTGATGTGGTTGTGGGAGCCAGTGAGAACTGACATTTACCTCTACCACCATTTTAGTTTTCCCTTCAATCCAATATTTATCATAATTATTAATATGTAAGGACTTACTGTTATATTTCATTAATTGTTTTATGTCTCTTTTGTCATTTCTTTGTTTCTATCTTCCTTTCTTGCCACCTTACTTTGTAAATTAATGATTTTATGTGTTAGTATTCCTTGATTTCTTCCTTCTCTTGTGTGAAAATACTGCAGGTTTTTCCTCTATGCTATCATGAAGCTAATAAAACATCTTATACAAAAAAAAACCAAAAACAGAAACAGATTCATTGATACAGATAATGGAATGATGGTTGCCAGAAGGAGGAGGTTTAGGGCACTGGGTGAAAAAAGTGATGTGATTGAGAAGTAGATTGGTAGCTACAAAGTAGTCACAGGATGTAAAGTACAGTATAGTGAAAATAGTGAATAGCGTTGTAATAATTATGTACTAGTGTGCTGTCAGAGGGGTGCAAGATTTATTGGGATGATCACCTAATAAGTTATATAATGTCTAACCATGGGGTGTACACCTAAAACTAACATAATATTGTATGGTAACTGCAATTGAAAAATAAAGAAACATCTTAGATATAAGTCTATTTAATACTGACAACAACCACATCAATAACATAAAATCTCTACCTTTCTATTGCCACTTTTTATGTCTTTGATGTCAAAATTTACCTATTTTGCATTGTATATTTATTACTAAATTATGATAGCTATAGTTATTTTAATCATATTTTAATTTAACCTTTATAATAAAGTTAAGTGATTAACATTCCACAATATTACAGTATTAGAATATTATGGATTTGACTATATACATACATTTACCAGTGTGCTTTTTCTTTTTCTAATTTCCATCCATTTCAGCTTGAAGCTCTTATCTTTTTTTGTAGATAGGAGATGCATATTTTATTTCTCCTGTGACATATTTATAGTTAAATATAAAACAAAGGCCACTTGCCCATCATAGTCAGGTCTTTTGATGATTTAATCAAAATGATGATACCCACAGCCGGCTCACAAGAGCAGTGCCCATTCCTTGGCCCAGGTTTTGGTATTTTGTCAGTTTTCACATCATCAAAAATTTCTTCAGTATCCTTAGGTGTGAGATCCTCCACTTGAAAGCAAGTTGCAGATATCATAAAACTTAACCCCTAATATTCCACCAGGCCATCTAATAGTAGTTGTCACTTATTTGACCCACTGGTGTATTTATACATTCCAATTCTATAAGAGTGAAAAGTTTGTCAGTTGTGGTCTCCCCAACTTTTATTTCAAGACTTTTCTGAATTGCCTCTACTATGTTGTCAGAGATTCAAAACATGCAAAGTATAGTAGTGCAGACCAAAGTGTGATACTTTCAAACTGGCTCTCAATGTATAAATTTTATAAAAAGTTGTTATTTCATAGACTCTCATTGGAGTACTTGTAAACATCTGTAAACCTATTCATATCAGTGATGGGCAGGCATCCATTTTGTCTTTGAGCTAAATCTAGGACTGGAAGCAGAGTTGTTGATTTATTCCCTTCTGTATAGTCTTTTACAGTTATCTCTATCCTTTTATAATATTCTGGTATGAAATGAAATGGGGTACCTAGGTTGTTCTCAGGAGTATCTCTGTGCACAAATAAGGTTTCTCCAGCTCAATTTTGTACAGCTGTCTTAACCAAATTCATTACATGTCATCTACACTGAGCAGTAAGGCCAGTTGCCTGGGCCAGAGCACAACACAAATGATGTTTCAGAATTTCTTATAGAGTAGGTCAACTGATGATTAACTCCTTCAGTGTTGTTTGTCTCTGGAAAGTTTTTATCTGTCCCAATTTCTATAGGTCATATTTTTCAGGTAAAGTGCTTTTGCTGGAAGGTTTTTTTTTGTTTGTTTTTAATATTTTGAGTATCCTATATAATAAAAGCCTAATATGTTAAGTGTCCAGTTAACCAGTTGGCCATTCAACTAATCAAAGCAAAAAATATGCTAATGATATGCTAAGGTCACTAAGGCTGCTCAACTGCTTGCTTTGACATGCACTGATCACCAGGGGGCAGACAGTCACTATGATGTGCACTGACCACCAGGGGCAGATGCTCTGACAAGTAAGTTAGCTTGCTGTTGAGGTCCAGTGAATTGAGAATGAGTGAGATGGGCCAGGCATGTCCTGGAGCTCTCCTACAGTCTCTCCCTGGTTGGCCAACCTCCTGCATCCCTTCCCAGCCCCGATCATGCACTGGTGGGGTCCCTTGGCTTGGCCTGCACCCTCTCATAATCTGGGACCCCTTGGGGGATATCAGAGAGCCAGTTTCAGCTCAATCCCACGGGCTAGGCCAAGGGACCCCACTTATGCACAAATTTTTGCACTGGGCTTCTAGTATCAGAGAATTCTCTCCTGACCTGTACGTTTTTGCTGACAAATTAGCTGATAGCTTTTTGAAAGTTCCCTTGTAAGTTATAAGTTTTTACTTCCCCTACTACCTTAAGATTCCATTTTTCTTTGATTTTTAAAAATTTTATTTTAAATGAATATTTACATTCAATATTATTCTGTATCAGTTTTAGATGTGTAGCAAAAACGGTTTGACAGTCATATAATTTACAAAAGATTTATCTCAATATTTCAATTTTGTTTTATTTTATTCTTGAGATTCTACATATAAGTGAAATCATAAGGTGTTTGACTTTCTGTTATTGACTTACTTCACTTACCATAATAATTCCAGGTCCATCCATGCTGTCACCAAAGGTAAGATTTTATTTTGTTATGGCTGAGTAATTTTCCACTATATATGTACCACAGCTTTTTATCCACTCGTGTATTGATGAGCACTTAGGCAGAATCCATATCTTAGCTATTGTAAACAACACAGCAATAAATATAAGGATTCATATATATTTTTTGAATTAATGGTTTGGGTTCCTACATATATACACCCAAAATTTCATCACTGGGGCACAAGGAAGCTCCATTTTTAATTTTTGAGGAACCTTCTTATTTTTTTTTCCATAGTGACTGCATCAATCTGCATTACCAACAAGAATGCATAAGGGTTCCCATTTCTTCACATCCTTGCCAACATTTGTTGTTTGTTGATTTCTTGATGGTAGCCATTCTGATAGGTGTGAGGTGATATCTTATTTCACATTTCTCTGATGATTAATGATATTGAATAACTTTTCATATGTCTATTGTGTATGTCCACTTTGGAGAAGTGTCTATTCAGGTCCTCTGCCCATTTTAAAATGTGATTGTTTTCTTTGGGGTTAAGTTGCATGAGTTCTTTTTAAATTTTGAATATCTATACTACTTTAAATAATAAAGATAAATGTAAAAAAAAAACTTTTTCTTTTGATGTAACCCCATTGTATAACTCCCCTCCCCTTATCTGGGGAGATATATCAGAAAAAAATATTGCTATGTGAATGTTAGAGATTTTACAGCCTATGTCTCCTGCTAGGATTTTTATGGTTTCAAGTTTTACATTTAAATTTTCTTTCTATTTTGAGTTTATTCTTATGCATGATGTAAGACTTGTCTTGTTTTATTTTTTGCATGTGTCAGTCAAAATTTCCCATCACTATTTATTGAATAGGTTCTTTTCTCTGTGTCAAATATTAACTACGATATAGGCATGGAATTATCTCTGGGTTCTTTATTCTGTTCCATTCATGTGTATGTCTGCTTTTATTCCAGTGTCATACTGTTTTGATTACAATAGCCTTGTAGTATAGTTTGGTATCAGGTAGTGTGATACATCCAACTCTGTTCTTCTTTCTCAAGATTGCTGTGGTATTTTCTTTAATTTTTAATAGTTCTATTATAATTTATATTGGAGAGGATCTCATTAAATTGATTTTGTTTGAATAGCTATGATCCTCATTAACCTGGATAACCAAATTTCTCCCCATATTTTGGAAAATATTTTTTAAATAAGTTTTCTGGGAAAATGGTGATAGTCATTGGATGCTACACTGACACAGGACTAAACTGTAATTATAACTAAAATTAAAAAAAAAACATCCTTAATAGCCAGCTAAAAACTAGCTAGAGAGAACCTGATAAACAAGAACAGAAGGTCTCCATAGAGACTGGTAGAAAGGATGCAGGCTCAAAAGGGCTGACTGGGCTCCCAGACAGCAGCTAAAGTTACAGAGAGATATCTCTGTAACCCCAAGCTGAGCTCCCCAGCCAAGAGCAACACATCTAAGAAATGTGCTTACATAACATCTGGTTGTGAAAAGCAGCAGTGTTGCTATCTGCTAGGGAAAAATGGTGGAAATGCAGGCGCCCTCTTAAAGTGCCAACACACAAAATTTTGTGTGCAGCCACTCACCTTGGGCTTTAGCATAGGGAGAGAAGAATGGAATGGGCCTGTATGAGCAGAAGCCAGGGTTGAAGGATCTGGGGTTAGAGCTTGGAGGGCAGACACCCTGGTTTCCTGTGCTGAGTCTTTCTTTCATACTGCAAACCTTTGATATCTAGGTGGTTTTTCCCTGGGGGAATGCAGTTGCTCCACCCTATAGGAAAACTCCTTTCCCCAACCTGTGGAATTTCTGAGGCCCATTAAAGACTGAGAATAACAATTTGTCTCCAGGCAGAATCAATTGCCCCATCCTGTTGGAAAACTTTTCGGCACACCTGTGAATGATTGTCTATGGCTACTCAAGACTGAATACAATCAGTCTTCAGGAAGAAACAGGTCTCTGGAGGCTTTGAGTCTTTTTTTTATCTAATTAACTAGAATCAGTGTTTGACACTGTCTTGCCCTAGAAATTGGGAGGCATAACAGATCTACCTAATCCATAGCCACAAACACAAACACAAACAGGCAGCCAAAATGGGGAGACAAAGGAAGAAACAACACACACACAAAAAAATAAAAGAACAGAAAAATAGTCCAGAAGAAGAGCTAAATAAAATGTAGATGAAAAATTTATCAGACATAGAGTTGAGCATAATGACAGAGATGCTCAAGATAACATAATTATGAAGAATGACATAGTATTAATAAAGAACACAATAGAAGGAATATATAGCAGATTAGGGGAAGCCAAGAATTGAATCAGTGGATTAGAATACAAGGTAAAAAAAATCACTCAGTCATAGAACTAAAAAGAAAAGCAATTAAAAAACAGGACAGCTTAAGGTAGCTTTGGGACAACATGAAACATAACAATATTTTCATAATAGGTGTACCAGAAGGAGAAAAAAGCAAGCAGGGGATAGAAAACAAAATTGTAGAAAAGTTTTCTAATCCGGTGAAGGAAAAAGTCACACAAGTACAGGAAGCACAGAGAGTCCCAAGCAAGAAGAACCCAAACAGGCCCTCACTAGACACATCATACTTAAAAGGCCAGAAATTAAAGACAAGGAGAGAATTTTGAAGGAAGCAAGAGAAAATTAATTTGTTACCTACAAAGGAACTCCGATAAAGCTGTCATCTGATTTCTCATCAGAAGCTCTACAGGTCAGAAAGGAATGGCATGAAGTATTCAAGGTAATGAAAAGCAAGGATCTCAAACTAAGATTACTATATCCAGCAAGGCTAGCTTTCAAAACAGATGGTGAAATAAAGAGCTTCTCAGACAAAAAAGAGCTAAAGCATATTTCACAGACCTAAAACAAAGTCTTCAGAAATTTAAATGGAATAAAAAAATATATATATCTGCAGCAATCTTGAGAAAAAAAGGATAAAGTTGGAGGGATCAAAGTTATATTACAAAGCCACTTCTCAAAACAGCATGGTACTGGCAAAAGAACAGAAAAATAGACCAATGGAACAGAATAGAAAACCCAGTAATCGACCCAAACCATTAGGCTTAATCAATATTTGACAAAGTAGGCGAGAGCATACAATGAAATCAAGACAGTCTCTTCAATAAATGGTGCTGTAAAAATTGGACAGATACCTGCAAAAAAAAATGAAACTTGACCACCATTTTACATCATACACAAAAATAAATGCAAAATGGATAGAGGACTTAAACGTAAGACAGGAAACCATAAAAATCTTAGAAGAATCCATACGCAGAAAAATATTAGATATAGCTCATAGCAATATGTTTATTGGCACATCTCCTAGGATAATGGAAATTAAATAAAAAATAAACAAATGGGGCTAACTTAAAATAAAAATATTCTGCACAGCAAAAGAAACTTCCAACAAAATGACAAAAAGCCCTCTGCATGGTAAAACAAATTTGCCAATCTGACATCTCATAAGGGTTTAATTTACAAAATTTAAAGGAAACTCATACAACAAAAAGAAAATAAATGTAATAAAAAATGGGCAAAGGATCTAAATAGATATTTCTCAAAAGAGGACATACAGGAGGCCCAAGGCATATGAAAAAAATGCTCAAAATCAATGATTTGAAATATGGAAATCAAAACAAGAATGAAATACCACTTCACACCAGTCAGAATGGCTATCATCAAAAAATCAACAAACAATGAGTGCTGGTGGGGATGTGGAGAAAAGGGAACCCTGGTACACTGCTGGTGGGAATGCAGATTGATGCAGCCACTGTGGAAAACAGTATGGAGTTTCCTCAAAAATTTAAAAATGAAACTCCCATTTGACCCAGTAATTCCACTTCTAGGAATTGGTAGCCTGACAGGCTTGGGGAAGGCCTGCATAGCACTCTTGCAGACTCAGAGACCAAAAGTAACCACAAAAGATGGTGTGAAATTAAACTTTGACTGGAAGCTGTTGTGGTGGGTAGTCACCACATAGGCTGGTATCTTCACTGACAAGGTCAACATTTACCTTAACTCTGAGCCTATCTATCTGTCTTTTTGAATTTATAATAATATTACCTTTGAAATGTCTAGGTAACTTGTAACTTCCCTTTTTTCGGATCCCTTGGGACACAACCTAATGTACTGGGTGGCGCCAGGACAGATACCACAAGTGTCTTCATTATCATGTTAATTGTTCCTGCACCCACCTAATCCAAGAGATTTCCCTGCTTTGCTTTCTCCCGTCTCTCTAATGTATCACCAATGGATTTCATGTAACCCACCTACATCCCTTTCCTTTTATTGCAATGTTAAAATACAAATATTGCTGTAGCATAAATCATTGAATGAGATACAAGACACTTTAATAAGCCAATTAATTAGGAGTCATTTATTGTGCAGTCCAGAGGGAGGTGTCTCTTCCAAAACTTTGAGCTCCACATACAGGAAGTCTCCCATATTTATACTTTTCCAGCCTCTTTGTTTGCAGATATTACAAAGGGCTTTGTGTGAGTTATTGTTACAGATGGTTGTAACCTTGAATACATAGTGAATTTGTACTTGGCCTAAGAATATGGGAATTATTATCAGTATTAATATACTACATTGGAAGGCTACCTTCCAAGGTCAGACAGTTATGTTTAACTTTTTCTATTATTTGAACTAAAAACAAAGTCATTTTACAGAATAACAGACTGTCTTAAAGTGACAGTTTATAATGACAGAGTTTACAGGACTAGGGACTATCTAACAATAGCAGAGAATTTCAAACAGCAGTTTTATACTAGATGGAGGTTCCTATGCTTCATTACCTACTGGTTTTATGTAAATGGGTGAAACCATTGACTCTTGGGGTTTGTTAACATTGTTAACCTACTCAGCTTTGAGGTTTCCTTTACTAAGTCCAATAAAGAGAATTAATAATACAGCACATGTGAAAATTTTATCTTTAGAGAATCTTTCTGCTTGTGCTGCCTTAAACCATGTTGGAGTGGTCAGGATGATGGTATGTGGTCCCTCTTTATGTAGGAGTCAGTCCTTGGCTGGTAAATATCTTTACCCAAACAGAGTCACCAGGGAGAAAGAGATGGACCAAATCAGAAGTTGGTACAGGCAGAGTGTCTCATATGTGCTTCTGGATTGCTGTCGGGGTAGACTGTAAAGCCTGTAAGAGCTTATGTAAAGATTGGTTATGGATTTCAGCTTTTCTATACTGGGTTTCCATGTAAGCTGAAATTGGTTATGGATTTCATCTTTTCTAGACTGGGTTCCCATGTAAGCTGATGAGGTGGGTAGGTCAGGGTCTGGAAAGTCACTAGAATCTGTAGAGGCCTCACTGGTTTTAGGGAAGCCTCCTGGGCTACTTTATCTGCAGCCTAGTTCCCTCTTGCTTCCGGGGAGTCCCCTTGTCTCACATACGTAGAGGTGGACTTAGTTACATCTGATTTCACTAGTTGGCACTGCTCGTATGTGTCTAACTGCCTACTATATATTACCTAAAGGTTCCTGACTCTGAATTTTTTCAGGGAATGGGGACGCTGAGTTTCTTCTGTAATTACTTCCTGCTGAGGTGGGTCAGAGGTTTCTCTCAGAGCCAAGAGATCCTTGCTGTCTGTCAGAGGGATGATGGGGCCTGGCCCAGAAGGAGGTGGGCTTGTGACCTGACAGAGATAAACTGTAACAAATGGTCTGGTGTAAGGGAAAAAAAACATTTCAGTTTTAATAACCTTTATTGAAATAGAAATTTTTCTCCTCAAAATTACCTCTATGCTTATCAAAAGAGCCAAATCAAGACCAATTTATCTATTGTATTCAATTTGGCCTGATTGTTTGCATAAACACAACAAGAATGGTAACTGAATACCTTAGCTGGAATTTCATGATTGAATCTTAATGTGTTCTGTAAGGCCAGAAAGCTAAGGTACCCAGCTGATGTTAGGCCTGCCTGCAGTATCTGCTGAGTTAGGTCAATGCCTCACCTGCAGTGGCTCTACCCAGTTCTATGTCGTAGGCTTTAAGGCCCATCTCAGTAGCCCTCCTACTCCTCATGACCCATAGTGCATGGGGGTTCTGCAGGGATGCAGCGGTGCCCTTCTTGTCCCCCTTCTACTCTGAACATCTGCCAATGATGGTAGGACATGGTCCTGATGCTTCAGCAATAACTATTTTCAGGGATACCATGCAGGACTTTTTTCATGGCACTTTTATTGACTTCAAGTCTTCACTTCAGAGTTCAGACAGGGCTCTTTCAAACATGATACTCCAGTCAAAATTTTCGGTTAATATAACCACTGTTGGAAACTGGTCTTATTGAATTTGTGCAAAGAAATTTATTGCCATGATTTATTAAGTATTGCCAAATTTCAGAGGAATTATATAAGGAGAAAAATATATTGAACTGCTTTAAGATCTTCTGATTTTGCTTTCAGTCCTTTTTATGGATTCTTCAGAGTAATATTTTTCTAAATATATTGTAACAAAACAGTAACTGCCTTTAAATTGAAGGAAGAAATTTAAAATGTGTCTATACTTATATAGTCACAGCTGTCCCTGTAGTAGGGTTCTCACTACTTGACTTGTCCTTAAACTACATATCTTTTCTTGGAGGAGTGACTTGCTCTCTCATAATGGATTAAGGGAGTAGCTCTTCTAGGTGTGCTTTATCCTTTTACAGAGCCTCATATATTGCAGGACCTCATAGGATCTGTAATTTCTGTAACAGAGGGTTGGTACTTACCACTCCCCTCTGTTCCATACTAGTCACAGTAAGATTCCTAAAGTTGAGGTTTGTGCCACCCCCGACATGGGCATGGTCACACAGGCCTGAAAGGCAGTATAAAGGCTGCTAACTGTCTCTCAATAGAAACTGAAACCTGATGGGTATTTTTCCTTGCCCATTTGGACACCTACCCTTTTGGCAACTGTATTCAAATTTTTAAGAGAATTAAAGGTTAATATAACATCTACATTAATAAAAGAGAAAGATGGAAATTGACTATACCTTCACAATGCTCACCTGCCAATCAGGAATGAGTATGCAAATTAACCCAACAAAGATGGTGGATTAATTTGCATACACAGGCATCTAGCAGTCAGAGGCAGGGCACTTGAGTTGTTGCCATGGCAATGATGCAGGTGTTCCTCACCTCAGCTACTCTAGGCCTCTAGGCAGTGTGGGAAGATAGAAAGATGCCTCTGGGCTGGAGCAAAGGCAAAAAGATGGCTCTGGGCCAGAGCACAGTCGTAACTGGCAGCCAAGGGAGGGAAGGCCCATTCTTGCATGAATCTTCATACATCAGGCCTCTAGTATTAATATAATGAAGTATAATATTGTCACTGCAGCCACTTCTGGCAGCTAACTCTTCTGCTATAAAACATGACACATGATAGGGCTATGCAAATATCTTAGGAAGGTGACTAAAGTCCATTTTTGACCTTCCAACACAAAGCAAAACTGTCCTTATTTCTCTGGAGTCATGTCCATGAAGATGTAGATATCATCTAAGTCCATTATATAGTTTCCTGCAGACCACTGTCAGGGCTGTGTGTGGCAGCTGGTTCTTCTTTCTAGCCACAAACACCATCTGTCCAATTTCCCTAAAGTTTATTCCAGCATGGGAAAAAACTGTTTTGCTATACACAGGTAGCTTAACCCCTATACAACTGGGCTTGGACCTCTGCCTAGCAAACTGCAGTCTATAAGTTCAATATGTAGCCTCCAGTCCTTCTAACCCAACAAGGTCTCAGTCAGTCCCTCAGTCTGATGCCTCCTCTTTAGGAGCATCTGAAAATCCTGAAGGCTCTCTGGTCTATGAAAAGTGGCTTCCCTTTACCCTCTCCTGTTAACCCTGTTTATCAGTTTCAGGGCCTTGCCATCCCTGTCTCTCATCCCTGCTTGATTCTTAGTGGCAAGCCAAATACAGCTGGGGCTACAGAGAGAGACAAGTTTACACATAACAAAGCACTCCAGTGATGTCTTAGGCATCTGTCCTCTTTCCTGGAAGGGACCTTGACCTTTACCACAGACTTCTCTGTAAATAAAAACAGGACATCTGCACTCCCCCACAACTGGGTATCTTGGCTCACCCATTAGTCTAAGGGGTTAAATATTTCAGCTTCTCTGGGAAAGCTCAGGGCACTGGAAGGGAACATCAACCCCTCCTCTTCCAGCAGCAACAGCAATACATTTGCAAATGGGAAATTTTGCCAGCTTTATCCTCAGTTACTTTCACAAGTCCCAGGGTCCATTTATTGTTTCTCTTTTATATTGTGAGTTAGAGGAAGACAATTACTACAGAGGGAAGAAATAGAAACAGTAGGAGTTTCATAGAAAACTACAGACCATCGCTGTAGCAATCCTCCCTCCTGTAGCCTGGGGTCTGACCAGTGGAGAAAAATGCCTCTTAGTTGTCTTGGCAAGAAGGCAGAGAATGACAAGGGTGTGCAAGGAAATTTCTTGTGGACTGAAAGCCTGGAGGGCCTTCTGAAAGAAAAGATATTTAATCCAGTTACAGTTACTGTAAGGATCAGGAGTTAGGAAGGAAGGGAAAGACTAGGTTATGTTCCCAATGAGGATCCTAATAAACAACTGAAAACAGCAGGTTAAACAAAACATACAACCACAAAGACAATCGATTTCACAAGACACACAACCAGGGTTAACGGGGTTCATAGAGAGTTGTTTATAATAATACTAGTTGTATTCCCTTCTCTTTGAAGTCCCACAATTTATTTTGCTAGGCTCAGAGCCAGAAACCTCCTCCTTCAGTCTTAGTTCCACCTCGGGTAGCTCTCATGGGACTATGACGTCACAGGTAAGGGTAGGTCCCTGAAAAATCTCTCTGCCCTGTGGGAGTTGTTGGCAAGCCTTGCCCCTAGAAGTCTCCATCCACCAAAAAATATAAGAAAAGCCGTAAATAACAAGTTCTTTTGTTTCTTAAAATTTACTACTTTGTTGCAAATAATTAACTTGAAAAGACTTTTCTCTTGCTTTTCTTACAAGCAATCTTGGAACCTAGCCAGCCTTTGTTTTCTTTGGGTGAAACCCTTTGACAAATTTATACCTTTAAATCTACCCCAGAATTCTAAAATTTCAACCTAATATAATAAATTTACAAATCTAAGTGGGCTGATTCCCTCTCTGACAGAGAGCAAAAAAAGCCCTGGGAAAAAGGATATCCCAGCAACTGCTTGGGGATTTTTGCATTCTGCCAGAGCACCCAGCCTTAAATAAATCAAACATTTTAGCCAGATAAATCAACAGAAGTGTAGAATAAATCAAAGTAGCTTTCCCTTTTACACAGGCTCTCACACTTATATTTATAAACCAGTTAATGAACAGATAATTATGGTAAGACATAGAAGCATCCATAATCACACTCTCTCAGTAGATTAGCCCAAAGGGGAGCTGATCAGATAAACACTGCCCAATTCCCCAAATAGACATGGGGGCACTCTCGGCACCCATGCTCCAGAGCAAAATTCTCGACCAAAATCTCATTGCGAACCTACCAGAGGAATTAAGATTGTGTACAGTCCCCCTTCTCAGTAGCAAATTGGCTAGTCTCAAGCAAAAGTGAACTCAAAATTCCTTAATTGAATTTAAATTCACTCACCTCCAGAGGCTTTCTTTCTGATGACTCCAAAAGAATGCAGAGGCATGTCAGGTGTTCCTGGTATAGTTGTCATGACCACAGAGAAGCATCTCTGGGGTCCTGGAACTTCATCAGGTGGCACCTCCCCTAGAGATTCTCAGGACCTGGCAGCCAGGGAGGGGAGACCATCATCCTAGACATCTAAGACTAGATGAGGGTAGGCACCTGGCTCTTATCTCATAGGGGCCTCCAAATGTAGTATCATAAACCAGAAAATGAGATACAAAATGCCTTAATGAGACAATTAATTAGGAGTCATTTATTGGTCATGGCCCAGAGGGAGGTGTCTATTCCAAATCTCTGAGCATCACATACAGGAAGTCTTCTGTATTTATACTTTTCCAGCCTCTTTGTTTGCAGATATTACAAAGGGCTCTGTGTGAGTTTATTGTTACAGATGGTTGTAACTTTGAATACATAATGAGTTTGTACTGGGCATAAGAATATGGGAATTGTTATCAGTATTAGTCTATTACATTGGATGGCTAGCTTGCAAGGTCAGTTAAGTTTACCTTTTTCTATTATTTGAGCTAAAAAAAAGTCATTTTACAGAGTAACAGACTGTCTTAAAGAAAGTGACAGAGTTTATAATGACAGAGTTTACAGGACTAGGGACTATCTAACAATAGCAGAGAATTTCAAACAGCAGTTTTTTACAAGATGGAGGTTACTATGCTTCAATATAACCTGCCAATCTCTGTAGCATTATCTAAATTCATTGAGTTTCTGCTTCCCAGTTTATGTCCACAGTTTGGCTCAAACTCACAAAAATTATTTATAAGTTTCAATGGTTTTTAAGTTAACAAAATATATCCCAAGATTTCAGAAACACCAATCAGAAATGGTATATGCACCCCTATGTTCATAGCAGTGCAATTTACAATGGCTAAGATTTATAAATAGCCTAAGTGTTCATCAGCAGATGACTGGATTAAAAAGCAGTGGTACATCTATACAATGGAGTACTATGTTGCTGAAAAACGAAAGAACTCTTACTATTTGCATGGATGGAACTGAAGATTATTATGCTAAGCGAAATAAGCCAATCAGAGAAGGATAAGTATCACATGACCTCACTTATTTGTGTAATATAATAAACAATATAAACTGATGAAAAAAATAGATCCAGAGACATAGAATTATCAAGCAGTCTGTCAAACCTTAGAAGGAAGGCAAGGGAGGCTTGGCTTGGGGAGACTTGGGGGATGAAATAAACCAAAGAACTTGTGTGCATGTGAGCATAAACAGTGGACACAGACAATGGAGGGGGCTGAAAGCCAGGACTGATGAGTAGGGGCAGGCTTGACGAGGACAAAGTAGGGAAAGGAGATATATGTAATACTTTTAATAATAATAAAGAATTTTAAAAAATAAAAATGGAAAATTTAAAATGTTTTAAATTAAAAAAAAGGAGAAACCAAGATGGCAGCATTGATGAACACCTAAACTCCTGCCTCACACAACAATTTCAAAACTTCAGCTAAAAGACAGAATGGACATCATCCAGAACCACAAGAAAGCTGGATGAGTGGAAATTCTACAACTAGAAGAAAAGAGAGGGGCTCATGGAGACTGTAGCGGTTAAATTGTGAACTACTGAGGAATCCCCTTACGGCTAGGCTTGCAACACTTCCTCCCCTAAAGCCAGGCCTGCAAACTATTATCTTCGGCCAGACCACAACACCTGAACCATGGCTTCCTGGGTCCGTTGGGCTAACTAGGTCAAGCAGCCTTGATAGGAACCTCCTGGGTTAGCTGGTCCCTTGCTGCCTGAGAACCAATTAAAGATTGCCGAGTCAGCAGTATGAGCCAATAGGGGAAGGCAGAATGGGTATAAAAAGAGGGACTGCTCCTCTGTCAGCGCTCTTACCAGGCAAGCCCCGGGTAGCCCGGCGGCCAGGCTCCACCTGACATGCCACCATCACGTCCCGGGAGATCCAGACGGCCGTGCGCCTGCTGCTGCCTGGCGAGCTGGCCAAGTACACTGTGTCCGAGGGCACCAAGTCCATCACCAAGTACACCAGCTCCAAGTAAGAGTGCCTAGGAAATTCTAACCACTTTCAACCCACCTGGGACAATTGCCAACAGCTGGTGAACTGTGTGGATTGCAAAGGGGGCATCATCGTGAGCGGCTCCAGGGACATAACGGCCAAGGTATGGTCTTTGGCCTCAGGCCGGCTTGGCCAGTGCTTACACACCATCCAGACTGAAGACCAAGTCTGGTCCATTGCTATCAGCCCATTACTCAGCTCTTTTGTGACTGGGATGGCTTGTTGTGGGCACTTCTCACCCCTGAGAATCTGGGACCTCAACAGTGGGCAGCTGATGACGCACCTGGCAGTGACTTTCCCCCAGGGGCTGGAGTGCTGGACCTCATGTATGAGTCCCCTTTCATGCTCCTGTCCTGTGGCTATGACACTTATGTTCGATACTGGGACCTCCGAGCCAGTGTCAGGAAGTGTGTCATGGAGTGGAAGGAGCCCCACGACAGCACCCTGTACTGTTTGCAGACAGATGGGAACCACTTCCTGGCCACAGGTTCCTCCTACTATGGGGTTGTACGACTGTGGGACTGGCGCTAAAGGGCCTGCCTACACGCCTTCCCGCTGATGTCGACATCCCTGAGCAGTCCGGTGTATTGCCTGCGCCTCACCACCAAGCATCTCTATGCAGTGCTCTTTTACAACCTTCATGTCCTGGACTTTTAAAACCCATGACAGGCAGGGCCATCCCAGCTACGGGCCAGGGAAGCCAACTACTCAGGGACCTCTCTTGCTTGCAGGGTGCAGTGATGATGCTCCCCACCTGCACCCACAGTGCTTGTACCCTTTTTACTGATGGAAGCAGTTTTGTAGAAAAGGGCATCCAATATGCTGGAGCTGCCGTACCACCCTAGACTCTGTCATCTGGGCACAAGCCCTAGAACATGGGACCTCTGCCCAAAAGGCCAAGCTGATTGCCCTAACTCAGGCATTCTGATGGGGAAAAGGAGCCAGGCTGCCGCATCAGCTAAGGTTTGAGCCCAGATTCGAATCTGTAATAAATTTAGGTGAGCCCAGATTCAAGTCTGTAATAAATTTATGCCTGTTTTGAATTCAATTAGTCTTTGTGGTCTATCTTGTGGGGACTCACCCCACTACAGAGACTCAGAGGAGTTGCAAAAAGCTGAGGTATGGAGACACACATGTGGAGAGGATGGGTGGCGGAGTGCCTGGCAGGCTTCCTCTAGTGGGAGGGAGATGGAAACTCCTGACTGCACTGAACCCCAGCTCTGACTGCACTGTATCTCAGTTTCAGGCGAGACCCTGGGAACCCAAACTCATAAGTGTCCCTTGAGTGCACAGAAAATCAGAGGAGCCACGAAAGGCAGAGGTCTGGAGGTGCACATGCTTGAGTGTGTGCAGAAAGGACTGACTTCTGAGTGTATCACTGGCTTTCTCTAGTGGGAGGAAGAGGGAACCTCCTGACTGTGCTGAACTCCAGTTCCAACTGCACTGAACCGCAGTTTTGGATGAGACCCTGGGGACCCAGACTCATACAGGTCCCCAGTGTGTATGGAAACTCAGGGGAGCCGTGAAAGACAGAGGTCTGGAGCCACGTGCATGCAAGTGGGCACAGAGAGGACTGCAGTGATTACTGAGGGACACTGAGACCCAAAAGCCTCATATGACAGGGCTTACAGAAACCAAGGCTGTCTTCTCAGACTTGAGACTCCACCCCATCCAAACTGAGCACAGAGGCTTTTGCAATTTTGCAAGTTTTGTCTCATAAGGCTGTCTCCAGCACAGAAGTTCTCCTGACATAGACACAGCTGATTCTCACAGCCAATTGGCCTGGAGGTCAATTCCCCCCAGTAATACCAACAACAATCAAGACTTATCTATAATAAGGCTTTACACACAGTCCATAAAGCGGTGCACCAAGAGTGTCCACTTCAGGTAACTGGGGAGGTGGATCTACTAGGCCCTATAGGACACTCTACCAACTCAGGGAAGCAGCAAAAATGTGGAGACAAAGGAACAAATCATAAACGGAAGAAATGGAAGAAAACAAATAACTGGATATAGAATTCAAAACCACAGTTATAAGGATTTTCAAGAATTTCACAGAAAAGGTCGATATACCTTCAAGGATATGAAAAAGGACCAACTAGAAATTAAACATACACTGACTGAAATAAAAAATATCATACAGAGACCTAACAGCATACTATAGGAATGCAAGAATCAAGTCAAATATTTGAAATACAAAGAAGCAGAAAACACTCAATTGGAAAACAAAAAAGAAAAAAGAATCCAAAAATGTGATGATAGTGTAAGGAGCCTCTGGGACAACTTCAAGTGTACCAACATCAGAATTATGGGGGTGCCAGAAGAAGAGAGAAAGCAAGATACTGAAAACCTATTTAAAGAAATAATGACTGAAAACTTCCCCACCTGGTTAAAGAAATAGACTTACAAGTCCAGGAAGTGCAAAGAACCCCAAACAAAAGAAATCCAAGGAAGAACACACCAAGACACATCATAATTAAAATGCCAAGGGCAAAAGACAAAGAGAGAATATTGAAAGCAGCAAGAGAAAAACAGTTAATTACCTACAAGGGAGCACCCATAGGATTGTCAGGTGATTTTTTCATCAGAAACTATGCAGGCCAGAAGAGAGTGGAAAGAAATATTCAAAGTGATAAATAGCAAGAACCTACAACCAAGATTACTCTACCTAGCAAAGCTATCATTCAGAATTGAAGGGCAGATAAAGAGCTTCACAGATAAGAAAAAACTTAAGGAGTTCATCAACACCAAAGCAGTATTATATGAAATGCTGAAATGTACTCTTTAAGAAGAGGAAGAAGAAGAAAAAGGTAAAGATAAAAATTATGAACAAAAAATACCTATCTATCAACAAGTGAATCTAAAAATCAAGTGAATAAAAAATCTGATGAACAGAA
The DNA here is from genome assembly GCA_011751065.1 of Lasiurus cinereus. NCBI lineage: Eukaryota > Metazoa > Chordata > Mammalia > Chiroptera > Vespertilionidae > Lasiurus > Lasiurus cinereus. The sequence continues at coordinate 330,893 of JAAGEH010000013.1, forward strand.
TAAACTGGTGAATAGAATTGAATCAGTGACATAGAAAGGGAGTGGACTGCCAATTCTCATGGGGAAAGGAGTGAGGAGGTTGCAAGAAGAGACTGGATAAAAATCATACACCTATGGTTGAGAACAATGCAGGGGAGGTGGGAGGTAAGAGCAGAGGGTAGGGTGGGAACCGGGTGGAGGGGAGCTATGGGAGGAAACAAGAGGAATAATTGTAATAATCTGAACAATAAAGATTTATTTAATTTAAAAAAATCTGAGCCCAGCCCTAGCCAGTTTGGCTCCTTGGATAGAGCATCTATCTGCCTGTGGACTGAAGGATCCTGGGTTCAATTCTGGACAAGGGCACATGTCCGGGTTTTAGATTCAATCCTCAGTGTAAGGCATGCAGGAGTCAGCTGATCAATGATTCTCTCTCATCATTGATGTTTCTCTCTCTCTCTGCCTCTCCCTTCCTCTCTGAAATCAATAAAAAATATTTTTAAAAAATCTTCTGCACAGCAAAAGAAACCTTCAACAAAATAAAATGAAAGCCCCGACCATGGCAAAACATATTTGTCAATGTGACATTCAGTAAGGTTTTAATCTCTAATATTTATAGTGCACTCTTACAACTTAACAAAATGAAGATTAAACAATCAAATAAAAAAACCAGGCAAATGACCTAAATAGACACTTCTTAAAACCAGACATACAGAAGGCTTGAGGCATATAAAATTTTCACAAAATCACTTATCATCCGAGAGATGCAAATCAAAACAATGATGTACCTCCTTATACCAGTCAGAATGGCTAGCATCAACAAATGGCAAGTGATGGCAAGGATGTGGTGAAAAGGAAACCCTTGTACACTGCTGGTGGGAATGCAGTAGAGATCCTTCCACCTGGAATCCTGGAGTTTCAACCCCATGTTGGAATGCCCAATCCAGAGCAACAGGGATGAGATGGAGAACCTGAATAACATAAGATGGCTGAACAAGATGGGACAATCAGTGGGTAGGTGCTGTCTGTCACTACTTGAGCCAATTAAGCAGATACAGGGTTGAATCATATATGAGTGTTTATTCCAATATTGCCAGCATTATGGGAGGGCAGCAGGTCATTCACAAAAATCTGCTCTGCAGCCCCCCATAAACCAGCTGTTTATATAGGGTAGGACAAGGATTACATGGGGAAGTAGAATTTATAGGCATGGGGTAGTAGGAGGCTGAAGTGGTACTCCATTGTTTGGGCAACAAAGTTGTTAGTCTTTCCATGATAATAGGCAGTTCTTGAATGAGAATGGTTCCAAGGTTGATTCCCAGGTCTAAGGTTGACTCCCAGGTCCTGGGGTTATACAACTCCTAGCCAGTTCAAAATGTCATTTCTTTAACCTAAACAAAGTAGTCATGGTTAACAGAGCATGATTAATATTTCCCGTAATCATAGCTAGTCCCCAGTGTAATATGTTTGCCCCTAACATTTCCTCACTGCTATTTCTCTTATCTCGTATCTATGAGATTAGTTTTAGATGAAAAGTCATTCTGCTGGCCTGCATCTGCTTCTGTCTTGAAAAGCAGTTCCCAGGCAGGGATGGAATACACCAATTGCAGGATCTTGTATATGTTTTCTATCAACTGAGAATTATCAGAAAGATTAAAATAGTATAATCCTTTAAATTCCTCACAACCATGGTTATGCTGCAACAGCAAATAATCGATTGCAGCCCGATTTTCTAGAACTGCCTCCCTGACCTGGCTCAGTTCTTTATTTATTCCATATATAGCCTTGGAGGTGGCATTCAGGGCCTTTACCATGCTACAAGCCATCCAGGTCACTTCTACATTAAAGGAGCCTACAGTTACCAGCATAACAAAAATGGTTAAAACAATATTCTCAACAGGGCTCCACAGGTGGAGGTTGTCAGTACATTCTGGTTCCAAAGACTTGACAAATTCTCTTTTGGTTCAGACCCTGTGATATTTCTACTGCATAAAGATGGTTAGTCATCCTAAGGAACAGGGCCACCCTGTGCTATTAGCAGGTATAAATAGGTATCCCAAATATCATAAACCAATAAGCCAGCAGTTTAGTATGTACCTTACTATAAGGGAAGGTGAAATTATCAGAATCATTCATATTTTAGTTATTAGATACTGAAAGACAATAACTAAAACACTCAGTAACAGTCAGACATTTGCCATAGGGAACTACTGCAGAAACCTTTAGAGGAAACATCCTTCTATCCTGTATATTACTTCCCAAAATGAATGGAATAATTCTATATATTATCAATAAGTGTCCCAAATTTTACTCAGCGAAATGTAAAGGTCAGTTTTACGTAGGTTCTTCCATTGCCAGCTTCAGAGTAATTGGAGTGGTGAGAAGCACACCTCAGGATCTCACCCATTTTTCTCCTCGGTTGGCCCATCATCCTTGCTTTACTTAGAGGATGCCTACTACATCCCCCCAAGGATCTTGGTTCTGAATTTTTTAAGAAAAAAGGGGCACAGGGTCTCTTCTATAACTGCTTCATGCTGAGGAGGAATGAAGTTTTTTCTTCAGAGCCAAGATATCTTTGCTTTCTGTCAGAAGGACAATGAGGCCTGGTCATGGAAGGAGGTGGAAACAGTGTATAATGGTTTCTTGAGTGTGAGTAGGGCTTGTAACCTGGTGGAGACAAACTGTTATAAAATTTAGTATTATTGGGCAAAAGTTAGAACAGCAAGAATTATGACAAATGGTCTGGTGGAGGTGGAAAAAAAATCAGTTCTAATTTCCTACTGAAACATTTTTTCTCCATAAAGTAACCTTAATTTTTATTGAAGAGCCAACATAAGACCAATTTATTTACTGAATTAAGTCTAGTCACAATTTGGCCTGATTGATCACATGAACACAATAAGAATAACAGTTGATCACATAGGCTATTTAAAAAATATGTTTTGCTGGAATTTCATGATCAAGCTTTAATTAGTCCCACAGAGCAAAGAAGTTGAGCCACCTAGCTGCCATCAGGTTTGTCTGCAATACCTGTAGATATGGGTAAAATCCTCAAGTTGAGGTCCCTGATGATATCTTGAAGTTTCTTCTAGCCATCTCTCAGGAAAGCAACCTTTGTTCATTACCTGGGAAAACTGCCATGAACAATGTGACCAAGCAAGGTACCAGACTTTCTCCAAGGTGCTCCTATTGGCTTCATTTCTTGAAGCTTTCTGGTGATATCCAGAGTCTGAGCATGTCTCTCTCAGATATGACATTCCAGTCAAAGTCTTGGATAATATAGCCACAATGGGAAACAGGTCTTATTGAATTCATGAAAAGAACTGTATTGCCACTTATTAAGAACCAGGGTCCCAGTGCATGAATTTGTGCCCCTTTAAAAGAACTGTGGGCCACAAGGCTGCAGTTGGCACAGGGGTGGGTCTTGGCCCATCCTCCAAGCCCCTGCCTGGCCCCTCCCACCACAGCCCCTAGTCCCCTCTCAGATGGCAGCCCTGCTCCTGCCAACACTGCTCTCATGTACCGGACAGCAGCAGCAGGTGTGAGCACTGGGTGGGATTGTAGTGTGTGGGAGCAACGAATTTTCAGTAACCACCAGAGGCTCACCCCAATGACAGCGACTGGTGTCCTGCTTTGGTCAGTGCCCCTGGTCACCTGCTCCATCATCCCACCACCAATGACACCTGCCATGTTCCACACTCTGCCACCTGCTGCCGATGACCACCTAGTTCCATGCACATCCCCTGATGGTCAGCACAAATCATAGTGACCAGTTGTTTGGTTGTTCTGCTTCTTGGTCTATTTGCATATTAGGGTTTTATATAGAGAGATTGCCAAATTCTGGAGGGACTGGTAGGAAGAAAAAGGTATAGTTTATCAAATTGCTTCCTTATATCTGAAAAACAAAATATTTAAGAATCAGCAATAGTTTCAACAAGTTACAAAAACTATATAAGTATTTTCAGTTCATTCAGTCCCATAATCAATATTTTTTCCTGATTTTTCTTGCCAGTACTTCTATAAATCCAGATACTCTATAGAGTTTTAATAATTTTCATCTACTTCAGGGAATATGAGCTGAAAATGTCAGAGTCCTTTTCCTGGATCCCTCAGAAGGTGTAACATTTTTCCAAATGCATTGTTAACAAAACAGTGACTATCTCTAAATGACAAGAAGAAATTTAAAATGACATGGTTATGGATTTGATTAAAGTAAAATATTGTCCTTTCTGTAAAATATAGTATTCTACAATGTTATAAATAACAATTAGTTATAAACAAAAGCATATCAGAATATCTTTAATATGAATATATAAATAGAATATAGTTATTTACCTGACAAAGCTTCCCATGCCCCTTAAGCAGACAATTTTCTTTCACGAGACAGAAAAAAGATCCTTGAGGCAATCCAGGGCTTATTGAAATGACCTAAAGTAAATTTTAAAAGTTCCTTAAAATCCAACCCCTGGTAACTTTGTCAAACTTATTTACAAAAAGATCAGATATTATTATCACTATAATCATTATTATGCATTCAAGGTGACAAAAGGATATTCCATACAAACACAAGGTAGCGACCTTCAGTTCCTATGAAAAAATGGATTTTGTTTCCTCCCTCATTATTTTTTTATTTTTATTTTCTTTAAAATGGCTCTTTTTTTGAAATTTCCTTATTGATTAAGGTATTACATATGTGTCTTCATTTCTCCATTAACTCCCCTACCCCCCACTCATGCCCTCACCCCTCTGGTGTTCATGTCTATTGGTTAGGCTTATATTCATGCATACAAGTCCTTTGGTTGATCTCTCCTCCTTTCCCCCACCATTCCCTATCTTCCCACTGAGGTTTAGCAGTCTGAGCGATGCTTCTCTTTCTCTGGATTTGCTCCTGTTCATCAGTTTATGTTGGTCATTATATTCCACAAATGAGTGAGATCATATGGTATTATCTTTCCCTGACTGGCTTATTTCACTTAGCATAATGCTCTCCAGTTCCATCCATGCTGTTGCAAATGTTAAGAATGCCTTCTTTTCCACTGCAGCATAGCATTCCATTATGTAGATGTACCACAGTTTCTTAATCCATCCATCTGCTGATGGGCACTTAGGCTGTTTCCAAATCTTAGCAATGGTGAAATGTGTTGCTATGAACATAGGGGTGCATATATCCTTTCTGATTCTTGTTCCTAGTTTCTTGGGATATATTCCTATAAGTGGGATCACTGGCTCAAATGGGAGTTCATATATGTATATATATACCCTCCTTTGAAAAGTGTCTATTTAGGTCCTTTGTACATTTTTTGATTGGATTGTTTATCTTCCTTTTGTTAAGTTGTATGATTCTCTGTAAATGTTGGCGATTAAGCCCTTATCATTGATATCATTAGCAAATATGTTCTTCCATGCAGTGGGCTTTCTTATTGTTTTGTTGATGGTTTCTTTTACTGTGCAAAAGCTTTTTATTTTGATGTAGTCCCATTTGTTTATTTTTTCTTTAACTTCAATTGCCTTTGGAGCAGTAACAGTGAAGTTCTTTCGGCATATATCTGAGTTTGTGCTGCCTGTAGATTCCTCTAGTATTTTTATGGTTTCCCTTCTAATGTTTAAGTCCTGTATCCATTTTGAGTTTATTTTTATGTATGGTGTAAGTTGGTGGTCCAATTTTATTTTTTTGCATGTAACTGTCCAATTTTTCCAAGACCGTTTGTTGAAGAGACTGTCGTGACTCCATTGTATGTTCATGCCTCCTTTGTCAAACATTAATTGGGCATAGTGATTTGGGTCGATTTCTGGGTTCTCTATTCTATTGCATTGATTTATACGTTTGTTCTTGTGCCAATACCAGGCTGTTTTAAGAACAGTGGCTTTGTAATACAGCTTGATATCTGGTATTGAGATCCCACCTACTTTGTTCTTCTTTCTTAGGATTGCTGTGGCTATTCAGAGTGTTTTTTTGTTTTTTTGTTTTTTTATTCCAGATGAATTTTTGGAGAGTTCTTTCTAGGTCTGTGAAATATGCCATTGATATTTTAATGGGGAATGCATTGAATCTATAGATTGTTTTGGGTAGTACGCACATTTTAATTATGTTGATTCTATCAATCCATGAAAACAGTATGTTCTTCCATCTGTTTATGTCTTCCTCTATCTCTTTTTTCAATGCCCTATAGTTTTCTTCATATAGGTCTTTTACCTCCTTTGTATGTTTATTCCTAGGAGTCTTAATTTTTTTTCTGCAATGATAAATGGGATTGCTTTTTTAGTCTCTCTTTACATTAGTTCATTATTGGTGTATAAAAAAGTTATAGATTTCTGGGTGTTAACTTTGTATCCTGCTATATTGCCAAATTCATTTATTAGGGCTAGTAATTTTTTTTTTGCCCATTTTTATTTTATTGTAGGTTTTTTTTCCTTTTTTTTTCTTTTCTTTTTTTTAATTAAATCTTTATTATTCAGATTATTACATTTGTTTCTCTTTTTTCCCCTCCATAGCACCCCTTCACCCAGCTCCCACCAATCCCTCTGCCCTTAGCTCCCTCCCATTGATCTCATCCATAGGTGTATGATTTTTGTCCAGTCTCTCCCTGTACACTCCTCACCCCTTTCCCCATGAGAATTATCAGTCCACTCCCTTTCTGTGCTCCTGATTCTATTATATTCACCAGTTTATTCTGTTGATCAAATTTTTAATTCACTTAATTTTTAGATTCACTTGCTGATAGATATGTATTTGTTGTTCATAATTTTTTTGTCTTTTACCTTTTTCTTCTTCCTCTTCTAAAATAGTACCTTTCAGCATTTCATATAGTACTAGTTTGGAGTTGATGAACTCCTTTAGCTTTTTCTTCTCTGTGAAGCTCTTTATCTGCCCTTCAATTCTGAATGATAGCTTTGCTGGATAGATTATTCTTGGTTGTAGGTTCTTGCTATTCATCACGTTGGATATTTCTTGCCACTCCCTTCTGGCCTGCATCGTTTCTGTTGAGAAATCAGCTGACAGTCGTATGGATGCTCCCTTGTAGGTAATAAACTGTTTTTCTCTTGCTGCTTTCAATATTCTCTCTTTCTCTTTTGCTCTTGGCATTTTAATTATGATGTGTCTTGGTGTGGTCCTCTTTGGATTCCTTTTATATGGCGTTCTGTGTGCTTCCTGGACTTGGAAGTCTATTTCTTTTACCAGATGTGGGAAGTTTTCAGTCATTATTTCTTTAAATAGGTTTTCAGTATCTTGCTCTCTCTCTTCTTCTGGCACCCCCACAATTCTGATGTTGGTACGCTTGAAACTGTCCCAGAGTCTCCTTACATTATGTAAACATTTTTGGATTCTTTTCTCTTCTTGCTTTTCCAGTTGAATGTTGTCTGCTTCTTTATATTTTAAGTTTTTTACTTGATTCTTGCCTTTCTCTAGTCTGCTGTTAGGACTCTGTATAATATTTTTTATTTCAGTGTATGTTTAATTTCCATTTGGTCCTTTATCATCTTTAGTTGGACCTTTTCCATCTCTAGTTGGCTCTTTTGTATCTCTAGTTGGTCCTTTTTCATCTCCTCTTGGCTCTCGCTAAATTTATCCATCTTTTCTACCATATTCTTGAAAAACCTTATAAGCGTGGTTTTGAACTCTATATCCAGTCGTTTTTTTTTTTCCCTCCATTTCTTTTGTTTATGATCCCTTCCCTTGTCTCGGCATTTTCACTATGCCGGGGAAACTTCTGTGTTGGATTCAGCCTTATGATACCAGACGCAAAACCTAAGAAGCCTCTGTTGAGCTTGGGATGGAGTCTCAGGGCTTAAGGGACCGCCTTGTCTTCCAGTCGGCCCCGCCCTCCACGGCCCCTGAGTCTCACGTGACTGGGTAATGGCTGGAGCGGTCCTTGTGGGCGGCGCACCCGCAGTGCCTCTAACCGCTGCCTTTCCAGCTCCCCTGTGCACCAGGACCACACGAGTCTAGGTCCCCAGGGTTTCGCCTGAAACAGGGGCCCAGTGGACTCAGAAGTGGCATAGTTGGGAGGGTCTGTCTCTTGCCCACTCGCGAAAGCCAGTGGCACAATCAGCAATCCGTCCTCCGCCCAGCACCGTGCGCGTGCGTGACTAGACTTGATCTTTTGCAACTCCCCTAAATTTCTGTGTACCTCTCCCTTTTCACAATCCAAACTCCCCTGTATGAGTTTCGGCTGGATCTGGGGTTTAGTGTCATAAGATAAGGGGTTCAATGCCGTTGGCAGTCTCCGTTTCCCTCCCGCCAGAGAAAGCCAGCAGGTTCTCCGGCACCCGCTCTCTCAGGGTGCGCGTTTCCGTACCTCGGCTTTTTGCAGCTCCTCTGGGTTTCTGTGAGTCCCTCTCTTTCCTTCTAGCTGTAGAACTTACACTCGGCCAGCTTTCCTGTGGTTCTGGATGATGTCCATTCTGTCTTTTAGTTGTAGTTTTGAAATTGTTGTGTGAGGCAGCAGTGTAGGTGTTTACCTATGCCGCCATCTTGGATTCTCCAGGGCTAGTACTTTTTAAAAAATATATTTTATTGATTTTTTTACAGAGAGGAAGGGAGAGGGATAGAGAGCCAGAAACACTGATGAGAGAGAGACATTATTCAGCCACCTCCTGCACACCCCCCACAGGGGATATGCCCGCAACCAGGATACATTCCCTTGACTGGAATCGAACCTGGGACCTTTCAGTCTGCAGGCCAACGCTCTCTCCACTGAGCCAAACCGGTTTTGGCAGGGCTAGTCATTTTTTTATGAAGTTTTAGCTGTTTCCATGTACAATTTCATGTCATCTGCGCATAAAGACAGTTTTACTTCTTTTCTAGTTTGGATGCCTTTATTTCTTCTTCTTGTCTGATGGCTATGGCTACCACTTCCAGTACTATATTGAACAGGAGTGGTGAAAGTGGGCATCCCTTTGCTGTTCCTGTTCTTAGGGGAAATGAGTTTAGTTTTTACCAAATGAGTATGATGTTGGCTGTAGGTTTTTCATATAAGGCTTTTATTATGTTTGGGTATGATCCCGCTATTCCCACTTTGCTGAGAGTTTTTTTTAAAATATATTTTATTGATTTTTCACAGAGAGGAAGGGAGAGGGATAGAAAGTCAGAAACATCGATGAGAGAGACATCGATCAGCCGCCTCCTGCACACTCCACACTGGAGATGTGCCCGCAAGCAAGGTACCTGCCCCCGACCGGAACCGAACCCGGGACCTTTCAGTCCGCAGGCCGATGCTCTATCCACTGAGCCAAACCAGTCTCGCTGCTGAGAGTTTTTATCAAGAAAGGGTGTTGGATTTTGTCAAATGCTTTTTCTGTATCGATTGATAAGATTATGTGATTTTTATCTCTCAATTTGTTTATGTGATGTATTACATTTATTGACTTGTGAATATTGTACCAGCCTTGCATCCCCAGAATAAATGCCACTTGGTCATGATGTATGATCTTTCTAATGTAATACTCAATCCAATTTGTTACGATTTTTTTGAGGATTTTAGCATCTATGCTCATCAAAGATATTGACCTGTAGTTCTCTCTCTCTCTCTCTTTTTTTTTTTTTTTTGAGGTATCTTTATCTGGTTATGGGATTAGGGTTATGCTGGCTTCATAGAAAGAGCTTGGAAGTACATCTTTCTCTTGAATTTTTTGCAATAGTTTGAGGAGGATAGGTTTTAGTTCTTTGAGTGCTTGGTAAAACTCCTCTGTAAAGCCTTCTGGACCCAGAGTTTTATTTGCTGGAAGGTTTTTGATTGATATTTCAATTTCTTCAGTAGTTATTATCTGATTCGGGTGTTGTTGTTTTTTATTCTTAATGGCTGAGTTTTGGGAGCTTGTATTTTTCTAGAATATGTTCATTTTGTCTAGGTTGTTCATTTTGTTGGAATAGACTTGTTCATAGTATTTTTTCATAATAGTTTGTATTTCTGAGGGATCAGTTGTTATTCCTCCTCTTTCATTTCTGATTTTATTTATTTGGGTCCTTTCTGTTTTTTTCTTGGTGAGCCTGCCTAGAGGTTCATCAATCTTGTTTATCCTTTCAAAGAACCAGCTCTTGGTTTTGTTGATATTTTGTATTGTTTTTATTTGTTTGTTTGTTTGTTTTTGTCTCTGTGTCATTTATTTATGCTCTGAAATTTATTATTGCCTTCCTTCTTCTCACTATGTGCTTTCCTTGTTGCTCTCTTTCCCACTCTTTGAGTTATAAGGTTAGATAATTTATTACTATTTTTTATTTTTCTTTCTTTTTTTTTTTTTTTTTAAGGTGAGCCCACCGAGCTATGAACTTCCCTCTCAGAACTGTTTGCACAGTGTCCCATAGGTTTTGGATTGTTGTTTTTCATTGTCATTTGGTGTCATGATGCTATTTATTTCTTCTTTGATCTCTTTGGTTACCCAATCATTGTTTAATAACATGCTATTTAGCCTTCAGGTGCTTGATTTTTTATTGTTTTTATTGTAGTTAATTTCTAAGTTTATGCCATTGTGATCTGAAATGATGCTTGATATGATTTCTATCTTCTTGAATTTTAAAAGACTTTGCCTGTGTCCCAATATGGGGTCTATCTTTGAAAATGACCCATGTGAACTTGAGAAGAATGTATATTCTGTGGCTTTGGGGTAAAATGTTCTGAAGATGTCAATTAATTCCATCTGATCTAGTGAGTCATTTCGGATTGATTTGCTGATTTTTTGTTTAGTGGTTTTGACCATTGGTATTAGTAGGGTATTCAAATCCCTTACTATGACTGTATTGCTATCAGTCTATCCCTTGATATCCCCTCAGAAGGTTTTTTATGTATTTGTGTGCTTCTATGTTGAGTGCATATATGTTTACCACAGTTATATCTTCTTGTTGGATTGCTCCCCTTAGTATTATGAAGTGGCCTTCCTTATCTCTTGTTATGGCCTTCACTGTTAGGTCTAATTTGTCAGATATAACTATTGCTATCCCAGTTTTATTTCCCTTTCCATTCACCTGAAAAATGTTTTTCAATCCCTTCACCATCAGTCTGTATGAATCCTTTGTTCTGAGGTTGGTCTCCTGTAGACAGCCAATATGTGGGTCATGTTTTCTTATCCACTTAACTCCCTATGTCTTTTGATTGTGGCACTTAATCCATTTACATTTAAAGTTACTATTGATAGGTATTTGTTTTTTGCCTTTTTTATTCTTTATGCTTATATTCTTCCTTTGCTTTCTATTTCTTCTTTTTACGAGACTCTTTAGTATTTCTTGCATTTCTTGTTTGAGGGCAATAAACACCCTTAGTCCTTTTTTGTCTGCTAAGATCCTTATTTCACCCTCAACTTTGATTGATAGCCTTGCCAGGTACAGTATTCTTGGATTCAGACCCCTGATTTGCATGTTTTTGTATATTTCATTCCATTCCCTTCTGGCCTGATGTCTTTCTGTTGAGAAATCAACCAGTAGTATGATGGGAGGTCCCTTGTAATTAACTTCATGTATCTCTCTGGCAGCCTTTACTATTATTTCTTCATCATTGGTGTTTGCCAATTTAATTATAATGTGTCTTGGTATTCGTCTTTTGGGGTTCACCTTCTTTGGGACTCTGTGAACTCCTTGGACTTGTCTGAGTTTTTTCTTCTCAACATCAGGGAAGTTTTCTGCCATAATTTCTTCAGACAGGTTTTCTATTCCTTGCTCAGTTTTCTCTCTTTCTGGCAACCCTTTTATGCAGATGTATTTCATTTTGTGTTGCCCCAAAGTTCCCTTAGGTGCTTTTCCTATTTTTTAAGTGTTTTTTTTTTTCTAGTTGCTGCTCTGTTTGGGTATTTTTTCCTACCTTTTCTTCTATCTCATTGATGTGGCCCTCCTAGTTTATTGTTGATTATTTCTATTGTGTCCTTTATTGCATTGATGTCATTTTTCTTGGTTCTTACACACGTTGTTGAATGTGTCTTCCATCCTTTTCAGTGTCATTGTGGCCATTGCTCTAAATTCTTTCTCTGACATATTGCTTTCCTCCATTTTGTTTACTTTCTTTTCTGGTGATTCCTCCTTTTCTTTCATATGTGAGCTATTTCTTTGTCTTTCCATGATCACTCCTCTCAAGGGTCTATGGTTATGTAGCTCTCTCTCCCCTGCATTGACTTTCTCTAGGTGATCTGTGACCTTTTCATCTATGGGTTGCCTCACCAGTTGTGTTTAATTTGCCAATACCAGGTGAATATTATTCAATTCAGCTTTTCCTTCTATCTGCTCTTTGAGAAGGTGGAGGACCCATCCATGTTTTCAGCACCACTTTGTCTACTCCTGTACAAACTTTTTAGGTGACTGTGGTTGGGGAGTCTGTAGTCAGTGTTTGTGGTTCACAGATGAGGCATCTGGTCCCTGGGTGTTGTGGTTGTAGGCTCCTGGGAAGTATCCAAGGTCTCCCTAGTTGAAGGTAAGGTTGGGCTTCTAATCAAAGCTGCTCTCTCCTTCTATATAGCATGATCTCTATGGCCAATCCTGCCACTCTGGGGGAAATTCAAGCAATGTAGAGGCTTCCCAGTCAGGGGATCCTGGTCTGCCAGTCCCCAACACTCCTGTGGAATATACCTGTACCTCACTCACAAATACAGACACTCCTTCCATGTCCATGTACTCTTTTTTCACTCTCTCACCCACACACTATCTTACAGCCTGCCACCTCAACAGCAGCCATATTGGGTTCCTAGTTAGAATTCTTAATCCTTAGAGACATTTATTTTTATGTAACATGTAAGTAATTAACATTCCTCAGATTAGCAATACATTTACATTTAAAAGAGATATTTTAAATAAAATACAAGTCTTATTCAGTAACAGATTCAAATCCATCTTCTAGATTCTCTATATGAGGCAAACTCAGATTAATTGAGATTTCAGTATCATGTTATATCAAAATACCTAGATATTTAATATTTTTTACTATTTATCCCAACAAACTCCAAATTTTTAAGTTACCAAAGACTTGGGAAAACTGTTTAGGAATGGATAATTATCCCTGAAAAAGATTTGTTATATACCCTTTATTTTGGTTATATTTATTTTGCTTTTATATTTTGAGATATCAAAGCCAATTTTTATTATCCAAGGCATTTTCTTGGCAAATTTTGTAACAGCGATAACTCATGGGCTTATTCTTCTTTACAAAATGGGGATGTAGTGACTCCCACTCCTATTTCTGCAGCCTCTTGAAGGGCACTTTTACAGATCTTGTCCTATTAGGAAAAAGTCTTGGGGAGTTTAGAAGGTTTTATTTACCCCATTTTTTTCTTCATAGACAAACAATATGAAATATTGCATATAAGAATAGATATTAAAAACAGAAACAACAACAAAAAACCTACAATAAATAAATGAGTATTATAAAAAGTTTGGGTTGTGACCTTAGCCTTAGAATCTTATTTCACATAACCCAGCACACCAAGTAGGTACAATACCCAAACAGCACAGACAGAGGATTCCCTGTGTTCATAAAACGATGAAGAGCAAACTTATTTCCTCCATAGATAGGAAAGCAAGCAAAGAACATCAATCAGTAACAAAGTTACCTTACAGAGAGACAAGAAGTTTCACTAACTAAATTTCCAGTGGCTGATGTCTTGAGAGGGAGAGCAGGAATGATCCCCAAGATGAATAGTTCTTGGCAGCTGCTGGGAAGTTCCTGCAATCCCTGCCATGGGTTCAGCCTGTCACAAGTAGCTGGAGCCCTTAGCAAAGTGGGATGTCCCCCATCTTTAAACAAATTAAACCAAACAAAAACAACAAAATAACAATCAATAGAAACACTCTATGTATAGTATTTACAAGCGTGCACAACTCAAAGACAAGAGCTTCACACCACGTTCCTTGTCTGTCCAGCCACAGAAACATCAGAATGCCCTACGTTTAAAAAACACCAAACCAAAGCAATGTCTCTTGTCACAAAGTGTATCAGACTAAGGACTCAGATACCAGGCAAGGACCACTGGAGATCCCATGCATCTGAACTGTTCAGGCTCACACAGGCGAGAAGCAGTAAAATACCTTCCATGCCATACACAACACTGCTATACACAGTACATATTTCCTTACAGGGAAGACCAGACAAGAAGCAGCAAGTGTTTCTCATGCCATATATACATACTTTATTCCTCTTACAAAAAATGCTTGATCTAACTTAGGTCTCAGATGAGATGATGGGGATTGTTGAGGCTGCAGCTGGAACTCAAAACTGGAAAATTCCTGGCATCCCTGCAAGTAAAGAGTCCAGGCTTCAGTCCCAGGAACCCTCAGTCCAGGCAGCAATCAGGATCCTTGGTACTCACCCCAGAGGAGTCTCTCACTTATGTCCCTTTATGGTCACCAAAATGTGTAACCTGACACTCAGTAGGTCTGTGCTGCCTGTCACTACTTGAGCCAATGCAATAGAGACAAGGTTGAATCATAAACATATTTATTCCATTACTGCCAGCAATATGGGAGAACAGCAGGTTATCCACAAAAATCTGCTCTGCAACCCCCCATTAACCAGCTGCTTATATAGGATAGGGCAAGGATTACATGGGGAAGTAGGGATTGCAGGCATGGGGAAGTAGGAGGCTGCAGAGGGACTCCAATGTTTGGGCAACAAGGTTGTTAATCTTTCCATGATAATAGGCAGTTCTTGAATGAGAATGATTCCAAGGTTGATTCCCAGGTCCAAGTTTGACTTCCAGGTCTAAGGTTGACTCCCAGGTCCTGCTGGTTTAAAACCCCCAGCCAGGTCAGAATGTCTCTTCTTTGACAAACACAAGACAATCATGGTTAAGAGAGCATGATTAATATTTGCCATAACCATAGCTATCCCCCAATATTGTATTTTTGACCCTAACAGAAGCAGTAATAAAAAAAATAACCTCCCAGCATACAAAAGCCCTGGTCTGGATGTTTTTTTCCACAGGGGAGAAGAACAACTAACACTTATACTGCTCAAACTACTCCAGAAAATCCAAGAGAAAGGAACACTTCCAACATTTTTTTATAAATCCAGACAAAGACACTACATAGAAAGAGAATTATAGGCCAATAACCCTGATGAACATAGATGCTAAACTCCTCAATAAAATTTTAGCATATCAAGTCCAGAGACATATTAGAAAGACCATACACCCTGGCCAAGTGGGACTTATCCAAGGATGCAAAGGGGGTACAATATTCGCAAATCAATAAATGTGATATATATTCCATAAACAAATTGAAAGACAAAAATCACATTATAATATCAATAGAATCAGAAAAAGCATTTGACAAAATCCAACATTCTTTTTTGATTAAAAACATTCAGGAAAGTGGGAATAGAGGGATCATCCTTCAACATAATAAAAGGTTTATAATACAAACATACACCAAACATCAAACTCAATGGGTAAAAACAAAACAATTTCCTCTAAGAACAGGATAATGACAGGGATGTCTGCTTTCACTGATCTTATTGCACATAGTACTGGAAGTCCTAGCCATAGCAATCAGACAAGAAGAAATAAAGGCATCCAAATTGGAAAGGAGAAAGTATAACTCTCACTATTCGCAGAAGACATGATATTGTACATAGAAAACCCTAAAGGCTTCATGAAAAATATACTAAATTTAATAAATGAATTTGGTAATGTAGCAGGATAAAAAGACAACACTCAAAAATCAATGGATTTTTAAATAAATCTTTATTCAGATTATTACAATTGTTCCTATTTTTTCCACCCATATCTCCCTGCTACTCAGTTCCCAACACACCCCCTGTCCTTACGCACCCATTTCTCCCACCCCCTGTCCGCAGCCATAGGTGTATGATTTCTGTCCAGTCTCTTCCCGCATCCCCCGCATCTCTTTCCCCCTGAGAATTGTCAGTCCACTTCCTTTCTATGTCCTTGATTCTATTATATTCACCAGTTTATTCTGTTCATCAGATTTTTAATTCACTTGATTTTTAGATTCACTTGTTGCTACATATGTATTTCTTGTCCATAATTTTTATATTTACTTTTCTCTTCTTCTTCCTCTTCTTAAAGAATACCTCTTAGCAATTCATATAATAATGGTTTGGTGTTGATGAACTCTTTAGCTTTTTACTATCTGTGAAGCTATTTATCTGACCTTCCATTCTGAATGATAGCTTGGCTGGGTAGAGTAACATTAGTTACAGGTTCTTGTTATTCATCACTTTGAATATTTATTTTTTTATTTTTCCATTTTTAATTAATGTATTACATGTGTACATATCGTCCCATTGCCCCCCTCCCACTCTCATACATGCCTTCACCACCCAGTGTCTTGTGTCCATTGGTTACGCTTATATGAATGCATACAAGTCCTTTGGTTGATCTCTTATCTCCCCCACCTGTCACTAACCTTCCCGCTGTAATTTGACAGCCTGTTTCATGCTTTACTGCCTCTGTATCTATCTTTTTGTTAATCAGTTTACAAAGTTCTTTGTTATTCATAAATGAGTGAGATCATGTGGTATTTTTCTTTCATTGACTGGCTTAATTCATTTAGCATAATGATCTGCAGTCCATCCAAGTTGCTGAAAATGGTAGGGATTCCTTTTTTTTTATGGCAGCATAGTATCCCATTGTGTAGATGTACCTTAGTTTTCTGATCCACTCATCTGCTGATGGGCACCTAGGCTGTTTCCAAATCTTAGCTATTGTAAATTGTGCTGCTATGAATATGGAGGTGAATATATACTTTCTGATTGGTCTTTGTAATTTCTTAGAATATATTTCTAGAAGTGGGATTACTGGGTCAAGTGGGAGTTCCATTTTTAGTTTTTTGAGGAAACTCCATACTGTTCTCCACAGTGGCTGCACCAGTCTGCATTCCCACCAGCAGTGCAGGAGGGTTTTTTTGTTTTGTTTTGTTTTTTTCTCCACATCCTTGCTAACACTTGTTGTTTATTGAATTGTTAATGATAGCCATTCTGACAGGTGTGAGATGATATCGCATTGTCATTTTGATTTTCATTTCTCAGATAATTAGTGACTTTGAGTATATTTTCATGTATCTCTTGGCATTCCTTTTCTCTTCTTTTGAAAATATCCTATTTAAGTCCGTTGCCCATTTTTTTATTGGATTATTTATCTTCCTTTTATTAAGTTGTATAAATTGGCTGTAGAAGTTGGAGATTAAAACTTTATCAGTGATAACATTTGCAAATATGTTCTCCCATACAGTGGGCTTTCTTGTTTTGTTGATGGTTTCTTTTGCTGTGAAAAAGCTTTCTATTTTGATGTAGTCCAATTTGTTTATTTTCTCTTTAGCTTCTATTGCCCTAGGAGCAGTATCAGTGAAGAAGTTCCTTAAGCAGATGTCTGAGATTTTGCTGCCTGTGGACTCTTCTAGTATTTTTATGGTTTCTCACCTTTTATTTAAGTCCTATCTCTATTTTGAGTTTATTTTTGTGTATGGTGTAAATTGGTCATCTAGTTTCATTTTTTTTACATGTATCTGCCCAATTATTGCAACACCATTTATTAAAGAGACTGTCTTGACTTCATTCTATGTTCATGCCTCCTTTGTCGAATACCAATTGAGCATAGTGGTTTGGGTTGATATCTGGACTCTCTATTCTATTCCATTGATTGATATGTCTGTCCATGTGCCAGTACCAGGCTCTTTTAAGAACAGTGGCTTTGTAATACAGATTGATATCTGGTGTTGAGATCCCACCTACTTTGTTCTTCTTTCTCAGGATTTCTGTGGCTATTGGGTGTGCTTTCTAATTCCAGATGAATTTTTGGAGAGTTCTTTCTAGGTCTATGAAATATGCCCTTGGTATTTTAATGAGGAATGCATTGAATACATATATTTCTTTGGGTAGTATGAACATTTTAATGATTCTCCCAATCAATGAACATGGTATGTTCTTCCATCTGTATACATCTTCCTCTATATCTTTTTCTCTGTCCTGTAGTTTTCCAAGTATAGGTCTTTTATCTCTTTAGTTAAGTTTATTCCTAGGTATCTTAATTTTTTTGGTGCAGTGGTAAATGGGATTGCTTTTTTAGTGTCTCTTTCTGTAAGTTCACTATTGGTATTTAGAAATGCCATAGATTTCTTGGCATTAATTTTGTATCCTGCTACATTGCCAAATTCATTTATTAAGCCTATTCATTTTTTACAGAGTTTTTCTGTGTTTTTTTTCTTTTTTATATACAATATCATGTCAACTGCAAATAAGGACAGCTTTACTTCTACTTTTCCAATTTTGATGCCTGTTATTTCTTCTTATTGTCTAATTGCAATGGCTAATATTGCCAGTACTATGTCGAACAGGAGTGGTGAGAGTGGGAGTCCCTGTCTTGTTCCTATTCTTAGGGAAAATGGTTTTAGTTTTTGCCCATTGAGTATGATGTTAGCTGTGGGTTTATCATCTATAGCTTTTTATTATGTAGAGGTATGACCTTCTATTCCTACCTTGTTGAGAGTTTTCATTAAGAAAGGGTGTTGGGTTTTGTCAAATGTTTTTTCTGAATTAATTGATATGACTATGTGATTTGTATCTCTTAATTTGTTTATGTGATATTACATTTATTGATTTGCAGATATTATACTATCCTTGCATCCCTAGTGTAAATCCTACTTGGTCATGGTGTCTTATCTTTTTGATGTACTGCTGGATCCGATTTGCTGGATTTTTTTGTGGATTCTTGCATCTATATTTATGAGGGATATTGGCCTTTAATTCTCTTTCATTATGTTGTCTTTATCTGGTTGTTGGTATTAGGGTGATGATGGACTCATAGAACGAGCTTGGAAGTGTTCCTTCTTCAATTTTTTGGAATAGTTTGAGGAGGATAGGTTATAATTCTTCCTTGATTATTTGGTAAAACTCCCCTGTAAAGCTGTCTGGAGCTTTGCTTTTGCTTTCTGGAAGCTTTTTTATGACTGTGTCAATTTCTTCCATAGTTATTGGCCTATTGAGATATTTAGATTCTTTCTGATTGAATTTTGGAAGGTTATATGTTTCTAGGGATATGTCCATTTCCTCCAGGTTGTCCAGTTTGTTGTAATAAAGTTGTTCATAGTATTTTTTAATAATCATTTGTATTTCAGTGAGGTCTGTTTTTATTTCTTCTCTTTCATTTTTGATTATGTCTATTTGGGTTCTTTCTCTTTGATTCTTGGTGAGCCTGGCTAGAGGCTCATCAATCTTGTTTATCTTTTCAAAGAATCAGCTCTTGGTTTGGTGATTTTTTGTATTGTTACTTTGGTCTCTATGTCATCTATCTCCGCTCTGATCTCTATTATTTCCTTCCTTCTGCTTACACTGAGACTTTCTTGTTGCTCTCTTTCTAACTCTTTGAGTTGTAGGGTTAGGTAGTTTATTACCATTGATTCTTGTTTTATTTGCAGTAGGCTTGTAGAGCTATGAACTTCCCTCTCAAGATTGCTTTCACTGTGTCTCATAGATGTTGGATTGTTCTCTTTTCATTGTCATTTGTTTCCATGATGTTTTTTTATTTCTTCCTTAATCTCTCTGGTAACCCAGTCATTGTTTAATAGCATGCTGTTTAGACTCCATGTGTTTGATTTCTTTGGATTGTTTTTATTGTAGTTGATTTACAGTTTTATGCCTTTGTGATCTGAGAAGATGCTTGATATGATTTCTATCTTCTTAAATTTGAAGAAACTTTCACTATGACCCAACATATACTCTATCTTTGCAAATGACCTATGTGCACTTGAGAAGAAAGCATATTCTGTGGCTTTGCAGTGAAATGTTCTAAAAATGTCAATTAATTCTATCTGTTCTAGTGAGTCATTTAGGATTGATGTTTCTTTGCTGATTTTTTGTTTAAAGGATATTTCCTATGGTGATAGTGGGGTATTACAGTTTCCTACTATGGTTGTATTGCTGTCAATCTCTCCCTTGATATCCTCCAGAAGATTTTTTTAAAAATATTTTTTATTGATTTTTTGCAGAGAGGAAGTGAGAGAGATAGAAAGTCAGAAACATCAATGAGAGAGACATTGATCAACTGCCTCCTGCCTGCCCCACAGTGTAGATGTGCCCGCAAGCAAGGTACATGTCCCAAACTGGAATCGAACCTGGGACCGTTCAGTCCGCAAGCTGACACTCTATCCACTGTGCCAAACTGGTCTCGGCCTCCAGGAGATTTTTATGTATTTGAGTGCTCCTGTATTTTGTATGTATGTGTGTGTGTGTGTATATATATATATATATTTACCAGAGTTATTTCTTCTTGTTGGATTGCTCCTTTTAGTATTATGAAGTGGCTTTCCTTATCTCTTGTTATGTCTGTCACTTTTTATAATTAAAACTTTATTATTCAGATTATTACATTTGTTTCTCTTTTTTTCCCCTCCATAGCTCCCCTCCACCTGGCTCCCAACCCTCTCTCTACCCTTACCTCCCTCACTTTGACCTCATCCATAGGTGTTTGATTTTTGTCCAGTCTCTCCCTGCATCCTCCTCACCCCTTTCCCCCTGAGAATTATCAGTCCACTCCCTTTCTGTGCTTCTAATTCTATTATATTCACCAGTTTATTCTGTTGATCAAATTTTAATTCACTTAATTTTTAGATTCACTTGTTGATAGATATGTATGTGTTGTTCATAATTTTTTATCTTTTACCTTTTTCTTCTTTCTCTTCTTAAAGAGTACCTTTCAGCATTTCATATAATGCTGGTTTGGAATTGATGAACTCCTTTAGCTTTTTCTTATCTGTGAAGCTCTTTATCTGTGCTTCAATTCTGAATGATAGCTTTGCTGGATAGAGTATTCTTGGTTGTAGGTTCTTGCTATTCACCATGTTGAATATTTCTTGCCATTCCCGTCTGGCCTGCATCGTTTCTGTTGAGAAATCAGCTGACAGTTGTATGGGTGCTCCCTTGTAGGTAATTACCTGTTTTTCTCTTGCTGCTTTTAATATTCTCTTTTTGTCTTTTGCTCTTGGTATTTTAATTATGATGTGTCTTGGTGTAGTCCTCTTTGGATTCCTTTTATATGAGGTTCTGTGTGCTTCCTGGACTTGTAAGACTATTTCTTTTACCACATGTGGGAAGTTTTCAGTCATCATTTCTTTTTTTTTTTAATATATTCCATTGATTTTTCACAGAGAGGAAGGCAGAGGGAGAGAAAGTCAGAAACATCGATGAGAGAGAGACATCGATCAGCTGCCTCCTACACTTCCCCCACTGGGGATGTGCCCACAATCAATGAACATGCCCTTGACAGGAATCGAACCTAGAATCTCTCAGTCACAGGCCGACGCTATATCCACTGAGCCAAACTGGTTTCAGCAGTCATCATTTCTTTAAATAGGTTTTCAGTATCTTGCTCTCTCTCTTCTTCTGGCACCCGCACAATTCTGATGTTGGTATTCTTGAAACTGTCCCAGAGGCTTCTTACATTATCTACACATTTTTGGATTCTTTTTTCTTCTTGCTTTTCCAGTTGAGTGTTTTCTGATTCTTTATATTTCAAATTTTTGACTTGATTCTTTCCTTCCTCTAGTCAGCAGTTAGGTCTCTGTATAATATTTTTTATTTCAATGTATGTTTAATTTCTAGTTGGTCCTTTTCCATCTCTAGTTGGTTCTTTTTCATCTCCTCTTCACTCTCGCTAACTTTATCCAACTTTTCTAATATATTCTTGAAAAACCTTATAAGCGTGGTTTTGAACTCTATATCCTGTCGTTTGTTTTCCTCCATTTCTTTTGTTTGTGATCTCTTCCCTTGTCTTGGCATTTTCACTATGCCAGGAGAACTTCTGTGTTGGATTCAGCCTTATGATACAAGACTTGTAAAACTGCAAAAGCCTCTCTGTTGAGCTTGGAATGGGTGGAGTCTCAGGGCTTAATGGACTGCATTGCTTCCAGTCGGCCCCGCCCTCCACAGCCCCTGAGTCTCACATGACTGGGTAATCGCTGTCGCAGTCCCTGTGTGTGTGCGTGCTCTCTCGCAGTGCCTCTACAATGCTGCCTTTCTGGCTCCCCTGTGCTCCGGGACCATATGAATCTGGGTCCCCAGGACTTCGCCTGAATCTGGGGTTTAGTAGAGTTAGAAGTGACACAGTTGGGATGCTATGTCTCCTGCCCTCTTGTGAAAGCCAGAGGCACAATCAGTAGTTGGTCTTCTGTGTGCATTGCTGTGCATGCTACCCGACTTCTGCCCTCCTGCGACTCCCCCAAATTTCAGTGCACTTCTCCCTTTGCACATTCCAAACTCCCCCCATATGAGTTTCGGCTGGACCTGGGGTTTAGTGTCATAGGATAAGGGGTTCAATGCCATTAGGAGTCTCCCGCCAGAGAAAGCCAGCCAGGTACTCCAGCACCCGCTCTCTGCATGTGTGCATCTCTGTACCTCAGCTTTTTGCAGCTCCTCTGGATTTCTGTGAGCCCCTCTCTTTCCTTCTAGTTGTAGAATTTCCACTCAGTCAGCTTTCCTGTGGTTCTGGATGATGTCCATTCTGTCTTTTAGTTGTAGTTTTGAAATTGTTGTGCCTGTCCTTCACTTTTTGATCTAGTTTGTCTGATATATGTATTACCACCCCAGCTATTTGTTTTCATTTCCATTCACCTGACAAAACTTTTTCCATCCCTTCACCCTCAGTCTGTGTACATCTTTTGTTCTGAGGTGGATTTCTTGTAGACAGCAGATATGTGGATTATGTTTTCTTATCCAAAATATTACCCTATATCTTTGATTGGGAAATTTAATTCATTTATATTTAAAGTTATTGTTGATAGGTACTTATTTGTTGACATTTTTATTCTTTACCCCTGTGTTCCTTCTTCACTTCCTATTTCTTTTATTTTCTTTCTTTTTTTTTTACAGCAGATACTTTAGCATTATTTGAATTGCTGGTTTTGTGGTAATAAATTTCCTTATCCCTTTTTTGTCTGTGAAGTTCCTGATTTCACCTTCAATTATGTTTGATAGCCTAGCTGGGCACAGTATTCTTGGATTCAGACCCTTCCTTTGCATGACTGTATATTTCATTCCATTCACTTCTGAACTAATGAGTTTCTGTTAAGAAATCAGTTGCTAGTCCAATGGGGGTTCCTTTGTAGCTAACTTTTTGTCTCTCTCTGTTCTCTTTTAAGATTCTTACTTTGTCATTGTTTTTCCCAACTCAATTATAACATCCCTTGGCGTTGGTGTTTGGGGGTTCATTTTGTTTGGACTCTGTGAACTTCTTGAATTTGTGAGGAGTTTTTTCCCCGTATATCTGGAAAGTTTTCTGTCATTATTTCTTCAAACAGGTTCTCTGTTCTTTGCTCAGTTTCCTCTCCTTCTGGAACCCCTTTTATGTGGATATTGTTTTGTTTCTTGTTGTCCCAAAGTTCTCTTAGACTCTCCTCCTGCTTTAAATTTATTTTTTCTAGAAGCTGCTCTCCTGGGCTATTTTTTCCCTACCTTGTCTTCTAGCTCACTGATGAGATCCTCTGCTTCGTCTAGTCTACTTTTGATGCTTTCTATTGAGTTATATATAGCAGCAATACCATTTTTCATTTTTTCTGTGTTCTTCATTTCCTCTTGGTTCTTACTCATATTGTCGAATTTGTCTTCTATTCTTTTCAGCCACCTAATGACCATTTCTCTGAATTCTTTCTCTGGCAGGTTACTTGCCTCCATTTCATTTACTTCCTTTTCTGGTGATGCCTGCTTTTCTTTCAGATGCAGGCTGTTTCTTTGTCTCCCCATGGTCTCTCTTTTCTAGGTATCTGGTAATGTAGTTTTCTCTCTCCTCTATTGATATAAAGGCCCAAAATACAACACAACCAGGTACAATGCACAAGGCACTGAACAGAAATATATTCCCAATATTAATAACCACTAATAAAGGTGACCACCAGAGAGAAGCAAATTAGGGGATAGGAAAGAAAGAAAAAAAAGAAAGGAGTGCCAAAATGAAATTGGAAGAAGTAAAAAAAAATGTAAGAGAGAAAAGCAAGAGAATAATAAAGATAAGGGGGACAAATTATATATATACATGGAGAAAACTCCAATAGAATAGCCACTACTCCCAACAAATTTTGGCAAACAAATACCTGTAGATGAATACAATCTGCAAAAAAAAATGAATATCAAGTGAGGCGAGGGAAAAAAGAAGCAAAAAACAAACAAAAACAGCAAACAAAAAACAAGAAAAAGAATAAGCAAAACAATCTTACAAAACAGCATAAAAATCAATATAATCAACATTCAAACAAACAACAACAAAAGGACAGAGATAAAAACAATTATTTGGATAATGAAGACAGAGAAGAGAGATGTGTGTATGGACTTGGAGCAGGGTATTGGAAATTAGATATATAAGTATGGTCAAATTGTAACAGGGGGTTCAAAGAAAGAATAGGGAAAATCTAAAGAAGGAAAATGGTAAGAGAAACAGGACAACATAAGGCGAAAAGTTAGGAAGAAAGTGATGGCATCAAGGCAGACCTGAGATAGAGTAAAATGATGATAAAGGAAAGATAAAAAAGAATGTAGAAAACTAATCCCTGAGTAAAATAAAGAGAAAATAAAATGACTCTTTTTTTTTTAACAAAAACGTAAAATAGTAGTGGTAATATTACTGAATGAAAATAAAAATGTAATAATAAAAAGGTAAAATCAAGTGAGGAAAAAAGAAAATAATAATTTCTTAAGTAAAAGATGAAAAGATAAAAATACAATAAAAAATAAAAAATAAAAAAATAGAATGTGTAGTAGTAAAGGTCATTCACTTCCTCTATCATTCTGTTTGGCACACCTGTTTCCCAGTCAGGACAGTATTGCAGTTCCCTGTGTTCCACTGTTCCTCAATGTTATAAGCCATTCCTGATTTTTAAGCAGGCAGTGTGTCTTAATTTCTTTATTCCTTTATTTGTGATTACACAAGAGTCAATTTGTGATTCAGTCCATGGTTGGCAGTGTTTCTGGGTTGATATCTGAGACTATAGGTCCTCTCTAGCCTGTGCTTAGATCCTACTTTCCCTGTGGCACTTAATACCAATTTGTGGGAGTGGGATGCCCCAGAGCTGGTTCTCCAATGGCCACTCCCTGCTCTGATCCCCAGATTCCAGAAAAACAACTTTTCCCTGCAGTCTTCTTGGGTGTCCCCAACTGGGTGATCCTTTGTATTAGGCTTAGCAATGGGAAGCAAGGATCTGAAGAGGAAAAGGTGCAAGTGAGCGAACATCGGAGCTGCACACAAGTCTGCACAGTCCCGAGTTCCTCCTCGTGTCCAAGCAGCCAGCACAATTTTAAAACTCCAAGGCTGCCCTTTTGCATCAGATCAAAATGGGTTGCTTTTTAGAGATCCCATCTCTTAGCAGCTCTGAGAACCCCATTCCACCTTCACTGATCATGAAAGGACCAGAAAACTCACCTTATCCCAGGTGAAATCCGACCATTCCATAGTGGAGTGTAGACCTTCTCTAAATCCATGTATTTGTGCCAATTGCAGACCAGTGTTCTGGTGTTCACATATGTTAAGTTAGTGCTTTAGTTGTAGATTTTCAGGCTTCCAATAACATCCACTTTCTCCTTCAAGATGGTGTGGTCTTCACATACGAGCTGGTGACTCTGGGAGGGAACCCAGCAGCATTGCGGTTGCCTGTTTGGGAGAGCCCTGTCCAGCAGCCTTCCACCTTCTCTTGGAGTATTGCTGTCTCTTAATGCACCAACAAACACTCCCTATGCGACCTTCAGCTGTTCTTTTTGTCTGCTCCAGGACAAGGCTCAGGAAACATCCATCTATTCTGCTGCCACTTATTTTCTCCTGATTTTAGTTTAAATAGGCAGGTCTTCTTTCTAAATTATTTTAAATAAGAAGAATCTTTCACAGGTTGTGCTGACAGAGAGGCAAAACACAAGCTGCTCCAGATTTCAGAGCCAGCTCCCGGGAATTCCCCAGTACTTCACCTGACCTCCTCTTGCACCCCAAACCACAGACCCCTTCACCCTCATTCCCACTTTGAGTATCTCTTGCCACTCCCATATGGCCTGCATAGTTTCTGTTGAGAAATCAGCTGACAATTGTATGGGTGCTCCCTTGTAGGTAATTGTTTTTCTCTTGCTGCTTTTAATATTCTCTCTTTGTTTTTTGCTCTTGGCATTTTAATTATGATGTATCTTAATATTGTTCCTCTTTGGATTACTTTTCTTTGGGGTCTCTGTACTTCCTGAACTTGTAATTCTATTTCTTTCACCAGGTGGGGAAAGTTTTCAGTCATTTCTTCAAATAGGTTTTCAGTATCTTCTTCTCTCTCTTCTACTGGAACCCCCATAATTTGGATGTTGGTACACTTGAAGTTGTCCCAGAGGCTCCTTACACTATCTTCATATTTTTGGATTATTGTTTTTTTTTTTCCTTTTTCGGTTGGATGATTTTGCTTCTTTGTATTTGAAATCTTTGACTTGATTCCTGCGATCCTCTAGTGTGCTATTAGATCTCTGTATATTACTATTTTATTTTATTTTAGTCAGTGTATGCTTACTTTCTAGTTGGTACTTTTTCATATTTTTGAGGGTCTCCCTAAATTTATTGGCCTTTTCTAGAAAATTCTTGAAAAACCTTATAACCATGGTTTTGAACTCTATATCCAGTCATTTGCTTTCCTCCATTTCTTTCATTTGTTATCTGTTTTTTTTTTTTTGTCTCTGCATTTTGGCTGCTTCCCTGAGTTGATAGAGTGTCTTTGTGTGCTAGTTGTCCTATAGGGCCCAGTCACTCAGCCTTTCCAGTTATCTGAGGTGGACACTCTTGGTGCACCCCTTTGTGGGTTGTGTGCACAGTCTTGTTGTAGTTAAGTCTTGATTGTTGTTGGTATCATTGGGGGAATTGACCTCCAGTCCAATTGGCTGTGAAGATCAGCTGTGTCTATGCTGGGAGAACTTCTGTGCTGGAGACACTCTTAAGAGAGAAGACTTGCTTCAGTGGGGCTTTGGTGCTTACTGAGTCTGTCCCCTCAGTCTGTCCCTTATGGATCTGAGGAGTTGTAATCTGGATGGTCCCACTCTGACCTCTGGGTATACTGTCTCTTGTATCTCCAAGGAGGTGCTAATGTAGCCTCTGCCTGAGGCCACCCAGCATGAGCTATGGAGAGATCTGCAGATTCCTCTTCTTTGTTTGGGTTTTGGAGGTGCCCAAATGAGGCCCAGTTGTGAGGCAATGCAAGATGCTGTGGAACCTCAGGCCTTCCTTTGGATGTTCTGAGTCTCACTGACTCAGCTGCAGTTTGTTAGGTAAGTTTAAAATTCAAAGGACCAGGCCATTTATATGCAAAAAAAACCAATAAACAAAAAACCCTCTGTGCTTAGCTTGAATGGGGCTGAGTCTTAGGGCAGAGCAATTAGCAATGGCTTCATGGGGTGGGATATCAGGGTGGAGCAAATAGCAATGGCTTCCCATCAGCCCTAGGAGGCCCCTGGTTTTCAATATCCCATGGTAATCCCTCCAATCACCTCTGAGAGAAAGCCGCCCTCAAGTTCTGCCCACTGCCAGACAGACCAGTTTCTCCACGTATGAGTCTGACTCCCCAGAGTTTCTCCTGGAACTGGAGTTCAGATCAGTTGGGAGTTTTTGTCTCCCTCCCAATTAAGAAAGCTAGCCTCGTACTCAGTTGGCAGCCCTCTCCACATGTGCACCTCCATACCTCTGCCTTCTGCAGCTCCTGTAAGTCTCAGTGTGCTTTTCTCTTTCCTTCTAGTTGTAAAATTTCCACTCAACCAGCCTTCCTGTGGTTCTAAATGATGTCCGTTTTGTCTTTTAGTTGTAGGTTTGAAATCGTTGGGCAAGGCAGCAGTGTAGGTGTTTACCTATGCTGCCATCTTTGTTTCTCCTCAATGGCGTGGTGCATGAAATTCATACATAGGGTGGTATCCCCTCAACCCAACCTGCATCCTTCTTAATCTGGGACCCCTCAGGGGATGTCTAACTGCTGGTTTAGGCTTGATCCTAGGGATAGAAACTAAATAGGCAGTTGGAAATCCCTCTCACAATTCTGAACCACTGGCTCCTAACTGCTCACCTGCCTCCCTGCCCTATCACCCCTAACTGCATCCCACTGTGAGCTTAATCACCCCTATCCATTTCTGCCTGCCAGCCTGGTCACCCTTAACTGCCTCCCTGCCAGCCTGGTTTCCCCGTACTGCTCCCCTGCTGGCTTGGTTACCCCAACTGAACCCCTGATAGCCTGTTTGCCCCTGCAGCCTGCTGTTCAGTCTTTTGGTTGTCCCTCACTAACCCCCAACATCCCTGATAGCTTGGTTAACCCATACAGCCTGATGTTCAGTTGTTTGGTTTCCTCACTAACCCTCCTGCCAGCCTTGTCACTCCACACAGCCTGCTATCCGGTCATTCTTTTGGTTGTTTTGGTCTTGACAGCCCCTGCTTTTTTTATATATTATAATGACTCTCAGAAAGAGAAGGAAAACAAGCAATTCCATTTACCATTGCAACAACAACAAAAAATCAAGATACTTTGGAATAAGCTTAACCAAGGAGGTAAAAGACTTGTACTCAGAAAATTACAGGCATTTTTGTCAATGGATGGCTATCAAATATTTGATTTGGGGAAGTGGCATGGACTAGGGGCCTTCTATTAAATATCTTGCTGACATTTATATATGCTGATATGTTTTTCCCCATTACACTTCAATAGTTATTTGTAGTTATATTTCACATTTTCTTTTTGTGAGTCAATTCTAACAATTTATATTTTCTTATATAATTATCCATTTAATCTAGAATTCCAAATCTAAGGCTCTAAAGTTATAGTTATACTGTCTTAATATGATTATTGAGGCTGAGAAACCCTATAATCTTCAATCTGCAAGCTAGAGAAACAGGAAATCCAGTGCCATAATTCTGAGATCTGGAGGGTCAGTGGTATGAGTGCCAATCTGAGGGCAAGAGAAGAGTGTTTTAGCTCATTAATCAGGCAGTAAACATATTTCCCTACCCTCTACCTTTTTTGTTCTATGCAGGCCCTTATTGGGTTGAGAAATGCTTATCCACATTGTGGAAGGCAATCTGTTTTACTCATTCCACCAATTCAACTGCTGCTCTCATCCAGAAAAACCCTAAGAGAAACATCAGAAATAATGTTTAATTTGGACAACTTGTTTCCCCATCAAGTTGAGACATAAAATTAACTATTACAGTGTTCTCTGGTATTTTAAAGGTTGCTTGAATATGTCTGATAATAACATTTTTATTCCTAGAATTTTTTAAAATTAATTTTTATACATATCTCCCCATTGCCCCCCCTCCTTGTCCATTATCTCTATGTTTTGTGGTCAGATTTACTACATGTTTTATTATTTCACTGATGTTTGTAAGAAATACTTTTTAGCTTTACTTCTCAATTTTATTATATTGTTTTTAATTCATGCTTATTATATAATTATTTTCTTATTTTCCTGAGTATAGTTCAATATTTCAATTTTAACTTCTAGAATTAACTTATTCCACTCTTCAATATTCCTCACTCTTTAATAAATGTACTTGATATGATGATTTTATTTTATAATGTTTGGTTACGTTATATATGCTTCAACATGTAGTGCTGGTATTAATTATTAAATATCTTGTAGTTTCAGTTTTGAGTATAACTTTAATACAAGAATTATATGGCAAGTTTTCTTTTTAATTATAAGTTGTTTTTCCCATTCCCTCACTTTGCTTTATTGCTTTGTGCTTAAATAATATGATGTGTGAGACTTCTATTTTTTAATTGTATTAAATTTATTGGGGTGACATTAATAAATAAGATTATATTTTTAAATTTATTGAAAATTTACATTGTGGCCTAGTATAGGCTCAACATTTGTAAATATGCTATGTACATTTTAAAAGTGTATGCATGGATTTCAAATATGTATGTTTCTATTTAACCAAGATTTCTAATTTTGTCATTGAAATCATGTATATCCTTACTAATTATTTTCTAATCTGTAAAATTATGAGAGTAGTGTTGGCCTTGTCAACTTGTGATTTGGGGGTTTTATTAAAATATTATTGCTTTGTATACTTTAGTACTATGTTATTTAACATATAAATTTCATGATTATTTTTATCTTCAGTGGGTTTTACCTTCTATAAACATAAAATAGCCCTTCATATCTTATGTATTTAATATTTTCTGACTCAAATACTTTGCTGAAATAAAATTTCTATTTTTTTGTTATTATTTGTGATGGCTATGATGCATGCAGGCCAAACTCCTTTTACATTCCTTTCCTCTACTGCAGACCTCCTTATAAGCAGGGGTTTCAATCAGATGCATTCACAAGAAATTGGATGGAGAAAGTGAGGTAGAACCACACTAGGTGTAGATTCTAGACACTGACATTTTTCAAAAGTATACCTTATCATTCTAATTGATAGCCATTGTTTATAACCACTGGAGTAAATGGTGGCTGTTGAGTTTTATGCATGAGTGTGGTGAGTGGATAGAAATAAAACCAAAAATTGGCTTATCTTCAGAGTATGCAAGGGGAAAAATAGAGAATTCCATATTTGTAATGAGCCAATGTTTATTCCCCTCTGAATTTGTTGAGGGAGACTGAAGTTACCTAGAGCAATGCTCAACTTTAACATGAGTATGAATCACCCAAGTATTTTGTTAATACACATCTTCTAATACATAGGGTCTAAAATGGGGCTTGAGATTCTGCATTTCCAACAATGTCCCAGAGGATAAGGATGCTATACTTCATAGACTATTCTTTCATAATCAAGATTTAGGACACTGGCCTTCTTTTTTCTTGGACTCTAATGTTATTATTTGGAGGCTTCTCCATTAAATGCTCTCAAAGAGGTACTTAGTGCCAGGGTTCTTTTCTCAGCTTTAACAAGGGTTCAGCATTCTGGAGAAAGGGGCTGTGCATAGATGATCAAAGAGTCCAGAGATGAAAGATAATTTTGAAAGGCATTGGGGGTCAGAGGATCTTCAGCTAAAGATTCACCCTTGTCTAAGGACCTGTGGTATTTATTTAACACAATTTATCTTAAGGCAAGGTGGAGATATACACTTCAAAAGGTAAGGTTTTAAAGGGTAGAATACAGAGATTATCTGTTTGTGGAATAGTTTATAGCTGTTCAGATGTTTGGCCAACAGGAGGCAATAAAATACCCTGAGCTGTCTGGCAGCAGACAATCCTATTCAGGTTTTGGGAAGTGCTGTTTAGCCGTTTCCAACAGGTAAACTACATATGTGGCTCACCCTTGTTGAGTTGTCCAAGCTTCACCAACCTTTTGATGAAACTTTTGTAATTATTACATGCAATTGGTTCCCAGCACTCAGAAGCTACAACATGGAGGTGGCTGTAGCAGCTACTCAGTGGGCACCCAATGATACATTGACACAGCTCACAAAGCCATGCCACTTCTCCACCAACAGCCTCACAACCTCCTAATTGCATCTAGCTCCTGTTGAAATTTTAACAAGAGGTGAGCTCTTTAAGGTAGATCAATGTAATCACTCTCCAGAAAAGTCTCACCTTGCTTGCATTAGGTTTCCTATATCTAAGCTTTGTCTGTTTTTTTTCCTTTAACATGCCTATTGTCTTCCAAAGATTTCTGAAACTTTCTGGTTTGTTCTTTGTATTCTTAGTTGTCCAGCACTGCTATAGACTTTTTTTTCTTTTATATGGACTTTTTTATGTTGGTGAGATTTGTAAAGATTAAGAGAGGAAAAATGTATTATCTCAATTGGTCACCTTAGAGCAAAAGTCCTACTGTTGATTTCATAATAATTGAAATCTCTTTTCCCACCTATTATTTGAAGCCTAAAGTTCTACCATTGGAGTTTCACTTTTTATTAAATTGTGGGCAAGTTTCCATTCTGAGTTGTTTTCTGAAACAAACAAATAAAAACAAAAACATAAAAGCTGAAAGCAAACATAAATGAGGAAGGTTGTAAGGAAAATACACTTCCTTTCATAAAAATCAACCTAGAATCTTTAATTACAGACCTTAGCAGGGAAGTGGCTGCTTTACCAAGTGGCCCAAATGTATCCCCTCTGTTTTACTTTCCTTCCAGGGTATGTTTACTTCAATCCCCACTGTCATCACTGTACCTAACCCTAGGGGTCAGGGACATTGATTCCCCTTCTCCATTCTATTCTAAGTGAGGACAAAATCCATCCCTTGACTTCTTCAGTAAGTAATAGTTATCCTGGAAGTAGTTAAGATTAGTATACTCATTTTCATGCAGATGAGGAGTTTCATTTCTTTATTAAAATATGGGCAAGTTTAGATTCTGAGCTGTTTTCTGAACCAAACATACAAACAAAAACAAAAACCAAACAAAAACGTAAAAGCTGAAAGCAAACATAAATGAAGAAGGTGGTTCAAGACAGTCTCAAGTTGCAGGCTGAGTCCCCAGTAGGGAGTTGTGCAGGAGGCAACCAGACAACCCCTCAAGGAATCTCATCATTGGTGTTTCTATCTCTCTTCCTTTCTCTCCGAAATAGATAAAAAATATATTTTAAAACATAAAAATTAAAATATATACAATTTATTGGGATGATATTCTTTTTTTCTGCATATTTTTCTTTTTTATTAATTTTTATACATATCTTCCCATAGCCCCTCCTCCCGCCCAGGCAAATCCCAACCCCCCAGTGTCTATGTTCATTGGTTATGCTTATATTCATGCATACAAGTCCTTTGATTGATCTCTTATCTACCTCACCTAACTTTAATCTTCCTGCTGTAATTTCACAGTCTGTTTGATGCTTTACTGCCCCTGTATATATCCTTTTGTTCATCAGTTTATAATGTTCTTAATTATCCACAAATGAGTGAGATCATGTGATGCTTCTCCTTCACATATTGGCTTATTTCACTAAGCATAAGGCTCTCCAGTTCCAACCAGGTTGCTGCAAATGGTAAGAATTCCATCTTTTTAATGGCAGCATAGAATTGTGCATATGCACCACAGTTTTCTGATCCACTCATCTGCTGACGGGCACCTAGGCTGTTTCCAAATTGTAGCTATTGTAAATTGTGCTGCTATGAACATAGGGGTGCATAAATCCTTTGTGATCGGTGTTTCTGGTTTCTTAGGATAAATTCCTAAGAGTGGGATTACAGGGTCCAATGCGAGATCCATTTTTAGTTTTTTGAGGAAACTCCATACTGTTCTCCACAGTGGCTGCACCAGTCTGCATTCCCACCAACAGTGCACAAGGGTTTCTTTTTCTTCACATCCTCGCCAACACTTATCATTTGTTGATTTGTTGATGATTGCCATTCTGATTGGTGTAAGATGGTATCGCATTGTCGTTTTGATTTACATCTCTCGGATGATTAGTGACTTTGAACATGTTTCCATGTGTCTCGTGGCCTTCCTTCTGTGGTTTTTCGAAAAGGTTCTATTTAGGTCCATTGCCCATTTTTTATTGGATCGTTTATCTTCCTTTTATTAAGTTGTAAAAGTTGGCTGTAGATCTTGGAGATTAAACCTTTATCAGTGATAACATTTGCGAATATGTTATCCCATCCAGTGATCTTCTTGTTGTTTCATTGATGGTTTCTTTTGCTGTGCAAAAGATTTTTATTTTCATGTAGTCCCATTTGTTTATTTTTTCTTTAGCTTCCATTGCCTTTGGAGCAGTATCAGTGAAGAAGTTCTTTCGGCATATATCTGAAATTGTGCTGCCTGTGGATTCTTCTAGTATTTTTATGATGTCCCATCTAATGTCTAAGTCCTGTATAAATTTTGAATTTATTTTTGTATTTGGTGTAAGTTGGTGGTCCAGTTTCATTTTTTTGCATATATCTGACCAATTTTCCCAACACCATTTGTTGAAGAGGCTATCTTGGCACTATTGTATGTTCATGCCTTCTTTGTCAAATATTAGTTGAGCATAGTGGCTTAGGTAGATATCTGGGTTCTCTGTTCTATTCCATTGGTCTACATGTCTGTTCTTGTGCCACTACCAGGCTGTTTTGAGAACAGTTGCTTTGTAATATAGCTTGATATCTGCTATTGAGATCCCACCTACTTTATTCTTCTTTCTCAGAATTGCCGTCGCTATTCCGGTCTTTTTTTATTCCAGATGAATTTTTGGAAAGTTTTTTCTAGGTCTGTGAAATATACCCTTGGTATTTTAATGGGGAGTGCATTGAATCTGTATATTGCTTTGGGTAGTATGGACATTTTAATGCTGTTGATTCTATCAATCTATGAACCCGGTATGTTGTCCCATCTGTTTTTCTTCTCTATCTCTTTTTTAAGTGTCCTGTAGTTTTCTGTATATAGGTCTTTTACCTCCTTAGTTAAGTTTATTCCTAGGTATCTTAATTTTTTTCGTGTGATGGTAAATGGGACTGATTTTTTAGTCTCTCTTTCTGTAAGAGCATTATTGGTGAATAGAAATGCCACAGATTTCTTGGAATTAATTTTGTATCCTGCTACATTGCCAAATTCATTTATTAAGTCCAATAATTTTTTGATGGAATCTTTAGGATTTTCATATCATCTGCAAATAAGGACAGTCTTACTTCTTCTTTTCCAATTTGAATGCTTTTTATTTCTTCTTCTTGTCTGATTTCAATGGCTAGTACTTCCAGTACTGTGTTGAACAGGAGTTGTGAGAGTGGGCATCCCTGTCTTGTTCTTGTTCTTAGGGGAAATCGTTTTATTTTTTTGCCCATTGAGTATGATGTTGTCTCTGGGTTTGTCACATATAGCCCCTATTATATTGAGGTATGATCCTTCTGTTCCCACCTTGCTGAGAGTTTTTATCAAGAAAGGGTATTGGATTTTGTCAAATGCTTTTTCCGCATCAGTTTATATGACTAAGTGATTTTTATCTCTCAATTTGTTTATGTGTTGTATCACATTTATTAATTTGTAGATATTGTGCCATCCTTACATCCCTGGGATAAATCTCAGTCCACACCCTGCACCTGTCCAAGAAACAATGGCTGCATGAGAAACCTGCCTCCCACCCAAGGAGCAGCAACCACATGAACAACTTGCCCCCATCCAAGGAGCAGAAGCTGTGTGAGCAGCCTGCTCCTGTATGAGGAGCAGTGTCACAATCAGCCCACCCCCATTTGAGGAGCAGCAGCTGCCTGAGTATCCCCTCCCAGATTAAGGAGCAATAGCCACACAAGCAGATTTCCTATATCCAAGGAGTAGCTGTCCTACATAGCCCACACTGGTCTGAGGATCAGTAACCACATGCAGTCCGCACCTGTCCGATGAGCAGCAGCTGGGTGAGTGGCTCATACCCATCTGAGGAGCAGCGGCACATGCAGCTCACTCCCACCTGAGGAGCAGCAGCCATGCAAGCAGTCCATCCCAGTCCTAGGAATAGCATCTGTGCGAGGAACCTGCACAAGTACTAAGAGCACTAGCTTGACAAGCAACCTGGACCTGGCCAAGGAATGGCAGCCTCATGAGCAGCATGCCCCATCTGAGGAACATCAGCAGCAAGCAGCCAGCCCCAATCCAAGGATCATCAGACATGTAAGTGGTCCACCCCCATCCAAGGAACAGCAGCTGCACAAGCAGCTTCCCCCATCAGCCATAAGAGACACCACTGCTGTGAACAGCACCCATCAGAAGAGGAGCTGCCAACTGAGGAGCAGCCACTTCAGCCATCCTCTGAGGAGCAACCACAGCTTGAGGAGCAGCCCCTGCACAACTTGACAAAACAGATAGACAAATACATCCCCAAAGTAAAGGAGGAATTGCCAGAGAAGCAGTTAAGTGAAAAGGAGGCAAGCAATATGTCAGAAAATGAATTCAGAATAAAGGTCATCCAGTTCATAAACTGGATGGAGGAAAAAAATCAACAACTTACATAAGAATTAAGAATAAATGGATGAAAAAATTAATAACTCATGTAAGAATCAAGAAGAAATGAAGAGTGACATAGCTGCAATAAAAAAACACTATGGAAAGTTTCAACAATAGACTAGAATAAGTGGAGGACCAAATGAGTAAATTGGAAGACAGGAAGCAAAACAAACCCAAACTGAACTTCAATTGGAGAAAAAAATTAAAATACAGGAGGAGAGTGTAAGGGAGCTATGAGACAACATGAACTGAAGCAACATATGAACATAGGGGTGCTAGAACAACAGGAAGAGAAACAAGGGTTAGAAAACCCATTTGAAGAAATAATGTCAGAAAACTTCCCTAATGTGGCAAAGGAAAAAGTCATATAAGCACAGAGAATCCCAAACAAGATGAACCTGAAAAGACCCACAAGAAGACACCTCATAATTAAAATGGCAAATGTTCAGGTCAAAGAGAGAATCTTAAAGGCTGCAAGAGAGAGACAGTAAGTTACATACAAAGGAGCTCCCATTAGATTATCAAATGATTTTTTCAACAGAAACACATCAGGCCAGAAAAGAATGGAAGGAAATTTACAAAATGATGCAAATCAAGGGAATGATCCCACGAATATTCTATCCAGCAAGACTATCATTCAAAATTGAAGGGGAAATAAGGAGCTTCACTGACTAAAAAAGACTAAGGGAATTTATCACTATAAGCCAGCAATGCAAGAAATGCTAAAGGGACTTGTGTTAGAAGAGGAAATAAAAAGTTAAGAAAGAACATAGGCACAAAAAATAAAAATGGCTACAAACAATTACCTTTCAATAATAATTTTAAACATAAATCAACTAAATGTTCTATTCAAAAGACATTGAGTGAGTGAGTGGATAAAAAAAAATATATGACCCATATATATGTTGCCTACAAGAGACCCACCTCAGAACAAGGGACTCACACAGACTGAAAGTGAAGAGATGGAAAAAAATATATTTCAGGCAATTGGAAATGAAAAAAAAAACTGGGGTAGCAATACTTATAGCTGACAAAATAGACCTCAAAGTGAAGGCCATAACAAGAAATATGGAAAGCCATTTCATAATTTTAAAGTAATTGATACAACAAGAGGATATAACCCTGATAAACATATACACACCCAATGCAGGAGCACCCAAATACATTAAAAAAAAAAAACTCCTGGAAGATATCAAGGGAGAGATCAACAACAATACAATCATAGTAGGGGACATTAATACACCACTGACATCACTGAATAAATCCTCTAGACAAAATACCAGCAAAGAATCAGCAATCCTAAATGACTCACTAGTTCAGATGGACTTAATTGACATCTTCAGAATATTTCAACCCAACGTCACGGAATGTATGTTCTTCTCAAGTGCACATGGGACATTTTTAAAAATAGACTACATATTGGGTCACAAGCAAAGTCTCTCCAAATTTAAGAAGATTGAAATAACATCAAGCATTTTTTCAGACCACAATGGCATATTAGAAATAAACTACAATAAAAAAGCCCCCAAAATTCAAACACTTGGGAGTTGAATAGCATGCTATTAAACAGTGATTGGGTTACCAAAGAGATCAAAGAAGAAATTGAAAACATCTGGAAACTAGTGACAATAAAAACACAACAATAAAAATATATGTGACACAATGAAAGCAATCCTGAGAGGCAAGTTTATAGTGCTACAGGCCTATCTTAAAAGAAAAAAGAGCCAAAACCAGTTTGGCTCAGTGATAGAGCATTGGCCTGCAGACTGAAGGGTCCCA
Organism: Lasiurus cinereus; assembly: GCA_011751065.1. Classification (NCBI taxonomy): domain Eukaryota; kingdom Metazoa; phylum Chordata; class Mammalia; order Chiroptera; family Vespertilionidae; genus Lasiurus; species Lasiurus cinereus. Next base: position 368,418 of record JAAGEH010000013.1, read on the forward strand.
GGTTTGATTTCAGTCAAGGGCATGTACCTTGGTTGTGGGCACATCCCCACTAGGGGGCATGCAAGAGGCAGCCAATCGATGTCTCTCTCTCATCGATGTTTCTAACTCTCTGTCCCTCTCCCTTTCTCTCTGTAAAAAATCAATAAAATATGTAAAAAAAAGAAAAAAGAAAGAAAGAATTGTAATAAATTATCTATGTCTACAACTCAAAGAATTAGAAAGAGAGCAACAAGAAAAGCCCACGGTGAGCAAAAGGAAGAAGACAATAAAGATCAGAGCAGAAATAAATGTAATAGAAGTAAAAAAATAAGATCAATGTAAAAAAGATTGATGAACCTCTAGCCAGGTTCACCAGGAAGCAAAGAGAGAGGACCCAAATAAACAAAATCAGAAATGAAAGAGGCAAAATAACAACAGACCCCACAGAAATACAAAGGATTGTTTTTTTTTAAAAATACTATGAACAACTCCATTCTAACAATCTAGACAACCTAGAGGAAATGGACATATTCCTAGAAAAATAAAAAACTTTCAAAATTCAGTCAGGAAATTCTAAAAATCTCAATAGGCCAATAACTATGGAAGAAATTGAAGCTGTCATCAAAACGATTCCAGCAAATAAAAGCCCATGACCAGACAGTTTCACAGGGCAATTTTACCAAACATTCAAGGAAGAACTGAAACCTACCCTCCTTAGACTTTTCCAAAAAAATCAAGAGGAAGGAACACATCCTAGCTCATTCTAGGAAGCCAGCATCACCCTAATACCAAAACCAGATAAAGACCACACAATGAAAGAGAATTACAGGCCAATATCCCTCATGAACATATATGACAAAATCCTCAACAAAATTCTATCAAATCAGATCCAGCAGTACATCAGAAAGATCAGACAACATGTTTTCATGTTTTAAAAGTATATACATAGGAGGGGAATTGCTGTGAGTCATATAGTAACTTTAAAAGAAACTGTGAGGTGCCAATTGCCAGGGCTGACTGGCAGACCCTGAGCGATGGATGAATGCATTACTCTGACACATGTTTCTTTGAAAGAGAGGTTAAGGGGCTGTCTTGCTTTAGGAGCAAATAGCCTCAATTGCCTTCCTCCTTAGGCTCTTCTTGTTATAACAACTTGAACTAAAATTAACTATTAGATACTATCAGTAGGGTAAGCATCCTTGAGAAAGCACATGCATCCTCTAAGCAAGGAAATGTCAAAGTAAACACTCAGGGGCTCAGACTTGTTTGAAAAGTCAAGGTAGGGGCAGGCACTTTCAGCCAACTCCTGTTCCATGCCTCCCCACATTTGCCCGCTTTTTGTTTTGTTGGCTGTAAAAGATAGAGGGAGCTGGTGAACTTTCTCCTTTGGAATGTTGAGGTCCGTGGAGCACACTCACTGAGTTCTGATTTTGTAGACTTAAGAAAAACAAAGAAAATTATGATGACAGCAATGGTTAGTCTAATTGGAAGACAAGGTGCTTACAAGCATTAAATCTTGCCTTCTAGCAAGGTGTAGGGGACAGGATTATATAGGGGAAGGGGCTAGGGTGAAAAATGTAGCTACATGCAGGCCTGGAGTCTGTAGAAATCAGCTATTGTCAGGCAATGCTATGATGCTGATGAGATGATGTTGACTCCTGGTGGGTCAGTCTGACTATGCTTATAGGTTCTGTTTGCTGGATTCACAGCTGGGTCACCTCCCTAATTACTTCACACAAGCCTTGAAAAGAAAATTTTAAGGAAAACTTAATGCCCTATTTACATGTAAGTATATGTGTTCTAAGATTTAAAATAATATGATTACATTTTATGTTCATTCAGATGCTCTATAATTCCTTTTAAGATTTTTCTTTATAAACCTTCTATGACTTTATTAAAAACATTCTTATAATATTCACAATTATTCTTAAGTATCCCTACTCTAATTTCCTTTCTTCCTATTATATTCCTTTATATCCCTTCTTACAATTTTATTTCCTCAAATCTAGTTCTTCTTTACTTGTAAAACCCTCTGTAACTTATACATACCTTTTACACTTATACAGACCTTTTATGACTTAACATAACCTTTCATAACTTATACATAACCCTTTTAGTTTGTCTACTTTACTTTTTTTCTTTATCTCTGTACCTCCTATTGCATAAAAACTATAAATTTCTTCTATTAATTATGACTAAAGATTAGTTCTACCCAGGTTCCTCTATTCCTAGCTTCCAAACCGTTGGAGTGGTGAAAAGTATGTCTTAGTGTCTATCTTTCCTCTAGTTGGCCTATTGTCCTTGCTTTGCTCATGTCTGTCTAACTGCCTAGTATATCCCCCTCAAGGATATTGGCTCTGAATTATTTTAGGGAAAGGGGACACGAGATTTCTTCTGTAGTTGCTTCATGCTGAGGTCTGTCAAGGGTTTCTCTCAGAGCCAAGAGATCCTTGTTCTCTGGCAGAGAGAGGGACAATGAGGTCTGGGTACAGAAGGAGGTAGGTGGCAATGATGTCTAGAGGTGGTATTCTCTAGGTATAAGTAGGGCTTGTAATCTGGTGGAAACAAATTGTGTTATAAAATTTAGTATTATTGGAAAAAGAACAGTTTCTAATAATTTCCTGTTGAAAATATTTTTCTACCTAAAACTACCCTAATTTTTATTAAATACTAATTTACTTACTATGTTAAGTCTAATTATAATTTGGCCTGATTATTTGCATGAACACAATAAAAATAACAGTTGATTACATTGGCTATTTAAAAAAAAATGCTTTGCTGGTATTTCATGAGAAAGTTTACTCCAAGGGCCAACAAGCCAAGCCACACAGTTGCCATCAGGTTTCGCCTGTAATACCTACAGAATTGGGGTGTACTTCTCAAGTTGAGGTTTCTCCAGGTGTCTTGAGATTTCTTTTATGCTATCTCTCAGGGAAGCAGCCTTTGTTCTTTACCTAGAAAGACTGCCGTGAATTACGTGAACAGGCAAGGTACCAGGCTATTTATCCAAAGGGCTTATCGGCTTCAAAGTCAATCTTTATTCCTTAGAACTTTCTAGTGACATCCAGAGTCCTGGTATGTCTCTCTTTCAGACATGATATTCCAGCAAAGTTTTGGTTAATAAAACTTCAATCGAAAACTGACTTATGTCCTCTTATGAAGAAATTAGATTCTTATTCAATTTATGCAAACAAATATATTATCATGAGAACAATAATTACCAACATTATAATTATTTTTAATTTATTTAGTCCTAGAGTCAAATTCTTTTTCTCTTGTTCTTTCTTGCTATTATTTCTACAGATATTTTATAAAGTAATATAAATAACAAGAATCGAGAACAGACATCATCCAGAACCACAGGAAAGCTGGCCCAGTGTAAGTTCTACACCTAGAAGGAAAGAGGGGCTCACAGAAACCCAGAGGAGCTGCAAAAAGCTGAGGTACGGAGACGCACGGGCTGAGAGAGCGGGTGCCCGAGTAACTGGCTGGCTTTCTCTGGCGGGAGGGAAACGGAGACTCCCAACGGCATTGAACCCCAGGTCCAGCCGAAACTCATACGGGGGAGTTTGGACTGTGAAAAGGGAGAGGTGCACGGAAATTTAGGGGAGTTGCAAAAGATCCGAGGTCCAGCCGCGCACGGTGCTGCGCGGAAAGACTGCTGATTGCGCAGCTGGCTTTCGCAAGTGGGTGGGAGACAGACCCTCCCAACTGTGCTACTTCTGAGTCCACTGGGCCCCTGTTTCGGGCGAAACCCTGAGGACCTAGACTCGTGTGGTCCTGGTGCACAGGGGAGCTGGAAAGGCAGCGGTCTAGAGGCACTGTGGGTTCGCGCACACAAGGACCGCTCCAGCGATTACCAAGTCACCTGAGACTCAGGAGCCGTGGAGGGCGGGGCTGACTGGAAGGCAAGGTGGTCCTTTAAGCCCTGAGACTCCACTCCTCCCAAGCTCAACAGAGGCTTCTTCAGTTTTGCAAGTCTGCTATCATAAGGCTGAATTCAACACAGAAGTGTCACTGACATAGTGAAAATGCCGAGACAAGGAAAGGGATCACAAACAAAAGAAATGGAGGAAAAAAACCGACTGGATATAGAGTTCAAACCCATGCTTGTAAGGTTTTTCAAGAATATGCTAGAAAAGTTGGATAAACTTAGTGTGAGCCAAGAGGAGATGAAAAAGGACCAACTAGAGATGCAAAAGAGCCAACTAGAGATGGAAAAGGTCCAACTAAAGATGATAAAGGACCAACTAGAAATTAAACATACACTGACTGAAATAAAAAATATTATACAGAGTCCTAACAGCAGACTAGAGAAAGGCAAGAATCAAGTCAAAAATTTGAAATATAAAGAAGCAGAAAACACTCAACTGGAAAAGCAAGAAGAGAAAAGAATCCAAAAATGTGAAGATAATGTAAGGAGCCTCTGGGACAGCTTCAAGCGTACCAACATCAGAATTGTGGGGGTGCCAGAAGAAGAGAGAGAGCAAGATACTGAAAACCTATTTAAAAAATAATGACTGAAAACTTCTCACATCTGGTAAAAGAAATAGACTTACAAGTCCAGGAAGCACACAGAACCCCATATAAAAAGAATCCAAAGAGGACCACACTGAGACACATCATAATTAAAATACCAAGAGCAAAAGACAAAGAGAGAATATTAAAAGCAGCAAGAGAAAAACAGCTTATTACCTACAAGGGAGCACCCATACGACTATCAGCTGATTTCTCAACAGAAACGATGCAGGCCAGAAGGGAGTGGCAAGAAATACTCAACGTGATGAATAGCAAGAACCTGCAACCAAAAATAATCTATCCAGCAAAGCTAACATTCAGAATTGAAGGGCAGATAAAGAGCTTCACAGATAAGAAAAAGCTAAAGGAGTTCATCAACTCCAAACCAGTATTATATGAAATGCTGGAAGGTACTCTTTTAGAAGAGGAAGAAGAAAAAGGTAAAAGACAAAAAATTATGAACAACAAATGTATATCTATCAACAAGTGAATCTAAAAATTAAGTGAATTAAAAATTTGATGAACAGAATAAACTGGTGAATATGACAGTATCAGGAGCATAGAAAGGGAATGGACTGATAATTCTCAGGGGGAAAGGGGTGAGGGGTGTACAGGGAGAGACTGGACAAAAATCATACACCTATGGATGAGATCAATGGGAGGGAGCTAAGGGCAGAGGGAGTGGTGGGAGCTGGGTGGAGGGGTGCTATGGAGGGGGAAAAGAGAAACAAATGTAATAATCTGAATAATAAAGATTTAATTTAAAAAAATAACAAGAATCTTGTCCTTTTTGCAAAACACAATATTCCACAATATTATAACAATTAGTTACAGATGAAAGCATATTAGAATTGATTTAATATCTATCCATCTATATAAAAGCCAAGGAACTGGAACGACCAGAATGATTGGAATGATTTGTCGCTATGACATGCACTGTGGGGCCAACTAGCCCGATCAGGACCCCAATTGCTCCCCCAACCTCCCACAGTCCCTCCTTCTAGCTGGCCCCGCTCCAATCTGCCCCCCCATACCCTGATCAGGGGAAGGGCTGGCCCACCTCCCATTTCCCCTGGCCCCAATCGGCCCCCATCAGGGAAGGCTGGATGGACTCCACCCATGCACGAATTTATGCACCAGGCCTTTAGTGCATATATAAATGGAATATAATTACTATTTCTTTATTTGACAGAGCTTCCCATATACTTTAAATATAAATTTTTTTTTTATATGGAGAGAAAGCAAATCTTAAAATTCAAACCCTGGGAAGGTCAAATACATTATATTATTATATACATTTATTATTATTATTAAATAGTATTAAGTAATCTATTTATTTAAAGTGATCAACTTCCTGATTAACATAATTATTTTAATAATATATATAAAACCTTTGCTTTCTAGGCAAATATAGGAAAAAACATTTTTTCCCCCTTACTTTCAGTAATAGGCTTATTTTTCTAATTGAAAACATACTAGTACTTTCATTCTTAAGAAGCATAACAGAGATAATGAATTCTTTAGCTGAGGAACAATTCCCTCAAACTTGGAAATCCCAAGCAAGCTCTATGATTTACTGTTCAGTTACTTTCATTTTCTTTTCATTTTCAAGAGTTCCACTGCATTTCGTTGCATTTCTGGCTCCTCACATTGGACACCACTTTTCTGGGGCTGACTAGCAGACTCTGAACGATGGATGAATAGATTACTCTGGCACATGTTTCTGTGAAAGAGAGACTAAGGGTCTGTTTTGCTTTAGGAGAAAATAGCCTCAATTGCCTTCCTCCTTAGGCTTTTATTGTTATAGCACCCTGGACTAAAATTAACTATTATATATACTATCAGTGGGGTGAGCATCCTTAAGAAAGCCCATGCAAGGACATGTTAAAGTAAACACTTGGGGGCTCAGACTTGTTTGGAAAAGTCAAGGCAGGGGCAGGCACCTTCAGCCAACTCCTGTCTCATGCCTCCCTACAGCCAATTTTAGTAATTTGAGTGCTTATTATGTCCTAGGAATTATGCAAATTGTTTTTCATGTTATTTTTTTATAATTCTCTAGTTTTAGTTTTAGTTTTTAATTGAATTTATTGGGGTGGCATTGATTAATAAAATTATATAGGTTTCAGGTGTACACTTCTATAATACATCCTCTGTATATTGTATTGTATGTCTACCACCCCAAGTCAAATCAACTTTCATTACTTATCCCACTTTATCTTCTTCTACGTCCCCTATCCCCCTTTCAGTCTGATAATCATCATACTGATGTCTATGAGTTCTTTTTCTTTGCTTAATCCCTTCACTTTTTTCATATATTTATTATTGAGAGTATTACTGATGTCTTCCCTCTTTTTCCCCTCATTTCCCTCCTCCACTTAGATCCTCTCCACCCTAGGCCTTCACCACCCAGTTCTCTGTATCCATGGGTAATGCATATATGCATGTAATTTCTTTGATTAATCTCTTCCTGCCCACCCCTTCCCTCTGAGATTCATCAATCTGTTTCATGTTTCTCTGCCTCTGGTTCTATTTTACTCATCGGTTTATTTTGCTCATTAGATTCCTTGTTCATTTATTTTGAATTTTAGATTCAATTGTTGATTGATTTATTGCCATTTTTGTATTTTCTCCTCCTCCTCCTCCTCCTCCTCCTCCTCCTCCTCCTCCTCCTCCTCCTCTTCCTCCACCACCTCCTTCCCCTCCTCCTCCTCCTCCTGACCCTTTAATCTTTCTTGTAATACTGGTTGGTGGTGATGAACTCTAGCTTTTTGTTGTCTGTAAAGCTCTTTATCTGACATTCAATTCTGAATACAGTGTAATAGCTTTGCTGGGTAGAGTAATCTTGGTTGTAGGCCCTTGCATTTCATGACTTTGAATATTTCTTGTCACTCCCTTCTGGCCTGCACAGTTTCTGTTGAGAAATCAGCTGGTAGTCTTATAGGCATACCTTTGTAGGTAACTAACTGCTTTTCTCTTGCTGGTTTTGATATTCACTTTGTCTTTAACTTTTGGCCTTTGTAGGTAACTTACTGCTCTTCTCTTGCTGGTTTTAATATTCTCTTTAAAATTTTAATTATGATGTATCTTGATGTAGGCCTATTTGGATTCGTCATTTTTGGGACTCTGTGCTTCCTGGACTTCTATGTCTATTTATTTCACCAGGTAGGGGAAGTTTTCTGTCATTATTTCTTCAAATAGGTTTTCGGTATCTTGCTCAATCTCGTCTCGTTCTAACACCTCCATGATGCAAATGTTAGCATGCTTGAAGTTGTCTGAGATGCTTCTTACTATCTTCATATTTTTATATTCTTTTTGCTCTTCTGAATGGGTGCTTTTTGCTTCTTCATATTCCAAATTGCTAATTTTTATTCTTGGCATCCTCCATGTTATTGCTGATTCGTTTTAGTTAGTGTATCCTTCATTTCTGATGGAAGTTTTTCATGTCTTTGATGTTTTCACTAATTTCCTTGTAATTCTTGCTAAGTTCCTTGACCTTCTCACTAAGGTCCTCAAAGCTCTCATTAAATTATTTGAGCAGCTTGATAATCATTTTTTTGAACTTTATGTAGTATTTTGCTTGCTTTCATTTGTTTTAGGTGTTTTTTTTGTTTGTTTGTTTGTTTTTTGGAGATTTCTTCAGTTCTTTTATTTACAACATGTTTGTTTCTGCATTTTGGCTGCTTCCCTGTGTTTGTTTCTATGGAACAGAAAGAGCTGTTATGTATCCTGGAATTGATAGAGTGGCCTTGTTTAGTAGGTGTCCTATAAGACTCAGTAGATTAGCCTCCCCTTTCACCTGAACTGGATACTGAAAGTGTGCCCCTATGTTGTCTGTGTGCACTGTCATGTTGTAATTGAACCTTGATTACTGCTGTCTTCACTGGAAGGGATTGACCTAAGGCAAATTGACTGTGGGGACCAGCTGCAACTACAGCAGAAGATTTACTGTGCAGGAGATACCCTTAAAGAGCAGGACTTGTTTTAGTGGGGAGTTGGTGCTCACTGAGCCCGCCCTTTGTGTGTCACTTGAGGACATGTTAGTTTTGTATCCTGGCAGGGTCTGAATCTGTCTGCTGGGTGCACCCTAGGAGTTGTAAAGTCAGCCAGTGTCTGTTCCCTGCCTAGAGCCTACTGGAACAAGCAATTTGCAGATGTGTGCCCTGGACAGGCCAACCTGTGAACCTTTGCAAGCTGCTGCTAGTGCCAGACCTGGGGCAATCTATCAAGAGGTATGGGACCCACTGAGTTCAGCTTCTGCTAGTTTGAGAGATTTTAGCAAAGTCTGAACCAAAACAGGCTATTCATATAGAAAGGACACTGCAAATAGTTTGGGTACGGCTGCAAATTGGGTGGGGTGGGATCTCAGGGAATCACCAGGGTAGGATGAACAGTGTGGGAGTGTGGGCCAGGTTGCTGGAGACTTGGCACTCAAAGGGAATTAGTTTGGGTAAGTCTATGCACCAGCCCTTTAAGAGGAACTACTTGGGACTCCAGCAGTCTCCAGCTACAATCCCCACTGATTTTTACAGCCCAAAGTTATGGAAACTTCTCTTTCCAACTCTGGAACCCAGAGTTTTGGGCCTATTGTTCAGCTGGAACACCTTGCTTCTCATGGGAGGCCTCTTTAGCCAAGCTATACTTCCCGATTAAAAACATGCCACATGTAGGTATCAGATTAGCTCGTTCTGGGCCTCCATCCCTTCTACCAGTCTCAGTGTGCTTTCTTCTTTACTTCTCTGGTTGTAGGACTTCCATTCAGCCAGATTGAAATCAGTTATGAATGATGTTGGTTCTGTATTTTAGTTGTAATTTTGATGTGGTTATGGGAGAATGCATCACATTTACCTACACTGCCATCTTGGTTCCTTCTCCTTTCTTAACCTTTTTCACCCAGCCCTGCAATCCTCTTCACCTCTGACAGCTGTCAGTCTGTTCTCTATCTATGAGTATGTTTCTTTTTTGTTTGTTAGTTTATTTTGTCCTTTAAATTCCACATATGAGTGAAATCATATGGTTCTTGTCTTTCTTTAACTGGCTCATTTCACTTTGCATTATACTCTTCAGCTCCATCCAAGCTGTCACAAAAGGTGGTGATTTACTTTTTATATCAGTTGTGTGAAGTAATTACTAACTACAGTGGTACCTCGAGATACGAGTTTAATTTGTTCTGTAACCTTGAGGCGTAGAAAACTATGAGACGCTCGAGTCGCGGTAAACTGGTGGGTCGTGTGCAGCCGGCAGATCCGCGCTATTACTCCTATTTCAAATGTTGTTCGTATTTCAAAGCAAAAATCGCTCGCTCGACCGCTCAAATCTCAAAAATCTCGTACGTTAGGGCCCTCGTATCTCGAGGTACCATGTACTTTTATTCCCATCTGACAGACAGAGAAACTAAGGATCAAAGAGTGGATGCCATCCCACAGCTAGGAAGGGGTTCCTGGAGCTGGAATTTGAACCTAGGCAGTGTGGTACTAGTGTGCTTGGAGGAGGAGATGGCCAGGTAATAAGATAAAATGATTGTTTAAAGAAAATATAACTTTGGATTAGTGTATTCATTTTATAGGAGAAGTTTAGAGTTTGGCTTTCATTGACTGCAGGGATGTGCAAAAGTGAGTTAATAATAATAAATAACATAATAATAAATAAACAATAATATAAGAAGAGATAAAATCTGTTTAGCCTACTCACAACTATAAACCTACCTTTGCCCACCCCTGTAATCTTTTTAGTTTAACTAAATAGTTAACAGTGCAAACTCTACAGACAGATGGCTTGGGTTTCAGTGTAACCTCTGTCACTCACTTATATGACCTTGGACAATTTTTGTAACCAACATGTGCCTCAGTTACCTCATATACAAAATATTTAAATAATGAAATTTTCCTCATAGGACTGCTGTGATAATTAAATTTATTTAATATTTGTAATGTGCTTAGAATAGAACTTGTATATATATAGTAAGTGGTCAATAAATCTTAAACAAATATGGAGTGGTTAATCTCCCAACCTTTTGGATTATGTAACTCATCAATGAAATTTTTCTGAGCACACTTTCCCAATATAGGTGTATTAATTATAATCATGTATAACTAGCAATTATCATTTAATTATTGGAACCTCTTAAGCTCCTTCTTATATCTTAGATAATAGAAAAATTATAGTATTTTCTTTCATTGCCCATGGATTATGTTGTGTGCTTCACTGTGACCATTTGCCTGTGCTAGATGGAGCATTCAGACCTGAGTAGGATGAGAAGTGAGTTATTCCAAGTTCTCTAGCACTGCTGTGATACAAGGGGACTTGGCCTGTATCTTCTATGTGAGCATAGAAAGGGATAGGAACAGGAAAACTGAAGAAGGGGCTTCTAGGTGTTACAAGCATGAGCTTTTTCTATTAGGGATTTCCTCAGGAGGAAGGGAAGTGCCTGCTTACCTATGAAATCAGAGTGTTTTTTAATTTGATAGACATCTATACACTACCAGGTAAAGAGAATGGCCTCAATCTCTCTTTGGGAGAGTATAAAGTTCATGTGAATACTGGATGTGATGGGCTCTTTTCAATTCTCAGAACTTAGAACAGTGGAAGAAGCCAGGAAAAATCCCCTGCCTCAGCCATGTTGTGCTTCTGGCCTCAGTAAACATAGAAAACATGAAGTGCTCAAAAGAACACAATAAAATGTTCAGAATTTCTCTGAGCCATCTGCCTCTTCTTCCATGGCACAGGGAGCTGGACAGAGGTTTAGCAGTCTTTGAGTCATATTTTTACATTCATAGAAGAGGGAACTATAATCCCAGAAAAACTCTTTCTCTTTTTCCCTTCTCTGAAATGACAGGGCTTTAGTGTAATAACAGTAACTGCTCATTTTATTGAGTTACCACTGTTGCAGATGTGTTTATGTATATCAACTTATATTATCATTATAATAAATCTTTATGAGAGGCAGAAATTCTTTTGGTCTCAAGTAAGATAAAGTTCATCTAACTATGAACTAATTAAATTGGAGTTTCTTTTCTCCACATAATAATCTGGAGGTTACTGATTATTTCTGTAGTATACTGATGTCATCAGAGAGCCAGTTGCTTCATGTATTTCCTTGTTAGTATGCAGAACATGAACCTCATGGTCGCTATTTCATGGTCACAGAAGGTTGTCCTAGCTCCAGGCATCACATCTACATTAAAAGTAAGGAAAAAAAAGATATGTTGGTGCCAGCCATAGTTCTCCCCTTTAGCAGGAGAGCAAAAGCCTTATCAGAAATTAGCCCCCTACCAACATCCTTTCTCTTACATTTCCTTAGTCAGGTGTTGGTTTATGGCTAGCTCTTGCTTCAGGAGAGGCTGAAAAAATGAATATTTAACTGAGCACATTTTTGCCTTAAAAATGGGTGTTCAAAAGTTGCAAATAAGAAGGAAGAAATGGATATTTCCTCCCCTTAGAATACCCTTTATTTTTCATGCCACCCTCTGCTCCATGCCTGTACTACATGTATGTAGAAAAAAATCTATACTTGCCCTAAGAGAAATATGACTCTTACCCTGAGCTTCTGGGAGGTAATCTCCAAACTCTTGGAATATCATATCTGATAGGAATGGTTTAGGATAAGGTTTTGGCTACAGCAACAATGTGATTTAGGGTGGGGGTTATGGTTTATCTGGACCCACAGCAAGATTTACATGAGCAAGAAATAAACACTTGTATGTTAGGCCATTGAGATTTTGGGAATATCTATTACTGCAGCACAACCAAACTTATCTTACAGATATCTTCCTCAATCATAATTAACTACTCCATTCACTGAGTGCCTCCAGACCCTCATTTATCCCTGTTATAGCACATGCTTATATGTTCCTACTAAACTATGAGTGGCTATGAATAGAGATTTTATTTTAGTCATCTTTGTATCTCTAGTGATTCTACCGTAAGTCCTGGCTGAGATCACATACACAGCATATGTGGGTTGAATCTAATTCAGCTGTTTGGCAGCAAGATTGAGAGGCATGGTTATTGTGAAGATAGACATAGCCTTACCTAGGAATGTGTCTTAAATGATCCATTGGTGAACTAAGTGGGAGTAATGGAGGCTTTTGAAAAACACAGGTTCACAATATTCCCATGTGCCATCCCTCTTTTATGATAACAAAAAAGTGTCCATATGATATTCCGTATGAGTATTAGAGAAGAAAGTCATAGTCCAAGACAGAAATGGGAAAGATGGAACCAGAATAGTGCACTTTTAGGGGACATTAATTTTACCTCCAAATGTCCCTTTTCAACTGTATTGCAAACCCAGCTCATCTTATCAATGTATGACCAGGCTGAATTGCTGTCCTGCAGGTAGTGGGACTTCAGGAAATGCTGGAAGTCTCCTATTGTTAATTTGGACTTGGCAGGTAAAGGCCTAGCAAGCAAGATCTTCCTCATCAGCCCCGTAGCCTGGTCAGAACAGAAGCTTCAGGGAGCTAGGAATGAGCAGATCAATATAAAGAACGAAATCCCAAAACTAAATGAGCCAAGTGACAGTGGTGACCTCCATGACTGAAACACTGAAGTAAGCCCACAGCAGAGATCATGGTCCTCCTCACAGTTGTTCTTCATATTAGAGACAAAGATACATATGGCTTTAGTCACCTGTTGGAGGCCTAGATTAGAAAACTAAAGAAATAGAGTCCTCAAGGAGCATATAGGGTATTTCACTCATTCACATGTTAGAATTAAGTCATTCTATATTCTTACTTCACCTCCACCCCTTACCACTCTCAAGAACACTCTGAGAGTAAGCAGCTCTGAGATCAGTTTGAATGGGAGTGGGGGATAGGTGAAGAATACTCACAAACTGGGTAACTTTGGTCACTTTAAATGAGTCCCTGGCTTTTCCAAGTGTGAAATTTGGTTAATAACTACGATTGCTAAATGGTTGTCATAAAGATTAAGAGACCCGTATATGTAAATACTAAGAATTTGAAAATACTAAGAATTCTTATATTTAGACAAGCCATAAGCCTCCTCCAACACACCTGGTGGGAGTCTTTCCCGGATAGAGTCTTTCCCGGAAGAGGCTTTTCCTGGAAGCTGGGGTGAGTATCCTTTCTCCATCCTACTTCTGGACATTTGGACATACCACAAAGACATCTCACCTGACCCCTGAGCCTCCCAGAAAATCCTGAGGAAAGTCAAACAAGAAGCCATCATTCTCAACACAATGATCTTGAAATTGGTAAAGACCCTGTGGCCCTCCCCTTTTGAAGGCCGTCTGAAAATGATACTTGAAATTCATTGCCGCCTTTGCTCCCAGTCAAGGAGAAAACCTTAGTAATTGGGCAAAGCAATTTGGAGACTTAGTAATTAGAGAGGCAAGTGGCACTTACATCAATGAATATAGCAGCACTTTCATCAGTGAATAAATCTAAGGGTAGAAATAGGTAAATGCTCTTAGCAAATAAGTTTGTAAGTTAGTACAGCCATCCTTTATGGTAATAAATAATATGGATTTATCATATAGACCATATGGAGCTTTCAGAAATAATTCTTCTGGTAATAAAATGTGCTTGATTTCAGGTACCTTAGGAAAGAATCAGCTGCATCCAGCAGTATAAGACCCCCCACTATTTATTTCCCCACTCTCAACTGTAGTACCTTCGGAGGGTCATCAGGGAACAAACACTAAGACCAGGTGCAGTCTTCTTGCTCTGCAGGAGGCCATTGAGATTCAAGTCTGGTAGCTGGGGAAGATAACTTCTGAGAACTGAGACTTTTGAGTTTGGTGGATCGAGATGGTAGATCACATGGGGGCAGTAGAGAAAGAGATTAAATGAAGAGAGCCAAGAAATAAAGAAATGGAAAAGATTACTGATGGAGATGGTTTAATAATCTCTTTCTCCAAATCTTGGTAGAGGGGAATATTCCCAAGGTTTAGACACACAGGGCTTACACCCTAAAACCTTTAAGTAAATAAGTACTTTATTAGGGTCAGTGGTTAGCTGCTCTCAAGAAGGGCAGGTGAGGCAGTGCCAGAACAGACAGTCCCACTATGGTGTCTCTGATAAGCAGCATAAGACACCACTTGGGAGTCTGTGGGCAGCAAGGAGCATCTATGTATATATAGATAACACCATGATGAAAGAAACAATATGGCCACTACACTAGCTTTGGGTAATGAATCTACCTCTGAGGAGATGGACTCAGAAGCATTAGGAAAGAACTGGGGGAGGGGACTCCTAACTGATATGGTCTCTTGTTGGGTCCATAAAACAACTTTTATGATTCCATGAGTGCCAGGCAGATACTAAACTCAGAGCTATAAGGAAAAGGAGCAAGGTCAGGAATGGGCTTTGAGGTCTGGTCCAAGAGCCAGGTAACCTGAAGGACAGTCCCATTTGTAAAGTCACTTGAAGTGCCTGGTTACAGGGTCATATTTTATTCTTGTGTCCAACTCTTCCAGAAAGAACATGAAAGGTCACAGCCCATGGATTGCCTGGCAGTGGTACAGCAGGGATGCAGGCTGAGAGTAAGCTGGGGTAAGCTGCCCCCCACCAGGTAAATTCCACTTATTTTGCTATTGGAAAACAATCATACATATATACACATAAAAATGGCACGAGAGCTATGCTTGAGGTGTCTTTTTACTTCTTTTATTGAACTCCATAAATATTTTCATAAGGCTTTGTGTCATTACAATATCGTAGTTTTGTTGTTAAACATTTTTGTTTTAAACACACAACTTTGACATTTGTTTGACAAGGTCAAATAGTCAATTAGGAGAAACAAAATAAACTGGCAAATGCAGAGCAGCAGGGGTAATCAAAATCACTGTTGCCCATCCAACCACCCCAGCCCACCCCATCCCAAAAGCACTAAAAGATCACTATTTGGCTTTACACTAGAACTGTTAGAACTCTCTTGTTGCTGTTCTTATAAATCCGTTAGAGATATACACATAGAGAGAATGGGAGAGAGGGTGAGAGAAAGAGAAGCTGAGTTTCTGTGTTAGGACCATTCCATAGCAGGGCCCATAGAACACAGTAGCAAAGCCTTTTGGAGAGCAAATTCAGGCCTCATTGAATTGAGGAAAAGGGAGCTCAGGGACATTCAGAAACAAAGATTTGCAGAGTTCTTATGGATAGCACTGCTGTGAAGACACAGAATACGACTGGACCATGAGCTCAGATAATGGGGCTCCCCATTGGGGCTGCGGGCCACTGGTTTGGTTTGCTGCTATAGGCTGAGGAAACACTACAACCAAGGGGAAACTGATTTATTGATGTTTTCACAAGTCATTAACATCTGGTTAGGTGGATGAGAGATAATGGATGGGAGGTGGGTGGTGAGAGGCAATATTTCTGATCCTGGAGCTTTGGGTACAGCTCTTGAGGAGCACAGGGACAAGAGGGGTTTGGCCAAGAGACATTGTAGGCCCAGGGATTTATCTAAGTATCCCCTCTTGGTGGCTCCAGGACTCTAGAGAAACATGTGCAAAGTGTAGTGGAGAGGAATGGTAAGTAGGAAAGAATGTAAGTTCAAGGAAGGCCTACCCAGCCATTGAAACACATTCTGCTTGCCAGAGAGGCAATTTTATTTTATGTACTAGGTACCATGGTTCCTTGCCAAGGAGATCTAAGTAGCTAGGTCATGTACTGAGCAGTGGTGACCGGTCCCAAGCCCTGGCCCTCTGCCCAGCTCTAGCTTATCCTTGGCTCATTCCAAAAGTCTGATTTGGGTGTAGTAGAATGGAAGCTGAAGCAACTTGTAGTTTGATTCCCACAGAAGAAAAATTTCCAGGCTGGGTAGGACCTGGTCTGGGTCAGGAGACACAGAGCAACAATCAAGCTAGCTACACTGAGGGTACCGTGCAGCCACGGTTGCTGCTTAGTAAGCTGAGGTCCTTTCATGACGCAGTCTTCTCCCAAGGGGTTCTGAACAGACTCACAATCCCCAGTTTCCTCACTAAAGTGGTTCTCCATAGCAAGGCCAATCCTTACTCCGTTGTACTTTATTCTTCTTGCTGTTCAACATCTATCCACCCAAGGGGCCATGTGGTGAGGATAAGAAAGTACTCCTGTACCTACAGGGAACTTTTTCTGGGAGAGGTTAGTTTTACCACAGTGTAAATGCTGCCCCAAAATGAGCCTAAGTATGGGATCGCTGTCTCAGATCCTTTCTCCATAGGGAACCCCCCCGCCCTGAAATCCTTACTTACTTGCTTCAAATGTCCTGAGATGGGACAATGTTGGAAATGGGGCCTTCTTTAAGTGCCAGAGTACTTTACGACAATGTCACCAATCCTCTGGTGCCAATAAAGCAGGAAAAAGAAGACAGATAGGAAGAGAGGAAGAAAAGGGTCATGGAAGATTGTCCATGCAATCTGCTAATAATGAGGGAAGTCTCAAATAACTTGAATGGTAGGAACTGCAGGTACATATCTTAGGCCAAGGATGTCTATTTCCATACCCATCCCTGTGTTGTTGTTTTTTTGTTTGTTTGTTTGTTTGTTGTTACTGTTTTTTCCTGTAAGAGGTTTCTGTTCAACATTGGTTCTCTAGGTAAATAACTTAAAGGCAGCTGATGATCTTGGTAATGTATGGTAGACTCTGTCTTTATCCCATTATAGACTCCTATCAATGCTGCCTAAACAATCTGCAAATAGAAACTGGGACAAACATGTCGTGGAACTGGTTGCAGTGGGGAGCCTTTTCTTAAATCTATTTGCTATTGGAGGCAGTTGAATCCCTTCCACAGGAGGCAGAGTTTTAGCCTGTTTGCTTCAAGTTCAGATCTTTTAGGTTAGGAGAGAGACAGGCTTGGAAGGAAAACCATAGCCAAAGCATCTTGAAGAACAGAATAATTTGTGAAACTAAATGTCAGATACAAAACTGTCATGACTCAGCAGTATTGCAACATGGAAAACCCCAGTGCTAGGAGAAGAAATAGCCCAAATGCAGAATGTTCCCTGAACAGAAGTCTTCCCCTACATCATTATACTGTTACATTCCCTTTCTTATGTTTGGTTTTGATACCTCTACAATACCTAAAACACAGTCAAAACAATAGGAAGATTGAGTAATTATGTCACAGGGAACAACAGAGCACATCCAGACTCATACAACCGAGAACAGAAGATTCAGGGAAAAGGCTGTTTGGGGCAACTACAGGGCTGCAGAAACATTTGAGGATAGATGGTCAGCTGAAGGAGAGGAGAAAGGGGACCCTCCCTTTATGTAGTAAAAATAAAAACAATTTTAAACTCCTAAACCCACCACATTAAATTAAATTAAAAAGTCATCAGCATTAGTATCATCAGAAAAGAAAAAACAAACAATATAAACACATCTATGGTAATAATGACAAGTCAATGAATCACTCAGGGGAGTAAAGAGATGATCTCAACAAGAAAGTGAACAAATAGAAATGTCACTTTTTGAAAGTAAAGGGGAAGGGGATAGAGCAAGAACAAAAAACTTTTAAGAATGGATCACATGCTTAGAAGTCATTGGTACCTCTTCCTACCAACTATAGATTTTACTTCCCCCAAGGAACAGAAAATGGTTTTGGTGTCTCTCTCTCTCTCTCTCTCTCTCTCTCTCTCTCTCTCTCTCTCTCTGTGTGTGTGTGTGTGTGTGTGTGTGTGCGCGCTCACTCAAGGATCTCTCTCTGTGTGTATATGTCCATATATATATTTATAAATTTCAACAGTGCTTCTCCAAAAAAAGGTCCATCTATAAATATAATTTTATTTACTTTATTGTAAAATTATCTGCCTCCCTGTAGGTACTATTTTTTGAAGGGGGTTAACCTGCTGAAGTTTTGCCAGAACGGTGACTGGCTGCGCTTGGGTTCGGTGAACTCAAAGACCTGTGACTGAGCGATGCCATCTGGGACCAGGTAGTGGCCCTGGTTTAATGGGTCCTGTGGTGGTGGGTAGGAAGGAGGAACTGAACGGGCAGAGTTGACACCTAGAGTAGATGAAAGATCAAAGGGAAATGGTATAAGTTAAGTAGCAAGGGATTTCTCAGATTACCCACTGACCACTATGGGCAGACATTTCAAAGCAGTCCATTTTAGAGAGTATGAGCTGGAGATGAAAATCACCAAGGGAAGATTTACATTACTTCATAGGATTTGGAATGGTGTGGTGATAACTGCAGGAATACATGATTTGCTATCTACACAGTATTACTAAGGAATCTGGGATGTTGCCATCATCCATTTGTCGCAAAGCAAGGGCTAGCACCCACATTCTTTGACTTCTCAGTTCAGAACTCTTTACAAGAGACAATAATGCATTATGCAGGGGTTGGTGCTGCAAATAACCCAACAATATCCATTTCATGTGAAGCAACATCTTTTCCCTCCTTCATCCCCTCCCCCCTCTGGAAGTGTCAAAAGAGCCTGGTTAAAAACTAGTGACTTCAGGGTAGGTGTTTAGGGAAGGGAAATGTTTTTCTAAAAGCAAGTGATCCAGTGTTTTATGCCAGGTTGAGAGTAATGCAACTGCATTTAACAGGGAAGTGACATTGGTAATAGAGGATGAAAGCAAACTCACCACCAGAAAATATGACTCATGAATGACTTGGAATATATTTATGACATTTCAAATGGAACACTTCAATAATTTATCAACTTTCATTAGGAGGGTTTGCAACCATCAAAGCAAAATCCACTTGAATGGAGAATTCTTGGGACCAGGGTGCCTAAATTTAAAGTTTAATCCTAATCTATATTCAGAATAAAATAGGCTGAGATATACAGCATGGTTCAGAATGCAAGAAAGATCTCTCTGCTGCTTCCACATACCTTCCTCATCTGCTGGCCAGTGTCTGAAATTTTAACATTAGTGATATATTTTTTTTTGTCTTTGTTTGATGATTTGATCCCATTATCCTGGATGTAGTATCTCATTATGTCACCCTCAGCCATTGGCATTTCAGTGGGAAGGAACTGGTTCTAAAAGTATTTTTTGTTTTGTTTTTGTTTTTATATTTATTTTCCAGCTTTGTTGAAATATAATTGACACAGAACATTGTAAAAGTTTAAAGTGTGAAATGTGATATTAGATAGACATTTATATTGAGAAATGATTACCACAATAAGGTTAGCTAGCACATCCACTGCCTCACATAATTACCTTTTTTTTTGTAATAAGAACATTTAAAAGCTACTCTGTTAGCAACTCTCAAGTGTACAATAAGTATTGGTAATTATGGTCACCATAGTGTACATTGGATCCTCAGAACTGTGTGTTATAACTGGAAATTTGTCCCCTTTGAGCAATATATCTCCACTTCCCCAAACCCCAGCCCCTAGCAACCACCAATTTATTTTCTGTTTCTGTAAGTTTTCATTTCATAGATTACAAATATAAGTGAAATCATACAGTATTTGTTTTATTTTGTGACTTATTTCACACAGAACAATGCCTTCAAAGTCCATCTATGATTCAATAAGGCAGGATTTCTTTCATTTTATGACTGAATAATATTCCTTTGTGTATATGTGTATGCATTTCCATGCATATGAAGGTACCACATTTATTTTACCTATTCATTCATTGGAGGACATGTAGGTTGTTTCAGTGTTTCAGTTATTATGGATAATGCTGTAATAAACATAAGGGGGTGCAGATATGTCTTTAAGTTTCTGATTTCATTTTCTTTCCATATATACTCAGAAGTGGGATTGATGGATCAGGTGACATGTCTAATTTAAATTTTTGATGATCTTCCATATTGTTTTCACTTTGCCTCACCAACTTATATCCCCATCAATAGTGAACAAGGGTTCCCTTTTCTCCACATCTCACCAGCACTTGTATTTCTTGTCTTTTTTTTATAACAGACATGATATGATATCTCATTGTGGTTATGATTTGCATTTCTCTGATTAGTGATGTTAAGCAAATTTTATGTATCTGTTATCCATCTGTATGAATTCTCTGGAAAAAAACTCTACTCAGATACTCAGTCTGTTTTTTAATTGGACTACTGAGATATTTTTTCCTTGTTTGTTTTCTGCTACTGAGTTATATGAGTTGCTTACGGTATATATTTTTAATATTAATCCTTTATCAGACATATGGTTTACAAACATTTTTCCTATTCTGCAGGTTGCATTGTCATTGTGTTAATTGTTTCTTTTGCTGTGCAAAAGCTATGTAGTTTAATGTAGTCCCACTTGTTTATTTTTGTTTCTGTTGCTTGTGTTTTTGATATCATATTAAAAAAACTTGTTGCCAAGACCAATGCCATTCAGTATTTCCCCTATGTTTTTTGTAGGCTCAACATTTTTATTAGTGAAAATCTACAATTTACATTAGGACTGACACTTTGTGTTATATAGTTCTATGACTTTTCACAAATGCATGATGTCAAGTGTTATTTACAATACCCAAGATCTACAAACAGCTAAAGTGATTATCAGATGAATGGATAAAAAAGCTGTAATACATTTACACAGCTGAATACTACTCAGATGTAAAGATAATAATAATAATAATAATAATAATAATAATAATAATGAAATCTTACCTTTTGGGACAGCATAGATGGACCTGAGGAGTATTATTCTACGTCCACCATTCCACTATTGGTCTTTTATTTTTAGGTAAATAGGTTTTCTTAATATTGATCATTTTTAATAATTCTTTCTATATTTTTGATACAATTCTTTTACTAGATATGTGTTTTTCAAATATTTATTTCCAGTATCCGTCTTGTGTTTTCATTGTTTTTAAAATAATTTGAATTTATTAGGGTGACATTGGTTCACAAAACCATACAGGTTTCAAGTGTACAATTCAACAAAACATCATCTGCATACTGCATCATGCATCCATTACCCAAAGCAAAGTCTTTTTCCAACCCCATTTATCCCACCCCCTTTTTCCAAAGCTACATATCTACCCCACCTTTCCCTCTGCCCATCACCACACTGTTGTCTGTGTCTATGTATACATATACACACACATGTTTCATCTATTCACCCATTGGAGGACACATAGGTACATAGGTTGTTTCCATGTCTTGGTAGTTTTTTTGCTTAATACCTTCACCTTCTTTTACCAACCCTCCCACTCCTCTCTTTTGACAGTGGTCAGTCTATTTTATGCATCTATGCCTCTATTTTTATTTTGTTTGTTGGTTTATTTTGTTCATTAGATTCCACATATAAGTGAGATCATATGGTATTTGTCTTTTTCTGACTGGCTTCACGTAGAAAAATACTCCCCAGGTCCATCTATGCTGTACCAAAAGGTAAGATTTCATTATTATTATTATTATTATTATTATTATTATATCTGAGTAGTATTCAACTGTGTAAGCTTTTTATCCATTCATCTGATAGTCACTTTAGCTGTTTGTAAATCTTGGGTATTGTAAATAACACTGAAATGAACATAGGGGTGCACATATTCTTTTGCATTAGTGTTTCCGGTTTTTGTGGATAAATTCCCAGAAGTTGGATTGCTTGATTAAAAGTCCATTTCATTTTTTAATATTTTAGCAAGTCCCATAGTGTTTCCTACAATGGTGGCACTAGTCTGCATTCTCACCCACAGAGCATGAATGTTCCCTTTCTCCACATCCTCATTATCACTTGTTGCTTTTGATGATAACCATTCTGACAATTGTGAGGCGATACATCATCATAGTTTTGATTTTTAATTTGCACTTCTCTGATGGTTAGTGAGATTGAGCTTTCTTTTTTTTTCATATGTCTATTGGCCTTCTATATATCCTCTTTGGAAAAGTGTCTACTCAGGTTCTTTGCCCACTTTTTAACGGAGTTGTTTGCCTTCTTGGTGTTGAATTGTATAAGTCCTTATATATTTTTTGAAATTAACACCTTATCAGATGTATCACTCCTTCTCCAAATCAGTGGGTTCCCTTTCATTTTGTTGATGGTTTCTTTTGCTGTCCAAAGGATTTGTAGTTTGCTAAAGTCCCGTTTGTTGTTGTTGTTTTTTCCCTTTATTTCCCTTGCTCAAAGAAATATATTGGCAGAAAAAACTGCAATGAGAAATGTCTGAGATTATACTGAATATGCTTTCTTCTAGGATTTTTATAGTTTTGGAACCTTCATATATCTTTAATCCATTTTGAGTTGATTCTTGTGTATGGTGTAAGTTAGTGGTTTGTTTACAATTTTTTTTTGCATATATCTGTCCAATTTTCGTTACACCACTTATTGAATGGACTGTCTTTACTCCATTATATGTTTTGCCTGCTTTGGCAAATATTAATTGACCACAAAGTTGTAGGTTTACTACTGTGCTCTCTATTCTGTTCCATTGTTCCATATACTTGTTCTTGTGCCAATACCATTCTGTTTTGATTACTATGGCCTTGTATTATAGTTTCATAACAGATAATGTGATACCTCAAACTTTGTTCCTTTCTCAAGATTACTGAGGCTATTTGGGGTCAGTTCTGGTCCCATATAAATTTATGCAATATTCATACTAGATCTGAAATATATACAATTGCTATTTTTTATATATTTATTGTTGAGAGTATTACAAATGCCCCCCCCCTCTTTTCCCACTTGCCCCACACCATCTGGTTCACACAGGGCCCAGGCCTTCACCACACTATTATCTGTATTCATGGTCAATGCATTATGCATATAAGTCCTCTGATTAATCTCCTCTACACCCCTCACACCTTCCAAATGAGATTTGTCAATCTATTCCATGTTTCAATGACTCTGGTTCTATTTTATTCATTAGGGTATGGTGTTCTTTAGTTTCCACATATAAGTGAGATGATGTGATATTTGTTTTTCTCTGACTGGTTTAGTTCACTTATCATAATCATCTCCAGGGCCCTCCATGATGTATCAAGGGATAATTGATCCTTCTTTTTCACAGCTGCATAGTATTCCATTGTGTAAATGTACCATATCTTTTACAATCTATTCTTCTACTTCAAGGCACTTGTTCTATTTCCAGATCCTAGCTAATGTAAGCAATACTGCTAAAAACATAAACATGCATATATTCTTTCTGATTGGAATTTCTGGATTCTTAGGATACATTCCTAGAGTGGAATCATTGGATCAAATAGCATTTCCATTTTAAATTTTTTGATGGAACTTCAGTTTCCATAGTGGCTGCTCCAGTTTGCATTCCCACAATAAATGTACTAGGGTTCTTTTTTCTCCACATGATTATCAGCATTTGCTGTTTGTTGATTTATTGATGGTAGCCATTCTGGCAAGTATAAGATTATACCTCATTGCTGTTTTAATTTGCATCTCTATGATGTTTAGTGAACTGAAGCATTTTTCATGTTTCTTGGCCATTTGAATGTCCTCTTTGGAGAATTGTCTAATCAGGTCTTCTGCCCATTGTTAAATTAGATTGTTTGTCTTTCTTCTGTTGAGTTGTATGAGTATTTAATATAGTTTTGAAAGCAAATATGTTTTCCCATATAGTGGGTTCCATTTTCATTTTGATGCTGTTTTCTTCTGCCATATTAAAGATTTTTATTTTTATGTAGTCATATTTTTTCTTTGTTTCACTTGCCCTAGGCAATATATCTGTGAAAATTCTGCTATATAAGATGTCTGATATTTTGGGGCCCATGTTTTCTAGTAGGACTTTTCTTTTACAACTTACATTTTTATTAAATCTTTATTATTGTAGTATATTATATGTCACCCTTCTCCCCAATTGACCCATTCTAACCTGCCCCTGCTCCCAACCTCAGGCCTTCACCAAGATATTGTCTATGTCCATGGATTATGTATAAATGCTTACAAGTTCTTTGGTTGATCTCTTCTCACCCAACCACCTGCTTTCCCTCTGACATTTGACAGACTGTTCCATGCTCCTATGTCTCTGGATCTATTATTTCTTTAATTAAAACTTCATTTTTTAAAATATTACATATGTCTACCTTTTCCCCCCTTGAAAACTTCTAATTCACCCCCTATTGTCTGTGTTCATCACACACACACACACACACACACACACACACACACACACACTTTATACAAGTTCTTTGGTTGATTTTTTCCCCACCCTCCCATGCCTTCCCTCTGAGTCTCCACACTATGTTGGGGGTTTCTATGTCTCGGATCTACCTTGTTCATCAGTTTATTTTGTTCATCAGTTTATTTTGTTCATTAGGTTCTAGATAAGAGTGAGATCATGTGATACTTGTCTTTCTCTGTATGGTTTATTTTGCTTAGCATAATACTCTTGAGGTCCCTCCATGCTGTCTCAAGGGTAAGATATTTTTTTTTCCTACTGCTACATAGTATTTCATGGAGCAAATGTACCATAGCATTTTAATACACTCATTTACTGATAGGCACTTGGGCTGTATCCAGATCTTAGCTATTGTAAATTGCGCTACTATGAACATCAGAGTACAAACATTCTTTCTGATTGGTTATTTGGTTTTCTTGGGATATATTCCTGGAAGTGAGATCAGCAGATCAAATGGTGGTTCCATACTAAATTTTTTGAGGAAACGCCATACCATTTTCCATAATGGCTGCATTCCCACCAGCAGTGTACAATAGTTCTTTCTCCACATCCTCATCAGCACTTGTTTGTTGATTTGTTGATGGTAGCCATGCTGACAGGTGTGAGGTGATACCTCAGTTTCATTTTCATTTGAATCTCTCTGATGATCAGTGACTGAGCATTTTTTTATATATCTCTTGGCCATCTGTATATTCACTTTAGAGAAGTATTTATTTAGTTACTTTGCCCATTTTTAATTGGCTTGTCTTCCTTTTAAGTTGCATGAGTTCCTTATATATTTTGAAAATTAACCCCTTATCAGATGTAGCATTGGAAAATATGTTGTCAAGTAGTGGGTTCTCTTTTCATTTTGTTGGGGGTTTATTTTGCTGTGCAGAAGCTTTTTTTATTTTTATGTAGTCCCATTTATTTATTTTGCCCTTAGTTTTGCTTGCACTAAGAGATACATCCACAAACATATTGTTTTAAGAGATGTATGAGTTTTTGTTGCCCATTTTTCCTTCTAGGATTTTTATGGTTTCACTACTTAATGTTTAAGTCTTTTATCCACTTGGAGTTCATTCTGTTGTCTGGTGTAGGTTGGTGGCCTAGTTTCATTGTTTTGCACATCTGCCCAACAATTATTGAAACAACTGTTTTGACTCCATTGTATATGCTTGCCTCCTTTATCAAATATCACTTGAGAGTAATGGTTTGGGTTAATTTCTGAGGCCTCTATTCAGCTCCATTGATCAATATGCCTGTTCTTGTGCCCATACCAGACTATTATTAGTGCAATAGCTTTGTAGTATAGCTTGATACCCAGTATTGTGATCCCTCCAATTTTGTTCTTCCTTCTCAAGATTGCTATGTCTACTCAGGGACTTTTTGGTTACATATACATTTTTGGAGTATTTGTTCCACATCTGTGAAATATGCCATTGGTATTTTAATAGGCATTACACTGAACCTATAGATTGCTTTGAGTAGTATGGAGATTTTAATGATATTGACTCTACAAATCCATGAACATAGTATATTCTTTCATTTGTTTATATCTTCCTCTATCTCTTTTTTCAAAGTCCTGTAGTTTTCAGAGTACAAGTCTTTTACTTCTGTGGTTAAGTTTATTCATAAGTACCTTAATGTTTTTGTTGCAATGCTAAATGGGATTGTTCAGTTTCTCTTTATGAGATTTCATTATTGGTATATAAAAATGCCATGGATTTCTGGGTGTTAATTTTGTACCCTGCTACACTGCCAAATTCATTTTTTAAAATCTAGTAATTTTTGATGAAATTCGTAGGGTTTCCTATGTACAATATCATGTCATCTGAGAATAATGAGTTTTACTTCCTCCATTCCAATTTGGATACCTTTCATGTTTTCTTCTTATCACTCTGGCTAGCACTTCTACTACTATGTGGAAACAGAGAGGTGAAAGTGGACATTCCTGTCCTGTTCCTATTTTTAGAGGAAATGGTTTTAGTTTTTTTCCCATTGAGTATGCTTTTTGCTGCAGGTTTGGCCTTTATTATGTTGAGGTATGATCCCTGTATTCCCAATTTGCTGAGAGTTTTTAGAAAAACTGTGTGTAGGATTTTCTCAGGTGCTTTTTCTTTTTAATTCTTTGTTGTTTAAAGTATTACATATATCTCCTTTTCACTCCCCCATTGACCTCTCCCAGGCCACTCCCACCCCTGAGCACATGCCCTCACTCCCCTATTGTCTGTGTCCATTGGTTATGCTTATATGCATGCATACAAATCCTTTTGTTGATCTTTTACCTCCTTACCCCACCCTCACTTATCTTCCCTTTGAGGTTTGATGGTCTGTTGTATGCTTCTCTGTCTCTGGATCTATTTTTGTTCATCATTTTATGTTGTTTTCGAATGCTTTTCTATGTCTATTGTTATGATTACATGATTTTTGTCTTTTAATTAGTTTATGTGATGTATCACATTTGTTGATTTGTGAATATTGTTTCAGCTTTGCATCCTGGAATAAAGTCCACTTGGTCATGGTGTATGATCTTTTTAGTACATAGCTGGATCTGATTTGGTAATATTTTTTTTGAGGATTTTAGCATCTATGTTGGCATGTAATTCCCTTTCTTTGTACTGTCTTTATCTAGTTTTGGAATTAGGGTTATTCTGGAATCATAAAAAGAGCTCAGAAGTGTTTCTTATTACATTTTAAAAAATAGTTTGAGGAGGACAAATATAAGTGTTTCCTTGACTGTTTGATAAAAGTGCCATGTGCAGTGGTCCAGACCAGGGCTTTGTTTGCTGGGAGGTTTATTTTTAATTACTGCTTCAGTTTCATCAGTTTTTATCAGTCAATTCAGATTTTCTTTTTTTAAATATATATATCAATATAGTGTTTTCTTTTTTATTTATTTTCATTTATTGTTTTTATATCTCCCCATTGCCCCCCCTCCCAGGCATACCCCAACTCCCCAGTGTCTATGTCCACTGGTTATGCTTATATGTATGGATACAAGTCCTTTGATTGATCTCTTATCTACCCCACCTCTCCTTAATTTTCCTGCTATAAGTTGACAGTCTGTTTGGTGCTTTGCTGCCTCTGTATCTATCCTTTTGTTCATCAGTTTACAATGTTCTTTATTATCCACAAATGAGTGAGATCATGTGGTGCTTCTCCTTCATTGGCTGGCTTATTTCACTAAGCATAATGCTCTCCAGTTCCATCCAGGTTGCTGCAAATGGTAAGAATTGATTCTTCCTGGTTAAGTGTTGGAAGATTGTATTTTATTGGGAATTTGTCCATTTTGTCCAGGTTGTCCAGCTTGTTGGCATAAAGTTGTTCTTTGTATGTTCTTATAATCCTTTTTACTTTGTTACTTCACCCCCTTTTGTTTCTAATTTTATTTATTTGGGTCCTCTCTATTTGTTTCTTGATGCATTTGGCTAAAGGTTCATCAATATTGTTTACCTTTTCAAAGAACCAGCTCTTGGTTTCATTGACCTTAGTAATGTATTTTTTAAGACTTTTGCCATTTATTTATGCTCTGATCTTTATTATTTCCTTCCTACTTACTGTGGGCTTTTCTTGTTTTTCTTGTTCTAATTTCTTATTTGTAGGATTAGTTTATTAGTAATTTTTCTTATTCCTTGAAGCAGGCCTGTAGATCTATGAACTTCCCTCTCAGGATTCTTTTCACTATGTCCATATATTTTGTGGTGGTGTGTGTTCATTTCCATTGGTTCCTAGGATGTTTTTTATTTCTTCCATGATCTCCTTGGAAACTACTTCCTTGTTTAATAAAATGTATTTAACCTCCATGTGTTTGTATGGAAAGTGTTTTCTTTTCTGTAGTTAATTTCTAATTTAATGACATTGTGATCCAAGAAGATGCTTGATATAATTTCATTCTTGAGTTCACAGAGACTTAGTTTGTGTCCTGATACTGTATGTGGTCTATTTTTTAAACTGTCTCATGTGCCCTTGAGAAGAATGTATATTCTGCAGCTTTTGGGTAAAATATTTTATAAATGTCAATTAAATCCATTTGATATAGTTTGTCCTTTAGGTTCTCTGCTTTCTTATTGATCTTTTTTTTTTGTTTGTTTGTTTAGAACATCTATCCAGTGATATCAGTGGAGTATTAAAGTCCCCTACTATGATTTTATTGCTGTTAATCTTATTGGGTCCATATATGTTTCCCAGGATTATATCCTCTTGTATTGATCCCTTTATTATTATGAATTGGTATTTATTGTTTCTTCTTATGACCTTCATTTTAAAGTCTATTTTGTTAGGTCTGAGTATTCCTATCTTAGCTTTTTTTTTTCATTTCCATTTGCCTGGAAATTTGTTTCATCCTTTCACTTTCATCTGTGTGATTCTTTTGTTCTGAGGTGGGTCTCCTGCAGACAGCATAGATATAGGTCATGTGTTCTTATCCATTCAGGTAATCAATATCCTTTGATGGAAACATTGACACCCTTCAGATTTAAGGTTATTATTGATAGACTAGTAGCCCAGTGCATGAAATTTAAGCATGGGGCGGGGGGGGGGGGTCCCCTCATCTCAGCCTGCACCCTCTCCAATTGGGGACTCCTTGGGAGATGTCTGAGACTGGTTGGACATACCTCTCACAATCTGGGACTGCTGGCTCCTAACCATGCACCTGCTTACCTGCCTGATTACCACTAACTGCCTCTGCCTGCCTTCCTGATCACCCCTAACATCTCTGCCTGCCTGCCTGATTGCCCCTAATTGCCTCTGCCAGCCTGCCTGATTGCCCCTAATTGCCCTCCCCTGCTGGTCTGATCTCTCCCCCCAACTGCCTCTCCTTGCCTGATAACTCCTAACTGCCTTCCCTTGCTGTCCTGATCTCACCCCCAACTGCCCTCCCATGTTGGCCGTATGACCATAACAGCCACTGCCTTGCCCCCCCCAACATATCTTTGTCCAGAAGGAAGTCAAACATACAAAAGATGGCTGGCTGACCTGATTTAAGTAGCATATCACCCTTTTAGTAGTATAGATAGATTACATAGGATAAGATTGCTTCAATGGGGGCAGAGCCATTTTTATCAGGGGGAGATGCTCTTGGGAGACAAAAATACATAATCCCTATATCTGGACTGATAGCCAGCCATATGCACTATACTGCCAAACTGGTCATTAAAAATTGAACCACTTTATTACACCTTACACCAAACAGCTGTTGCCCTTAAAACCCCTCTTCAGCCCCTACCTTAGGTTCTGCCTTTGCAGTTCACCCAAATTAGGTTCTGACTGGTCAGTTTCTATGCCAGTCAGTGTCAAAACCTCTGCCTCCTAGGAAGCCATTAGATCCTTGCACTTCACCCAGATTTGGTTCTAATTGGTCAGTTTCTATGCCAGTCAGCATCTCCGGGCCTATCAATGGGCCTGATCAGTGAGGCAGGGCTGAGCAGCATCCCCAGCCAAGGCCCAAGAGAAAAAGATGTATGGCTGCTGGCCAAGCCCTGAGAGAAAGAGAGAGGCAAGAGCTGATCAACAGCTGCCATGGAGGCTATGTATCAGACCCTGATTCTCTCTCCCTGGGCCTCCCTTTGGGCCTAATCCTCAACCCCTTTGGCAGTCAGTGCTGGGTCACAGCACCTGCAGCAGCAGGACAGTCAGTGCTGAGTCACCATGGCAACCCAGCACTGACTTCTGATTGGTCGTTTTGGATGTTACAGCCCTGGGTTTTTATATATTAGGATACTTATTTGTTGCCATTTTTATTCTTTATGCTGTGGCCCTCCCTTTATTTCTATTTCTTTTGCTTACAACAGTCCCTTTAACATTTCTTGCAGTGCTAGTTTGGTGGTAATAAACTCCTTTAGCCTTTATTTTTGTGTCTGCAAAACTTTATTTTTCCTTCAAGTTTTAATCATAGTCTTGCAGGACAGAGTACTCTTGAATTGTATCCCTTGCTTTTCATTATTTTGTATATCATGGCACTGGCATGACTTATTTCTATTGAGAAATCAGCTGTCAGTCTAATGGGAGGTCCCTTGTAATTAACTTTCTGTCTCTTTCTTGCTGCCTTTAAGATTCTTTTTTTGTCTTTAACATTTGCCATTTCAATTATGATGTGTCTTGAAGTGGGTTTTTTTGCATTCATCTCATTTGGAACTCTCTGTGTTTCTTCAACTTGTGTGGCTTTTTCCTTCACCAGGGCAGGGACATGTTCTCTCATTATTTCTTCAAATAGATTTTCTATTGCTTGCTCATATTGTTCTGGTTATGTTTCATTTTGTCCCATAGTTCCCTTAAACTCTCATCAGGATGTTTATACTTTTTCCAATTGCTACTCTTATTGATGCTGTAGTTCTCACTAAGTTCCTTATAGTCCTCATTAAGTTGTTTGTGCAATTATAACCATTTCTTTGAATTATTTATTTGACAAATTGCTTCCCTGATTTCATTTAGTTTCCTATCTGGTGATTCCTCCTTTTCTTTCATTCAGATGTTGTTTCTTTGTATCCACATTCTAGTGATTTCATAGTCCAGGGCACTGGGTTGTGATGGCTGGTCTGTGTGTTTGGAGGTATTGCTTTGCAATAGGATCTGGTCTCTTGTGGGTGCTGGGTTAAGTGTGCCTTATTGCAGAGCCAAGTCCATGTGTCTGGAGTATTGGATCATTGCTGTGAGGTCAGGTTCAAGGTGATGGGGCCAGATGTCCAGGAGTGCCCACTCAGTCACACTGGGCCTCAATGGCAGGTCCATGCATCATGGATAGTGGGTCAGGTTAGCAGGGCTGTGTAGGGTTACATTAAGGCAGTGGGGATAGTTTTACAGAATTGCAGGCTCAAGTGTGCTAATTTGGGTCAGCAGGTCTGTGCATGTGCTCCCACATGCATCAAGGTGACAGGGCAGGTTGGGTGTGCCATGTGTCAAGACAGTGGGGCCAGTTGTCTTGGGGCACTGGTTCAGGTACACCTGGTCATGACATCAAGACTGTGTGTCTGGAGGCATTGGGTCCCAGAGATGGGGCTGGATGTTCCTCTCTAGTTGTATGACACTAGGTCATGGTTGCTCCTTGTAGCCTCCTACTGAAGAAGACCCTATTGATCCACTAACATGGCATGCTCTCCAATCTCAAGAGAAGTGCTTGGCTGAGCATCAAGCAGTGGCAACTGGCAGCTCCTCCACCAAGAGCACCTAAACTGCCCACCTGGATTTCATGCACTGACAGACAGATGCCCACGTACTCACACACACACACACTATTCCTTGAGCAACCTCACCCTCACTCTGGTCCTGCCCTATGTTATGCTGAATCACCTACCATTGCTATTTTGATAGGAATTTCCTTGAAACAATAAACTGCTTTGGGTAGAATGGATATTTCAATGATGTCATTTTTTTCCTATTCTTGAACATGTTATATGCTTCGCTTTATCTGTATTTTCCTTATTTCCTTACTTAGTATCTTATAATTTTCCAACTACAAGTCTTTGACCTCCTTGGTTAAATTTAATTCTAGATTGTTTAACTTTTTTTGTTGCAATAATAAATGAAATTTGTTTCTTAATTTTTCTTTTTGATAGTCCATTATTGGCATATAAAAATGCCAATGCTTTCTGAATATTAATTTTTCTTTCCAACTTTTCCAAATTCATTTATTAGATTGAGAATTTTTTAGTTGGAGTCCTTTAGGTTTTCTCTATACAATACCATGTCATTTGTGAATAATGACAGTTTTACTTCCTCCTCCCCATATTGGATGCATTTTATTTTTTCTTCATGTTTCATCACTGTGTCAAGGACTTCTATCACTGTGTTAAATAACAGTGGTGAAAGCAAATATCCTTGTCTTGTTCCTGAGCTTAAGGAAAACACTTTTAGTTTTTCCCCATTGAGTATGATATTGGCTGCCTGTTTGTCAAATATAAGCTTTAATATTTTGAGGTATGATCACTCCATTCCCATTTTGCTGAGAGTTTTTAACATAAACTAAGGACCCAGTGCACAAATCTGTGCACCTTGAAAGGAACTGTGGGCAATGAAGCTGTGGTGTGCACAGGGGTAGGTCTTGGCCCATCCTCTACTTCCTCCACCTGGCCCCTCTTGTCAAGGCTCCCCAGTCTCCTGTCTGGTGGAAGCCCCACTCCTGGCACTACCACTCACATGCACTGATGGTGTAGGCCTCACTTATACCTGCTGACAGTGCAGAGCGATTGGGGCCTGTGCCAGGAGTAGGTGTGAGTGGTGGCTGATGTACCAATTGCCCCTCAAAAGCAAGGGGAGGTGGAGAAGCCTCTTGCACACAACTGCTGATGGTACCGAGTGATCAGGGCCAGTGCCAGGTGCCAGCAGTGGGTAAAAGTGGAGGCTTTGGTGCTAGGAGTGGATGCGAGCAGGGCCACTGTGGGTGGGACCAGTGCACATGAGAGCAAAGAATTTTCAGAAACCACCAGAAGTTCAACCTGATGACAATGACTAGCACCCCACCTTTGTCTGGCACCCCCATTCACCTGCTCCACCATTCCACCATGGCCGATGCCTGTCATGTTCCATGCTCTGCTGCCTGTTGCCAACACCTGCCATGTTCTGCCCATGCCCCCTAGTGGTCAGTACACTTCATAGTGACTGGTTGGTTGGTTGTTCGGCTGTTTGTTCTATTTGCATATTAAGGTTTTATATATAGACTAGAGGCCCAATGCATGAAGATTTGTGCAAGAATAGGCCTTCCTTCCCCTGGCTGCCCGCACTACCTTCACTCTGACAGGAGCCGCCTTTCCGCTCTGGCCCAGAGCTGCCTTTGTGCTCTGGCCCGAAGCCATCTTTCCGCCTTCTCATGCTGCCCAGAGACCTTGAGTGGCTCGGTGCCTGCATATGGAAATTAACCAGCCATCTTTGGTGTGTTAATTTGCATATCCACTCCTGATTGGCTAGTGGGCGTCACAAAAGTATGGTCAATTAGCATGTTACTCTTTTATTAGATGGGTGTTGGATTTTCACAGATGCTTTTTCTCCATCTGTGAATTGATAAGATTATGTTATTTTAAGATTATTATAAGATTATGTTATTTTAATCCTTCAGTTTGTCCATGTAATATGTTACATTTATTGGTTTGTGAGTATTGTACCAAACTTGCTTCCCCAGAATAAATCCCATGCAATCATGAAGTATGATCTTTTTAGTGTATTGTTGGATCTGGCTTCCTAATATTTAGTTGAGAATTTTAGCATCTATGTTTATAAGGGAAATTGGCAAATAATTTTCTTTCATTGTGGTGCCCATATCTGGTTTTGGAAATAGAATAATTCTGGCCTCATAAAATGAGTTTAGAAGTCTTCCTTCCTCTTTAATTTCTTTGGAATAATTTGAGAACAATAAATATTAGTTTTTCCTTGACTATTAGGTAAAATTCAACTGTGAATCCATCAGTATAATATTTTTGTTTGCTTGGAATTTTCTGATTACTGTTTTGATTTCATTAATTGTAATTAGTATATTCAGATTTTCTGATTCTTCTTGATTCACTTTTGGAAGACTATATATTTCCAGTAATTTATCCCTTTCACCTAGGTTATCCAATTTTTGGCATAAAGTTGATCATAGCATTGTCTTACAATCCTTTGTATTTCTGTGGTGTCAACTGTTACTTCACATCTTTCATTTCTGATTTATTCATTTGGGTATAATTCCTTTTTTATTGAAGAGTCTGCTTAAAAGGTTTGTAAATTTACTTGACTTTTCAAAGAACCTACTCTTGGTTTCATATGTTTGTATTGTTTCTTTAGCCTCTATGCCATTTATTGCCACTCTGATCCTTATTATCTCTTTCCTTCTACTTAGTATGGGCTTTGTTATTCTTTTTCTAGTTTATTTAAATGTAGTATTAGATTGTTTACTTAAGCTTTTTCTTGTTTCTTGAGTTGGCCTGAAATGCTATAAACTTCCTTCTCAGATCTACTTTTGCTATGTTCCATAGATTTTTGTTTTTGTGTATTAATTTTCACTTGATTTCCAGTAACTTTTTATTTCTTCCTTTATCTAACTTTAACTCATTAATTGTTTAATAATGTTATTTAGCCTCCATATTTTTATTTTTTAAGTTAGAAAATAAAATTTATTTTAAATTATTTAAATTGGCTAATTGCAATAAGTAAATATATATAGAAACTTAATTGTACTGGACAAAAACTGTTCCTGAAGTATTAACTAAATATTTTTCAGTATTTTTTTCCTTTTATTTATTAATGTATTGTTAGAGAGTGGGTATTTTTGAGCATGCCCCATTCCAGAGAGGCTGTGGTCTATCCCCAGATGGAGTTGTCACTACTGACATCAGGCCAAGCCTTGAGATACGGTCTCATGGCTCCTTCCCAGCATGTAGGCCTTCTTTCATAGAACACTGTCAGCTTTCTGAAGAACAAGATGACCCTATAAATAACATGGTCATTAACTCTGATGTTGCTTGTAAAAAACTGTTTTGTCTTGGGTTGTTTGCTCTGCAAAAACAGGATGTGGTAAATGTACTTAAAAGTGGTCCTACACAAAGGGTTGCTGCTGTTCTCTGGACTCCCTGCATAGAGCAAGGCAGAGCAGTCACTGGTCAGCTCAATAAATCTTAGCTTGCTTATTACCAACTTAGCAGCCTCCATGGTCATTTGCAACTGGTTGTGGAAGTTGGCCCACAACATTTGGAGGCACCAGTGAGATACCAGTGGGCTGAAGGCTCTCCTTCCTTTCTGGGGACCAACGCCAGAGGTGGAAGCTGCAAGGATTTATTGAAAAAGGGAAGACCGGTCTCACAGGAGGAAAGTCACAGGTGCCTAGGTTGAGATCTCAAGGGTTAGAGTCTGTCTAGAGGTTATGATACAGTATAACCTCTAGACTCTGGCTGGAGGACACGGTGGTGTCCTCAGCCCAGGACAGGTGTAGTTGAGTCTGGACTGTTTGTCTTGTGTTTATCATGTTGGTATCAAGATTGTTTGTTTTGTGTTTGTTGTGTTGGTCTTCATCAAAATGAGTGAAGGTTCATCTGTGTCTCCATGTTCCCCTCTGAAATATTTTTTGAAAATTTTCAGGAATTCAAGCGGCGAATGGATGATAATGGAGCCTCTGCTAATGCTTTTGATTTACAGAAATTTTGTGAGCATGAATGGCCAACTTTCCCATATCCCAGTGAGTGGAAAGGAAAGCTGGATCACCTCCCCAGAAGTCAAAAACTCAGAATGTCTGGTATGTAAATGTAAGTGTGAGTCTGTGTGAAAGATAGTGCAAACCCTGTTTTAGAGGGAAGACAATAGAGAACTTTTAATTGCTTTTCCTTAATTTATAATTTTGTTGTATTAGCTTAACATTTTGGAATTTACTCTCAGCCTGATGAGATAGAAGAGCCCTAGGCTGGGGGACAGGGAATGGTTGTAGATATCAGAAGTTGTGAAGGTTGAGACCTTCTGGGGCCTTAGAGTAAAGAAGGAAAATCTTGGAAGGAGAGCAGTTGTTCCTTAAGTGTAAAAAGCCTGTTTATACAGGATCTCAGATTGCTTGCCTTATTTCCTCTGCTAAGGACAGAGTAAATGGTTAATGCAGGAAAGGGGGAGCGTTGGCTGGGAGAGCAGAGAGAGATAAGTTTTTGGTGATTTTGCTGGCTACAACCTGCACTGCAGGCGTCCTTGGTTTCTTGCTTATCTGAACTATGCTACTACAAAACACAGTGGATCTTCCTCTGCCCTGTTTTCTTCTTTTTAACCCTTGCAATACACATAAAGAAAATCTCATTATCTGAGCTTGGGATGGCAGGGTTACTGGGTACTTCTTGGGCAGTGGTAGAATATTCAGCAAAGGAACTTTAAGATATATCAAAAAGAAATATTTTCTAACTAAATTAGACCAATACAATATGTAGTTATATTTTATTTTAAAAGTACATTTAAAGTATGTTCATAAATAATAATCTAAATAATTCTGGCTATTTACTTGTTAGGAATAATTAAAGGATTGAGGTTCAAAGAATAAGGAATACAGAGTAGAAGATCTGAGACATGGTTATGCATTTTTAAAAGACATAGAAAGAAGATTTAAAGGCTAATTTGGAAGTGTAAAATTTATAAAGGGTGAGTATGTAATAAGAAGGAGAAGATAAATGTTGTAAGAAAATCAAATAATACAGGCCAGTAAGCTAGGAAGAGTAAATAATTTGCATCTTGCCTCCCTAAACAGAGGGTAGTTGTGCCAAAGTACTTATAGAGGGACTGATAAAGAAATCTAACAGTTACTGTTTGTTATAATACATTCAGAAAAATTCTATTTACCTTGGAAAGTCCATAAAAAAGACTAGCAAGGAAAATTTTATCTTAAAGCAGGTCAGTATATTTTTCTCCTTATATAATTCCTCCGAAATTTGACAGTACTTAATAAATAAATCATGGAAATACATTTATTTGCATAAATTCAATAAGACTGGTTTCCATTAGTGGTTTTATTATCCAGAAACATTGACTGGAGTATCATGTTTTAAAGAGCCCTGCCTGAACTCTAAACACTAAAGCCAATAAGAGTGTCATGGAGAAAGTCTGGTGTCCTGCTTAGTAGCTCTGAAAATACCTGGTGCTGAAGCATCAGGCCCATATCCTACCATCACTGGCGGTTGGTCAGAGTACAGGGGGAGCAATAAGGGTGCCTTTGTATCCCTGTGGGACCCCCACAAAATCTGATCCACTATGGGTTGGAGGGCTAAGATGGGCCTTGAAGCCTAGGGCATGGGCCCGGGTAAAGCCAATACAGGTGAGGACTTCACCTAACTCAGGAGATACTACAGGCAGGCCTGACAGCAGCTGGATGGCTTGGCTTCCAGGCCCTAGAGGGCACATTAAGATTCAGTCATGAAATTCTAGCAAAGGTAGTCAATTATCATTCTTATTATGTTTATGCAAACAATCAGGCCAAATTAAATACAATAGATAAATTAATCTTGATTTGGCTCTTTTGATTAAGCATGGGGGTAATTCTGAGGAGAAAATTCTATTTCAATAAAAGTTATTAAAACTGAAAGGTTTTCTTTCCCTTCCACCAGACCATTTGTTACAGTTTGTCTGCATCAAGTCACAAGTCCACCTCCTTCTGTGCCCAGGCCTCATTATCCCTCTGACAGACAGCAAGGATCTCTTGGCTCTGAGCCCACCGATATCAATTTTCCCTAAAAGAATTCAGAGCCAGGATCCTTGAGGTAATATATTAGGCAGTTAGACAGATATGAGCAGAGCAAGGACAGTGGGCCAACTAACACTACCAGATGTAATTAAGTCTTCCCATCTCTACCTATGTGAGACAAAGAGACTCCTCAGAAGTAAGAGGGAATGAGATTTCAGATAAAGCAGCCCTGGAGGTGTCCTAAAAACCAGTGGGGCCTCTACAGATTTTAGTGACTCTTCCTAACCCTGACATACCTACCTCACTAGTTTACATGGAAACCCAATCTAGAAAAGCTGAAATCCATAACCAATCTTTACTCAAGTTCTTACAGGCTTTACAGTCCACCCAGAAAGCAGTCCAGAAGCATTTCTGGTCTGGTCCATTCTTCCACCCTGATAATTCTGACTGACTCCTACCTGGAAAGGACTACCCCACAGCAGTCAAGGTCGATGGGATCCCAACATAGTTTCATTACACCTGGCTTAAGACAGCCAAGGGAAAATAGAGAGTCCGTGACTCTTCATACCCTCTAAAGATTAGTCCTGGCCTGCATCTGGGCCATTATAAACAGGACCACTGACTTTATTCAGCAGAGAATTAATTCTATCAAGCTTATAGCCCTCATGGATTAATATAACTCCCTCGCCAACAATGACCCAAAGGAGTCAATGATTTGACTCATGTCATAAAACCATAAGGGAATGTTAGAGAGTAGGAATTTTTGAGCATGCCCCATTCCAGAGAGGCCTTGGACTATCCCCCAGATAGAGTTGTCAGTGCTGACATCAGGCCAGGCCTTGAGATATAGTCTCATGGCTCCTTCCCAGCACGTAGGCCTTCTTTCGTAGAACACTGTCAGCTTTCTGAAGAACAAGATGACCCTATAAATAACATGGTCATCAACTCTGACATTGCTTGGAAAAATCTCTTTTGTCTTGGGTTGTTCGCTCTGCAAAAACAGGATGTGGTAAATGTACTTAAAAGTGGTTCTACCCAAAGGGTTGCTGCTGCTCTCTGGACTCCCTGCATGGAGAAAGGCAGAGCAGTCGCTGGCCAGCTCAATAAATCCTTGCTTGCTTATCACCAACTTAGCAGCCTCCGTGATCATTTGCAACTGGTCATGGAAGTTGCCCCACAGCATTATTACATGTATACGTATCTTCCCATTACCCTCCCCCCCCACTCACATGCATGCCCTCACTCCCCAGTGTCTTGCATCCATTGGTTATGCTGATATGCATGCATATAAGTCTTTCGGTTGATCTCTTATCTACCCACCTCTCCCTAACCTTTCTGCTGTAATTTGACAGTCTGATTGACGCTTTACTGCCTCTGTATCCATCTTTTTGTTCGTCAGTTTATAATGTTTTTTTTATTATTCTTAAATTAGTGAGATCATGTGGTATTTTTCTTTCATTGACTGCCTTATTTCACTTAGCATAACGCTCTTCAGTTCCAACCAGGTTGCTGCAAATGGTAAGAATTCCTTCTTTTTTATGGCAGCATAGTATTCCATTGTGTAGATGTACCATAGTTTTTTGATCCACTTATCTGCTGATGGCCATCTAGGCTGTTTTTGAAATCTAAGCTATTGTAAATAGTACTGCTATGAACATAGAGGTGCATATACCCTTTCTGATTGGTGTTTCTAGTTTCTTAGGACATAGTCCTAGGAGTGGGATTACTGGGTCAAATGAGAGTTCCATTTTTAGTTTCCTGAGGAAACTCCATACTGTTCTCCACAGTGGCTGCACCAGTCTGCATTCTCACCAGCAGTGCATGAGGGTTTTTTTTTTCT
This sequence comes from Lasiurus cinereus, assembly GCA_011751065.1. Classification (NCBI taxonomy): domain Eukaryota; kingdom Metazoa; phylum Chordata; class Mammalia; order Chiroptera; family Vespertilionidae; genus Lasiurus; species Lasiurus cinereus. The sequence continues at coordinate 407,829 of JAAGEH010000013.1, forward strand.
CCATATCCCTGCTAATACTTGTCATTTGTTGATTTGTTGATAATAGCCATTTTGACGGGTGTGAAATGGTATTGCATTGTTTTGATTTGCATCTCTCAGATAATTAGTGACTTTGAGCATGTTTTCATGTATCTCTTGGTGTTCCTTCTGTCTTCTTTTGAAAAGATCCTATTTATGTCTGTTGCCCATTTTTTTTTATTGGATCATTTATCTTTCTTTTATTAAGTTGTATAAGTTACCTGTAGATGTTGGAGATTAAACCTTTATCAGTGATAACATTTGCAAATATGTTCTCCCATAATGGACTTCCTTGTTGTTTTGTTGATGGTTTCTTTTTCTGTGAAAAAGCTCTTTATTTTGATGTAAGTCCAATTTGTTTATTTTCTCTTTAGCTTCCATTGCCCTAGGAACAATATCAATGAAGAAGTTCCTTTGGCATATGTGTGGGATTTTGCTGCCTGTGGATTCCTCTAGTATTTTTATGGTTTCCCACCTAATGTTTAAGTCCTGTATCCATTTTGAGTTTATTTTTGTGTATGGTATAAGTTGTTGACCTAGTTTCACTTTTTTCCAGTTAACTGTCCAATTTTCCCAACACCATTGTATGTTCATGCCTCCTTTGTCAAATACTAATTGAGCATAGTGGTTTGGGTTGATATCTGGATTCCATTGGTCTATATGTCTGTTCTTGTGACAGTACCAGGCTGTTTTTAGAACAATGGCTTTTTAATACAGCTTGAAATCTGGTATTGAAATCCCACCTGCTTTATCCTTCTTTCTCAGGATTGTTATGGCTATTCAGGATCTTTTATTGTTCCAGATGAATCTTTGGAGAGTTCTTTCTAGGTCTGTGAAATATGTTGTTGGTATTTTAATGGGTAGTGCATTGAATCTATAGATTGCTTTGGGTAGTATGGACATTTTAATGATGTTGATTTTTTCCCAATCCATGAGCATGGCATGCTCTTTCATCTGTTTACGTCTTCCTCTCTCTTTTTTCAGTGTCCTGTAGTTTTCTGCATATAGGTCTTTTACCTCCTTAGTTAAATTTATTCCTAGGTATCTTAATTTTTTTGGTGCGATGGTAAATGGGATTGGTTTTTTAGTCCCTCTGTAAGTTCACTATTGGTGTATAGAAATGCCATAGATTTCTTGGTGTTAATTTTGTAACTTGCTACATTGCCAAATTCATTTATTAAGTCTATTAGTTTTTTAATGGAGTCTTTCAGGTTTTTTATATACAATATCATGTCATCTGCAAATAAGGACAGCTTTATTGTTTCTTTTCCAATTTCGATGCCTTTTATTTCTTTCTCTTGTCTAATTGCAATGGCTATTCCAGTACTATGTTGAACAGGATTGGTGAGAGTGGGAATCCTTGTCTTGTTCCTTTTCTTAGAGGAAATGATTTTAGTTTCTGCCCATTGAGTATGATGTTAGCTGTGGGTTTATCATATATGGCTTTTATTATGTTGTGGTATGATCCTTCTATTCCCACCTTGTTGAGAGGTTTTATCAAGAAAGGTTGTTGGGTCAAAACTGGTTTGGTTCAGTGGATAGAGCATCAGCCTGCGGACTCAAAGGTCCCAGGTTCAATTCCATTCAAGGGCATGTACCTTGGTTGCAGGTACACCCCCAGTAGGGGGTGTGCAGGAGGCAGCTGATCGATGTTTCTCTCTCATGGATATTTCTAACAATCTATCCTTCTCCCTTCCTCTCTGTAAAAAAAATCAATAAAATATATTGTTTTAAAAAGGTGTTCAGTTTTGTCAAATTCTTTCTCTGCATCAATTTATATGACTATGTGATTTTTATCTCTCAATTTGTTTGTGTGATGTATCACGTTTATTGATTTGCAGATATTGTACCAGCCTTCCTTTCCTGGGATAAATCCTACTTGGTCATGGTATATATTTCTGATGTACTTCTGGATCTGATTTGCTAGAATTTTAAGAGGAATTTGGCATCTATGTTCATGAGGGATATTAGCCTCCATATTTTTAATGTTTTCAGTTTTTTATTATAATTAACATCTAGTTTTATACATACTACATTGGTCAGAGAGGCTCTTTTATGTGATTTAAATTTCCCTTTATTTATTAAGACTTAGTTTTTGTCCTAAAACTTGGTCTATCTTTGATAATGTTTTGTGTGCATTTGGTAAGATTGTATATTCTCCATCTTTGGGATGAAATGTTCTGTAAATAACAATTAAATCTTACTAATCCAGTGTGTTGTTTAAGGTCACTGTTGCCTCATTATTTGACTACCTATTGTTGTCATTTAGGGTTAAAATCCTTTAATATAACTGCATTTTTGTCAGTCTATACTTTAATGTCCACCAAGATTTTCTCTATATATTAGAGGCCTGGTACACAACATTCTGCACAGTGGTGGTGGTGGTGGAGGGATGGGTTCTTCAGCCCAGCCTTCACCCTCTCCAATCTAGGGCCCCTTGGGGGATGTCTGATTGCCTCTTGCAATCTAAGACCGTGGCTCTTAACTGCTCACCTGGCTGCCTGCCTGCCTGATCACCCCTAACCCCTCTGCCTGTCTGATTGCCCCTAACTGCTCACTTGCTGGTCTAATTGGCCCTAACTGCCTCTGCCTTGCAGGCACCTGGGACCTGGACTTCCCTTCCCCTGGCCAGCAGCAGGTGCCCAGGAACATGGGCAGGTGGCTTGTCCCTCTCCTGGGCTGTAGCTGCAGGAGCTGGTGCCTGGGACTGCAGGGTGGGCTGCTTGGCCCTCTCCTGGACTGTAGGTGCAGGTGCAGCCACTGGTGCCTGGGACTGCAGGGCATGTGGCTTGTGCCTCTCCTGGGCCTCATGCTGGATGGTCCCCATTCCTCTCTCCCCAGTGTTAAGTATCTGAGTCATTATGGTGTGGCAGCATGAGGGCATGATGACCATTTTCATATTAGCTCTTAATTATATAGGACTAGAGGCCCATGCACAAATTCAGTAGGGTTCCTCAGCTTGGCTGGATATCAGAGCCAATTGGAACTGTCTTGCCTAATACCCATCAGGGCTATGGGAGGCTGGTTGGCTGCAGGGGAGGGGCAGTGTGAGGTTGGTCAGCTAGGGGGAAGGGCAATGGGAAGGTAGCTGGCCAGGAGGAGGAGCCATGGAGGTTGGCAGGCTGGGGACAGAGGCTACAGAAGGTTGGGCTGGCTGCGGGGAAAGGATCAAGAAGGTTGAACAGTTGGGAGGAGGGGCCATGGGAGGTTAGCCTGCTAGGGGCAGGGACTGCAGGAAGTTGGCCCCAATTGGGGCAATCAGAGCTGGCCAGTGAGGGGAGGGGCTACGGGAGGTTGGATGGTTTGGGGGGAAAGGGCTGCAGGAGTTTGGCCAGCCAGCCCCTGAATAGGGGTCATTCGGGGAGGGCTGGCCGGCTGTGGGGAGGGACCACAGGAGGTTGGCCTGCCACAGGAGGTTGGCTGAGGGAGCACACTGACCACCAAGGGGCAGTTCTTGCATTGAGTGCCTACCCATTGGTGGTCAGTGCACATAATAGCAACTGGTCTACTGGTCGTTCCATTCATTCAGTCACTTAGGCTCTTATATATCTAGATAGGTGATCCTATTTTGGATGCATATGTTTTTACAAGGGTTATATCCTCTTGTTAGATCAATCCCTTTAATATTATGTAGTGACCTTTGTTGTATTTCTTATGGCCTTTGTTTAGAAGTCTATTTTGTCTGATATAAGTTTCCTTCCTGGGATTTTGTTTGTTTGTTTCCATTTGAATGGGATATTTTATTTCCATCTCTTCACTTTCAGTCTGTGTGTATCTTTTGTTCTGAGGTGGTTCACTTGTAGGCAGCATTTATATATGGGTCATGTTTTATTATGCATTCAGCTAACCTATATCCTCTATTTGGAGCATTTAATCCATTTAAATTTAAGGTTATCATTAATAGGCACTTATTTTGCCATTTTATTCATTTTTAAATATACTTATTTATTTTTAGAGAGAGAGGAAGAGAGCTGGAAACATCAATATGAGGACAAAACATTGATTCACTGCCTCTTGCAACACCCCTCCATACCAGGAATTAAGCCCACAACCCAGGTAAATGCCTTGATTGGGATGATGCTCAATCCACTAAGCTACACTAGTGGATTCCTCTATTTTTCCTTTTCTTTTCTTCCTCTTAAAGCAAGCCATTTAACATTTCTTATGATAATGGTTTTGCATTAATGAACTCACATTGCCTCACTTTCAATATTCCATGCCAATTCCTTCTGGCCTGAAGTGTTTCTGTTGAGAAATCAGCATACAGCCTTATGAGAAGGTAACTAACTGTCTCTGTCTTTCTGCCTTTAAAATTCTGTTTTAATCTTCATTTTAATTATGACGTGTCATGTTGTGATTCTTTTTGAGTTTGGGACTCTGTGCTTCCTGAAGTTGGATGACATTTTCCTTCACCAGGTTAGGGAAATTTACAGCCATTATTTCTTCAAACAGGTCCTCAACTGCTTGCTCACTCTCTTCTCCTCCTGGTAACCCAATGATGTGGATATGTTTATGGTTGATGTCCAGAGAAAGCATGCAAACTCGCAGTCTGTGAGCTGCATGCGGCCCACAACAAATATTTTTGCAGCCCAGCCAATATAACAGTATCTAAGAAATGTTTTAATAAAAATGTTATAACTTAATTTTATAATATCCTGTTATACATAATTAATAACTACAATGTTCATTGATGACTGATTACTATAAACATGTTGCATTCATTTCCCTTACGTGCCTTATGTGCAGGCACACCATTTATCTCCACTCAATACTAGCAGCAAACATTTTAGCAGCCGATTGCCACATCATTAGTCTTGGACTGACTTGTTTGGTGTGTGCAACAGGAAATACTTTGCTTTTGAAAAACAAGAAAAGTAGGTTTATTTGTGTTACATTTATTATTTTGTGCAGTTATTCAGTGTCTGTTAAGTTAATGTTCAAGAAAAAATATTAATTTTTATTAAAATGTTCTATTATTTATGTTAACAATTATTCATTTATGTCAGCCCTTTGTATTCAGCATGTTTCTATCAAAATAAACCTATTTTCTATGAAAATTAAAGATTTTGTATTTTTGCAGCCCACATAAACTTAAACCTTGATTATTTGGCCCATGTTAGCCTTTGAGTTTGACATGCTTGTCCTAGAGGTCCTTTACACTTTTCTTATTTTTCAAAATTCTATTTTCATTTTGTTGCTCTGCTTGGGGACATACTATTACCTTGTCCTCAAAATCGCTGTTTTGATCCTCTGCTTCATCTAACCTGTTTATTCATTCTAGTGTTTTCATTTTAAATATTGTATTAATTTCTGACTGGTTATTTTTTATGGTTTCTATATCCTTTTAAATTATTACTATCTCTTTGTTTAAATAGTCATTGAGACCATCCATTCTTCCTCTAAAGTCCTTAAGCATCCTTACAACTATAGTTTTAACTTTGTATCTGGTATGTTGCTTGCTTCTATTTCATTTATTTGTTTTCTTAGGGTTTCTCTTGATATTTAATTTGGGACATATTTCTTCATCTCCCCATTTTGTCTGCCTGTTTGTGTTGGTCTCTGTGTATTAGGTTGATCTGCTATGACTAGTTATGAAGATTTCATGATGTAGGTGTTTTGTTGTGTTCATCTTTCAGGTCACCTGAGCTCAGTGCTCCAGGAATGCTTCTTGTGGGTTAAATGCACTCTCCTGTTATAATTGAGTTTTGAATGCAGCTGGCCCTTTTGTGTGTGGATTTAACATATCATATTGGCTAATTATGAGGACAAACTTCAATCACCATCTATGAGTTACTGTGTAAGAATTGTCCCCCAAGGCAGAATTATTCCCACAAATGTCTGGTGCCTGCAGTATTCCCATTGTGTATGCCACTTGTGTGGCTAGTTAGATGGAGCTCTAGAGGAGTTGTCTGAAGCACACCACTGGTTGTGTTGGTTCTGGGTCCACCTGGCCATTGTTCTGGTAAAGAAATAACTGTCTGGAGCAACTATGCTATTCACTGTTTGTGGCTGTATCTCCTGGGCCTGGGTGTGTTTGGGAAGGACCAAGCTATGTATAAGGGTCAATTTTCCTCCAATTTAGATCTGGGGGTAGATCTATAAAAGGTCCAAGACTACCTAAGTTTTACCTCTATGTGTTATATACTCTTCCTCCCCCTGAAGTTGCTCGGTTTTCCTCCCAAGCCTTCATAAGAAAGACTACAGAGTGGGCCCAGGCTGGTCATGAGTCACAGAACCTTCAATAGGGCACAAGATCATTAGGACAGAGCCTGGAGTTATGATCATGGAGCTAGTGGATCCCCTATTGGGGAGCTGCATTTGGAAAAGTGGACTGTATCTAGGCTTGTCTAAGTTTCCAACTCTAGCTTCCCCAGAAGGAGCAGGCCATAGTTTCATGATGGGTGCATCCAGTTAGCCCCTCTGCAGGAGCAAGCTCAGTGGTGTGGAGCAACTGGTGGATCAGAGAGAATAAATCAAAAGAGCCTCCATTGGGGGTGGGCCAGATGAGTATGCAGAAGGGGCAAGGACTTTACCTCCCCCCTGTTCCACAGCCAGCCACACAATCCAGTGTCCATTGGAGTCTAGAGCCTCTGAAGGAAATACATGATGAAGGTCCGAACTCCAGGTAGCACTCCCTTACCCCACAGCGTGGGGCCACTGGGATTTTGGAGGACAGATTCAGACAGTCTAACATCTGAGGGAAAGAGTGCTAGCAAATCTGTAGGAGGGGGGTGGCACTTCTGCCACCCAAAGAAGAGCCTCTGAGGGAGACACACACCAAAGATCCCAGTTCCAAGTAGCTCTCTGTTCCCTCCACAGGACTGTTCAGCAGCATGGGGCTCCTGACTACCATAAAGGTAGGTCAAATGTGTTTCCTATTAGTGGAAGATTAAGCACACAGAGGGAGATAATAGTGTGCCCCTCATGATATAGCTACACAGCCCAGAACACATCTGATTCAAAGACAAAAACCTCCTAAAGAAACTCATGCCAAAGGTCCCAGCTCTAAGTATCAAATCTTTAAGTGTGGAAGGAGCACTTCTTCCCCGTCCTGGGCAAGATATTTTTGAGGGTGATGCACTATGAAGGTCCCAGGTCTGTGCAGCACTCAAATCCCCCTGCAGGATTGAACTCAGGCAGGATGGGGCCACAGAATGTGGAAGGGCAGTCTAAGTGATTCAACAGGTTGGGTGGGGCCACTAGCTGTGTGCTGCAGGTAAGGTAGAATGGTCCTTTATCCAAAGGTATGCAGTTAAATCATTATTTCAGTCTCTGCCAAGACTTTCTCCAGAAAAGATGTGCCACAAAAGTCCTTGCTGGGAGTAGTAAACAGACACTCTGTGGGATTCAAGCATGACAGAATGGTGTCACCAGTAGCTGGAGGACCAGGCAGTGCTCTCTCCCATGATGGTGTTGTAATAATAGAAGTGTTCACCCCTCAGAAGTGGTGTCTGAGTCTCTAGCAAACTGTTTTCTCTCCCAGTTAAACCAAATCCCCACTCCCCACTTCCCCACTTAATTTTGTTTTTTTCCCCCACTGATTGTCACAACCACATTCTATGAGAGCTCTTTTTTTTTTTCCCTCTGGGTTTAGATCTCATGCTCCTGGGGAGAGGAAATTTGCATCTGAGATATTCCAACAGCTTCTCACCTGTCACCCGTGTGTGTGGGGACCACTCCTTTTGGTATCTCTGCCCTTCTTCCCAGTCTCTAAGTGGCTTATTCTGTAAATCCTTGTTATAATAATTCGGTTAAACTAGCCTTCAGTGGTTAATTAGGTTGATTGCTCTGTAATTTACCTGTAAATCTAGTTTAGCCCTCGAAGGAAGTGAGTATAGCTTCCACTTACTCTGCAGCCATCTTGAATTCCCTTTCGTATGTTTTTCCCCCCACAGGAGTTTTGTGGTATTGAGTCTTACAATTAAGTATTTAATACATTTTGAGTTATTTTTTGTGAATTGTATGTGAATAATTTTCCCAATACCCTTTACAGAAGAGACCAGACTTTCCTACAGTATTCTTGGCATCCTGACAAATATTAATAGACTATAAGTGTTCTTTTATAACTATGAGTTTATACTTTGGTTTCATTCGTGTTGGTTTTTATGGCAGTACCATACTGCACTGATTACCATAAATGTGTAATATATTTGGAAATTGGGACATTTGATGTCCCCAGTTTTGTTCTTTATCAGGATTGCTTTAGTTATTGGGGTTCTCTCTGGTTCCTTATGAATTTTAGGATTGTTCTATCTACTTCTTTGAAAAATGCCAGGAAATTTCAGATAAGGATTATCTTGAAACTATAGCTGGCTTTGGGTAGTGATGATATTTTCACAATATTAATTCTTATGATCCATGAACTTGGAATATATTTGTATTCTTTTCTGTTCCTTAACTTCTTTCATAAACATTGAAAGGTTTCAGTGTACTTATCTCCAACCTCCTTGATTAAATTAATTCCTACTATTTTATTTTATTTTGTACTATTACAAATGGTATTCTCTTCATTTCTCTTTTGGATGTTCATTGTTAGTGAAACGTTACTAATTTTTATACATTGATTTTGTATCTTGAAAACATTTCTAAATTCCCTTTTTATTCTAATATTAAGATTTCTTGAGAAGAATTCTTGGGGTTCTTTCTATATAAAATCATGTTATCTTCAAACAGAGGCAATTTCACTTCTGTTTTTCTGAGTTTTACTTCTTTTTCTTGCCTGATTGCTCTGGCTAGGACATCCCTCACTATGTTGAATAGACATAGTAAAAGTTGGCACCCTGGTCATGTTCCTGGTCTTAGAGGAAAATCTTGAACCACTCATCATTTGGTATAATGTTATTAGCAATGAACTTGTCATATAAGTCATTGATTATGTTACATATATATTCAATTTATTGAGAGATTTTATCACAAAAATGTTTTGTATGCAGCTATTGAGATGATCATATAATTCTTACTTTTCATTCTGTGAATGTGGTGTATCATATTTGTTGATTTTCATATGTTGAACCATCTTTCTATCCTAGAGATGAATCCCACCTGATGATGGTGCATAATCCTTTTACTGTGCTGTTGATTCTGGCTTGTCTAGTATTTTGTTGAGAATTTATGCATCTATATTTATCAGGGATATTGGGATACATTGTTTTGTACTATCTTCATTTTATTTGAATGAATGTCTATTCAAGTCCTTTGCCCAATTTTCAATAGGATGATTTATGGGTTGTTGTTTTTTTAAAGGATTTTGCTACTAGTAGTATGAGTTCCTTATATATTTTGGAGATCAATCCTTTATCATATATGCAATTTGTAAATATTCTTTCTCATTCCTAAGGCTGCCTTTTTATTTTGTCGATTTTTAATTTTATGTAGTTCCACTTTTTTATCTTTTGCTTTTGTTGTTTGTGCTTTATCTTTCATATCCAAAAATTCATTGTCAACACCCATATCAAGAAGCTTTTTCCCTGTTTTGTTTTTTTTAATAGAAATCTGATGGTTTCAGATGTTATATTTGTCTTTACTACATTTTGAGTTAATTTTTGTGAGTAGTGTAAGATAGGGTTCTATTTTAATTTTTCCACGTGAATATCCAATTCTCCCAAAATCATTTTGAAGAGACTGTTGTTCTTAGTTGAGTATTCTTGGCTCCCTTATCAAATATTTATATGACTCTATATACATGTGTTTATTTCTGGGCTCCAGATTCCTTTCCATTAATCTATTTAACTATATTTTTTTTCCCAGTGCAATACCAATGATTACTATAGTACTGTAATATAATTTGAAATCAGGAAGTGTAATAGTTTAGGCTTTGTTCCTTCTCAGGATTACTTTGCTTATTCAAAGTCTTTCATGGTTTAATACAAATTTCAGGATTGTTTATTCCTTTTTCTGTTAAAAATGGCATTAGAAACTTGGTAGGAAATGCATGAAGTTTATAGAAGGCTTTGAGTTGTATGGACATTTTAACAATATTAATTCTTCCAATCCAGGAACACAGGATATCTTCCATTGTTGTGTCTTCTTCAATTTCTTTAATAAATGTCTTAGACTTTTTAGTGTATAATATATCACCTCCATTATTAGATATATTCCTAAGTATTTTTTTAAATTTTTGATGCTATTGTAAATGATATTTTTCAGATAATTCATTGTTGGTGCATAAAATGCTACTGAATTTTATATGTTGATACCAAAACCATACCACATTCATTAATTAGCTTTATTAGTTTTTTGGTAGTGCTGCTAGGATTTTCTATATATAAAATTTTGTCATAGGCAAAAAGAGTTTACTTCCTCCTTTGTGATTCAAATACCTTTTACTTTCTTTTCTTGCCTGATTGCTCTGGCTAGAATCCAGTACTATGTTTAATAAAAATAGTGAGAGTGAGTACCATTTTGTTGATCCTGGTCTTAGAAAAACAGCTTTCAAATTTTCATCATTGACTATAATGTTAGCTGTGGGGTTGTCATATATGGTCTTTATTAGGTCAATGTGTGTTCCTTCTATAACTGGTTTGTTGAGAGTTTTTAACATAAAATCATATTGAATTTTTCTAATGCTTTTGCACCTGTTCAGCCAATTACATGATTTTTATCTTTCTTTCTATTACTGTAGGTTGAACCATTTTTGCATCCTGGAATAAATACCACCTGATGATGGTATGATCCTGTTGAATTTTGTTTGCTATTATTTTATTGATAATGTTTGTATATATATTTATCAGGGATATTGGCCTGTACTGTCTGTAATGTCCATAAGTGGCTCTGGTGTCAGAGTAATTCTGGCCTTGTAAAATGAATTTTGGAGTGTTCCCTCCTTTCAAGTCTTTGAAAGAGTTTGAAAGCACTGATGTTAATTTTTCTTTAAATGTTTCATAGAATTCACCAGTGATACCATCTGATCCCAGGCTTTTCTTGGTTGGCAGATTTTTTTTATTTGTTACTGACTCAATATTCTTACTCATTATTGGTATGTTCAGCGTCCTTCTTTATTTTCATTAAATTTATTGGGTTAACATTGGTTAATAATAAAAAAAAATGGTTTCAAGTGAACATTTCTATGATTCATTATGTGTCCACCAACCAAAATCAAATCATCTTCTGTCACCATATATTTGACCCCTTTTCCCCTTTACTACCCCCACACTTCCCTTGCTTCTGGCAATAACCATATTGTTATCACTGTCTATGAGATTTTTTGTTCAGTTGTTTTTCTTGTTCATCTGTTGCTTTTTGTTTTATATCTTGCATGAGTGAAATCATGGTTCTTAACTTAATCTGATATATGTCACTTATCCTAAAATTTATCCATTTATTCTACATTATCCAATTTGTCAGTATCTAGTTGACATAGTATCCTCTTATAATTATTTTTATTTCTGTGGTACCATTCGTACTATCTTCTGTTTAATTTTTGATTTTATCTGAATCTTCTCTTTCTTTCTTAATCTATCTAAAGTTTTGTCAGTTGTCTGTTGTTGTTGTTGTTGTTGTTTTTCTTCAAAAACCCAGCGCTTAATTTCATCAATATTTTCTATTGTTGTTAAGTCCCTATCTCATTTTTGTCTTCTCTGGTCCTTATTTTGTATTTTTCCCCTCTGCTAAATTTGGGCTTATGCCTTTCCTTCTTTCTCTTGTTCCCTGAGGTGAAAAGTCTGGCTATTTATTTGAAATATTTCTCTGTTTTTCAGTTTAGGCATTTATGACTATAAACATCCCTTCTAAAACTGTTTTTGTTATATTCCATAACTCTTTGTATATTGTGTTTCCATTTTCATTCATGTCATTTTTTTTTATTTCTTCTTTGACTCCTTGGCTATTCATTTGTGTTTTGTTTAATTTCCACATATTTGTGAATTTTCCAGCTAGTCTCATCACTTTGGTTGGGAAAGTTATTTGATATGATTTCAGTTTTCTTAAATTTGCTGAATTGTTTTATGATATAATACATGCTGTCCTAGAGAATGTTGCATGTATGCTTGAGAGAAACAGGAAACCTTCTGCTGTTGGATGGAATGTTCTTTAGGTTCATGTACTCTAGATATATTATTAGTAGAATATTCTCAATCATTTTTGTCTAGGTAATCTATCAATTGCTGAAGTGGGGTATTAAAATGCCCTATTATTATTATATCATTGTCTGCTTCTTCCTTCATATCTGTTAGTATTTGCTTAATATTTTTAGGTGCTCCAATGTTGAGCACATATATATTTGCAACTGGTATGTCCTCTTGAGGAATTACCCTTTTATCATCATATAATGACCTTAGTCTCTTGTGACAGTTTTTGACTTATTGTCTATTTCTCTGATATAAGTATAACTACCCTTGCTTTCTTTTGGTTACACTTGCATGGAATATTTTTTTTTCTATATCTTCACTCTAAGTCTATGTGTGTTTTCAAAGGTGAACTGATTCTTTTGTAGGTAGTATACAGTTGTGTCTGGTTTTATTTTTTTATTCATTCAGCACTCTCTGTGTACTGATAGGAGAATTTTACTCATTTACATTTAAAGTAATTATTAATAGGTAAGGCATTATTATTTCCATCTAAATTACTTTCTGTCTCTCTTATAGTTCCTTTGTTCATTTCTTCCTCTTTTGCTACTTTCTTGTATGAACTGATAATTTTCCATAGTTGTATTCTTTTTTCTTTGACCATATACAAAAAAAGAAAAAAACTTTGACCATATACAAAAATTCTATCCCTTTACTTCACATCACATTATATGTTTTTGATTTCACAATTTACATCTTTTTATTGATATCTATTAACACATGCTTTTACCTATAATTATGTTATTCCATTTTTTCTCTTATCCTATATAATAAAAGCCTAATATGCTAAGTGTCCAGTAGTCTGGTCAGCTATTCAACCAATCAAAGCAGAATATGCTAATGATATGCTAAGGCCATTCAACCGCTCACTATGATGTGCACTGACCACCAGGGGGCAAACACTCCAACTGGTAGGTTAGCTTGCTGCTGGAGTTGACTGATCGGGACTGAGCAAGATGGGGCCGGACATGCCCTGGAGCCCTCCCTGGTTCCTCCCCGGATGGCTAACTTCCCATATCCCTCCCTGGTCCCTATTGTACATACCACCATATTAGATTAATCCAAATTAGACTATATACGTAAATGTTACTTCTGTGTATATATTCATACGTTTTCCTGTTACTAATTAGTGTTCTTTTATTTTAGCTTGAAGAATTCCTTTCAGCATTTCTTGTAAGACAAGTCTAGTGGTGATGAACTTTGAGCGTTTTTATTTTTATTTTTTTATTCTGGGACAGTCTATTTTGTTTCTGAAGAATAAATTTCCTTGGTACAGTATTCTTGGTTGGCAGTTTATTCTTTCAGCACTTTGAATATATAATCTCTAGTCTTTCCTGGCTGCTAGTTTTCTGCAGAGAAATCTGATAATAGTCTTATGTGGGTTCCCTTGTATGCAAGGATTTCTTTTTTTTTCCTCTTGCTAATTTTAACCTTCTCCCTCTGTATTTGATTTTTGACAACTTTATTATAATGTGTCTTGGAGGAGATCATTTTGGGTTGAAATTGTTTGAAAACCAATAAGCCTCATGAACCTACTCAGAATTGGGAAGATCTCATCCATTATTTTTTTTAAGTACACCTTCTGCCCATTTCCCCTCCTCTCTTCTACTTAAGGGACACTAATATTTTATAGATTGTTTATCTTAATTTTATCCCATAATTCACATAGGCTTATTTCACTCTTTATCATTCTTTTGTTTATTTGGTTGGTTCTACTATGATTTCAAACGACCAGCTTTTGAATTCACAAACTCTTTCTTCTGCATGATTAACTCTGTTGTTGATATTCTCTATTGCATTTTTCATTTCATTCACTGTATTCTTCAGCTATATAATTTCTGTTTTGGTTCTTTTAAAAAATTATTCTCTGCTAAAATTTTGCCCATGAATTGTTTCCTTGAGTGTGTTGAAATGTCTCTCTGTGCTTTCTCATAGCTCACTGAACTTCCTTAAAATAATTATTTTGAATTATTTGTTGGGTAAATAGCAGATTTCCATGTTTTGGGGGACTCCATATATTTGGGGTTCAGTTTCTAGAAAATATTGTGTTTCTTTAGAGATAAAACATGTCCTTGATTTTTATATTCCTTGCAGTCTGTCTGGCACCACTGTTAGACACAGTTAGGCATCTTTACATTTAAAGAAGTAGTCATGCCGTGGCTGGTGTGTCTCAATTGATTGGGCATTGTTCTGTGCACCAAAAGGTTGCCAGACTGATTCCCAGTGGGAGCACATGCAAGGGTAGTGGGTTTGGTCCCACTAAGGGGCATGCAGGAGGCAGCTAATCCATGTATCACCCTTGCATCAATGTTTATTTCTTTTTCCCTCTCCCTTCCTCTCTCTCTGAAAATAAAATCAATAAAAATATAGTTTAAATAAGGAAGAAGAAGTAATGACCTCCCTCAGTCTTTGACTGGATTTTTCTGTACATCCAATAATGGATTTTATTTTTTTCCAGCAGTGAGCTGGAACTTTTCTGATGAATTCCTAGACTCGAAAAAAATCACTTTCATCTGTGGGTCTTTGTCAAAATCAGTGTTCTTTAGGGGGAGGACAGGAGCAAACTCTTCTGCCATTTTGATGACATTCAAAGGTGGTGTCAGAAATATGAGGGTATGGGATGCCAATAAGCAATATGGACATACTAGGGAGGGAGTTTTGGGAGTGTCATCTGAAATTTTTTGTTAAATTTTTAAATTTACTTTGAGAGCATCATTAATTTGCATGTAGTTGTAGAGGGAAATACAGAGGAATGCTTTATACCCTTTATTCAATTTATCTAATAATAAAATTTTACAAAACTATGCTATATAATAAGGGGTAATATGCAAATTGACAATTACTCCAACACACAAGATGGCTGCCCCCATGTGGACACAGGATGGCTGCCACAAAATGGCTGGCAGGGGAGGCAGTTAGGGATGACTGGGCTGGCAGAGGAGGGCATTTGGGGGCAACCAAGCTGGCAGGGGAGGGCAGTTAGGGGCATCAGGCCTGAAGGGAAGCACAGTTGGAGGGAGACCAGCCCTACAAGGGAGAGGAGTTGGGAGGGACAAGGCCTGCAGAGAAAGGCACTTGAGGGGGACCAGGCCTGCAAGGGAGGGAATTTGGGGGACCAGGCCAGCAGGGCAGAGCAATTAAGGGCAATCAGGCCAGGAGGGGAGAGCAGTTAGGGGTGACCAGGCTGGCAAGGGAGGGAAGTTATGGATGACAAGGCCTGCAGAGGAAGACAGTTAGGGGCGACTAGGTCACAGGGGAGGGCAGTTGGGGGCAATCGGTCTGGCAGGGGAGCAGTTAGGCATCGATCAGGCTGGCAGGGAAGTAGTTAGGGGGTGATCAAGTTGGCAGGCAGAAGCAGTTAGGGGTAATCAGGCAGGCAGGCAGGTAAGCAGTTGGGAGCTAGCAGTTCTGGATTGTGAGAGGGATTCCAGAATGGAGAGTGTGCAAGCTGGGCTGAGGGACATACACACCCATGCATGAATTCCGTGCACTGAGCCTCTAGTCCTATATAATAAAAGCCTAGTATGCTAAGTGTCCAGATGTCTGGTCATATGTTCAACTAATCACAGCATAATATGCTAATTATATGCCAAGGCTGCTCAGTCGCTCACTATAATATGCACTGGCCATCAGAGGGCAGACAGTTGACTGGTTGACCAATCGCTATGATGTGCACTGACCACCAGGGGCAGACACTCCAACCAGTAGGTTAGCTTGCTGCTGGGGTCCAGTCAATTGGGACTGAGCAAGACAGGCCAGACATGCCCTGGAGCCCTCCTGTGGTCCCTCCCCAGCTGGCCAACCTCCCACATCCCTTCCTGGCCCCAATTGTGCATCAGTGAGGTCCCTCAGCCTAACCTGTGCCCTCTCACATTCCAGGACCCCTCAGATGTCAAAGAGCTGGTTTCAGCCTGATCCTGCAGGACAGGCCAAGGGACCCCAGTGCATGAATTTGTGCTCTGGGCCTCTAGTACTACAATAACACAGCCAGAATATTACCATTTTTATAGAACATGGCCAAGAGATAGAACATTTCTATCATCACAAGGATCACTCTTGCTACTCTTTTGTAATCACAATCATTTCTCTCCTGACCCCACCCCCTTGTTATTTCCTGGTAACCACTAATCTATTTCACATTTAAAAATTACATTAAAACACTGTATAAATGGAGTCATACAATATGCAACCCTTAGCAATTGGCTTTTCTCACTTAGCATAATTTCTTTGAGATTCACCTAAGTTGTAGCATGTACTTGTAGCTGGCTCCTTTTTACTGATGAGTAATATTTCATGGTATGAATGTACCATAGTTTGCTTAATTTTCATCCAATGAAGGACATCTCCATTTTTCCAGCTTGGGCTATTATGAACAAAGCTGCTATGAACATTTGATAAGAGGTTTTTATGTGGAAATAAGTCTTTGTTTCTCTGGAATAAATGTCCAAGAATGTAATTGATGGGTCATATGGTAGTTGCATGTTTCATGTCTTAAGAAAGTTCCAAACTATTTTACAGAGTGGCTGTACCATTATATATTCTCACCAGCAAGGTATAAATGGCTCAATTTTTCTGCATCTCTGCCTGCATTTGATAGTGTTACTATTTTTTATTTCTGCATTTATAATAGACTAGTGGCCCACTGCACAAAATTCATGCACATTAAAAGGGGATTAATTAGAGAAAATAATTTAATATTGCTACTTGCCCTTTCTCTATAATAGAAGTGGCCGAGATGAAAGAAAATTAGTAAAATGTATATGAAAACCTTCCTCCTGTCAGAGTCTGGGGCACACCAGAGGACCCAGAGTCAAGTCCCCACCCACCCACATGCACATCAAAATTGCATGAGACCTAGACCCAGCTGGCCCCACACCCCATTGGGTTAGATTCACATCTGGCCAGTCACACCCTTGTCAAGCCCTGCCAGGCAAGGGGTGTAGCCTCAGGTCCCCTGGCCCAGTACCAGGAGGGGGGCACAGCTTCAGGTCCCTTGTCAAGCCCTTCTGGGCAGGGGGAACAGCCTGAGTTTCCCTGTCAAGCTCAGCCAAGCAGGGGGTATAGCTTCAGGTCCCCTGGATCAGTGCTGGGGTAGGGAGTGCAGTCTGAGGTCCCCCAGCCTAGTGCTGGGGTGCAGGATATGGCATAAAATCCCCTGTAAAGCCCCACCTGGTGGAGGGTATGGCCTGAGTTTCCCCGACCCAGCACTGGGGGTGCACCTTGAGGTCCCCTGTCAAGCCCCACTGGGTAGGAGGCACTGCCTGAGGTTCCCCAATCAAGCCATGGCCTCAGGCCCCCTGGCCTGGTGCTGGGGTGGGAGGTGTGGCCTGATGTCCCCTGTCAAGTCCTGTCAGGTGAGGGGCAAGGCCTGAGGTCCCCTATCAAGCCCCATGGGGGCAGGGAAGGGTGTAGCCTCAGGTCCCCTGCTGATTGCTTGTTAAGGCTCCTTATGAGAATTTGGCCTCAGCTGTGGGTGCAGCCATCTTTGTGACGAAGTTATGGTCAATTAGCATATTCCCTCTTTATTAGATCGGATATGCAGTACTATCTCATTGTGGTTTTAATTTGCATTTCTTCAATAATTAATTATATTGAACATTTTTTCATTTTTTAACTGGTATCCATTTTTCCTCTCAGGGAAATATGTTTATATATTGCCTATTTTCAAATTGGAATAGGTAGTTTTTTTACTGTTGAGTTTTGAGAGTTTTCTATATATTCTAGATACTAGTATTTCATCAGACATGTAGTTTGCAGATATTTTTTTCCTAGCTTCTAACTTGTCTTTTCATCCTTTTCACATGGTCTATCACAGAGAAAAATTTTCTATTTTGACAAGGTCTATTTTATCAATTTTTTAGTTTGTGGTTCAAGATTTTGGTGTCAAGTCTAATAACTTCTACATAGCCCTAGATGCACAGAGAAGATTTTCTCCTATTAATTCTAAAATTTTGTAGTTTTAAATTTGAGTGCATTATCAATTTTGAGTTAATTTTTATTGGGTGCAAGTTTAGTTTGAAACTCTTCTTTTAACTTTTGCCCTATGAATTTCAATTTTTTCAGCACCATTTATTGAAAAGGCTGTCCTTCCTCCAGTTAATTGCTTTAGCACTTCTGTCAAAATTCAGTGGTGTAGCCCTAACTGGTTTGGCTCAGTGGATAGAGCATCGGCCTGTGGACGGTGTACCTTGGTTGTGGGCATATCCCCAGTAGGTGTGCAGAAGGCAGCTGATCAATATTTCTCTCTCATCAATATTTCCAATTCTCTATCCCTCTCCCTTCCTATCTGTAAAAAATCAATAAAATATATTTTTTAAAAAATTCAGTGGTGTAAACTTCTGTAGGTCTATTTCTGTGTTCTCTATTTTGTTCCACTTAGCTAATATATCTATCCTTAAGAGACTGTTATGGTTACTATAGCTATATAAATTAGTGTTGAAATCAAGAGAGACTGATTACTCCAACTTTTTTCTTATTTTTCAAGATTATTTTAGTTATTCTAGTGTACTCATTTGATTCTGAACTGGTCCCCAAACCTCTGAAGATCAGGGCTATATTCAAGGCCCTAGGAAGTTCTATAATGACAGACTGAAATAGTCTGATGGATCAGTAAGTAGCGTACAACTTTCAAGAAGTTAAAACCAGGGCAGTATGAAAGACAAATGTAAAATGAAAAGGCCTTCCTTGGAGCTAGACTCTGTCCTTCAGAGCAGTTGATTGAGTTGATAAAATCCCATGGCATTACAGATGGGGTTGCAAAGATAAACTAGAATAATTACCTATCCAATTACATTACATTGGAAAAATCTTAACAACAATTCTTCCCCATCACTTTCAGGAAGGGGTCATTCAAATGGTAAGGAAGCTAGATTTCATTGGTATCTAAAAGAACTCCCTTGCTATTCCCATGTATATTATATAACTAATATAACTAAGTTTGACAACTACTTCCACATGTGTAGTAACCTTAAGTCACAAAATATATGAGTCACCACAGCTCTGGACTAGAAGAGTCTTAAAGACTAGAAGTAGAAATAAGAGATTTGTAGGAATTCTGGGACATTTGAAACTAGCTAAGTTTATTTTAAGACTTTAATATTGTTATTACAGATGGAAAGCTGTTTAGGTGAACCAATGTTTAGATATTGGGACACAAGAGAGTACCTAAAGGGTGTAAGTTGAGACTAGAAAGGTGGGTAAGAAAACTGACACAAAAGCTTAGTATGACTGAGCAGGACTGTTTTCTGGTTGCTTGATTTGTGGATTTTCCTAAACTTTAAGGATTATCAGTCACAAAACCAGCCAGTCTCAATAAGCTTCAGAGAAATTGGGCTAAGGCAATGGTGTACCATCCCATCACAAAGGTCAATATGGTGAGGACAGTGAAGGAAATCAGAGTGAGAGAAGCTCAGGAACTAAGAGCCTACAGGATACAGAGGCAGGCTACTAGGACAGTAGCCCCTTTGTAGCCTGAGGACTCTCCACTTGCCTAGGGCTCTTTTCTGTTCATATCTCTGTCTAAACAAGGGGCATATTCCTTCACAGAATTCTCCTATTCATACAAAGCATATCTTTACAGACAGTAACTACAGATTGCTTTCTAATATTATACCTCACTGTTCACCCCCAAGAGGTTAAGAGTGGTTGCTTTTAATTCCATATCTAAAAAGAATCACATTTGCATGATGAGGGAAAGAGGGTCTCCCCAAGGCCAAAAAGCAATAAGCAGTTAAAAGACTGTCATGTCTAGATAGAGGGCCTCCAGCTGGGTACACTGCTTAATTGGAAATCAGATATACATAGGTACTCAGCTTCCTCAATGAAAAACAGTATCATGAGGAGTAATTAGGGGTGCTTTATGTGACTGCTGGAATTTCAGGCAACTTAAATCTAATCATTTTGTATGGTGACTCATTCTGAACAATAGTCCACTGAGAAAGCAAAAGGAATGGCCTGGGGAAACATGTCTAAAATTGCCCACCCCTGGGGACAATAACCATGGTTATCAGTAACAGAAGCATTTGTTGGTAATTGAGGTGATACAAAAAAAAGTCAGCTGTTCTTCCTCAAAATGGAAAATCATCAGACCCCTTAGTCAGTGGTTGGCAAACCTTGAGGTTTGCCGCTCTGCTGACTAATGATGAGTTTACAAACCACTGTCATATACTACCCTTTACCTCTTTGCACACAATATGCCACAATTGCCTAATCCTCACAGCTTCCAACTACACAGTAACATTTAGTCTAGTCCAGAGGTAGGCAAACTCATTAGTCAACAGAGTGGCAAACCGACGCTATGCAGTTTGCCGACCACTGCCTTAGGTGGAGAAGAGAGAGAAGGGGACTTATAATCAAGCTGACTTATGTTCACAGTCACTTCACCCAGAAGATCCTCATTTTCCTCATCTAGAAAATGGGGCTAACAATGCCTACCTTTTTAGGGGTGCCATAAAAATAAAATGAAAGAACTTACATAAAATGACTGGAATTGAATAGACCCTCAAATAAACAGAGTAGTTCCTTTCCTTTATTTAACTAAGCATTTTAATTTTGTCTAGTTCATAAAAATGAGAAAATAGAGCCTCATTTCATATTCTAATTTATTTTCAATGTATTTTTCTTTTGCCAATACTTTAGTTTATAGTTCAGTGAAAGAGACAATGAATATCTGAATCTTCTTGATTTAGTTTGAAGTTCCTCATTCTGATTTGGGATTCTTGATTTACCAAATATCTCCAAAACAATGAAAGAAAATTCTGCACATTTCCCTTACACTTATAAATTCTACACATTTTCTATTGCCCACCAGTCTCTAAATTGTTAGTAAAGTTTAGTTTCTCTCTCTCATTTGTTTAAGTAAAAATAAAAATGAAAAAGGTTCTATTTTTTTCTCTGTACTTGATGAGCTATCTCTGGACATAAGTACCTTATACTATTCATTTCTCAGACTTAAATCTTCAAGAACATTTTCTATTTACAGGGACACATGGGGATCCAGAAACTCTCCACCTTGGAAATAAGCCTAGGAATATGAAAAAAACATAGCCTATGGTTTTCCATTATCACAAAGAGAATGAATGGTGGGGTGGGGGTGGAATAAAGTGAGGTGGGAGGAGTGTTGGTAAAAAGCAGATTTACCTTTTTGTTTAGAGACTTTTCTCACAGTCATTGCAGCCTGTCTCTTCTGATTTTCAGAAATTTCAAAGCCTAGAAAAATAAAAACATTATTTTTAAGAGAAACATAGACCTTTCTTAAATGTAAAAATTAGTATGTTCCTAGAAAAATTAGTATGTTGGGCAAGACATATAAAAAGTCTTTATTTTAAAATTTTACTTATTGATTTTAGAGAGAGAGAGAGAGGAAGGATGAGAGACACAGAAAGGAAGACACTGATTTGATGTTCTACTATTTATGCATTCATTGGTTGATTCTTGTATGGGGATCGAACCAGCAACCCTGGCATATCGGAACAACAGTCTAATCAACTGAGTTCCCTGACCAGGGTCTCAAAAGTCTACAAGGTATTAACCTCACAGTCTGATTTCACTTTTTTGCATGTTTATATCAAGTTTTTCCAGCACCATTTTTAAAGAAACCATCCTTTCCTAACTTTGTCGTCTTGGTACATTTGTTGAAGATATGTTGACTTATATGTGTCATTTATTTCTGGGATTTCTATCCTATTTCTTTGGTTTATATGTTTGTCTTTATGGCAGTACCATACTGTTTTTTAAAAATATTTTTATTGCCCTTACCTCCCTGTTGTCTGTGTCTATTGATTAGGCTTATATGCATGCGTATAAGTCGTTTGGCACTGGGGGGAGAGGGGGTAATGGACACATGTATAATACCTTAATAAGGACACATATGTAATACCTTAATCAATAAAAATTTAAAAATATATTTTTATTGATTTTTAGAGGGAAAGGAAGAGAAAGGGAGAGAGAAAGAGGAACATAGATGTGAGAGCAGAACATCAATCATCTTCATCCTACACCTCCTGTCCTCCCTACAGGGGATTGAGCCTGCAACTCCTTCACGTGCCCTGACTGGGAATCATTTTGTTACATGGGATGATGCCCAACCAATTGAACTACCCCAGCCATTGTGGCATCATACTATTTTGATTACTGTAGCTTTGGCATATATTTTGAATCAGGAAGTGTGATGCCTTCAGCTCTGTTCTCTCTTAGCTATAATGGTATTTTTTGGTTTCTACATGAATTTTAGGAGTTTTTTCTATTTCTACAAAAATATCATTGGACCTAGAGGATGTTATGCTAAGTCAGAAAGAGACAGACAACTACCATATGATTTCACTTAAATGTGAAATCAAAAGAGCAAAATAAACAAACAAACAAAAACATAGAAACAGACTGATCGATACAAAGAACAGACTGATGGCTGCCAGAGGGAAGGGGGGTTGAGGGCAGAGTAAAAAAGCTGAAGGAATTAAGAAGTACAAATTGGTAGTCACAAAATAGTCATGGGGATGTAAAAGTACAGCATAGGGAATATAGTCAATATAGTCAATAATACTGTAATAATTATGTATAGTGTCATTTGGGTACTTATAATATAAGGGGATCACTCTGTAAGTTAAATGTCTAGTCACTATACCGTACACCTGAAACTAA
>JAAGEH010000013.1:430646-622281 GCA_011751065.1 Lasiurus cinereus
ATATATATATATATATATCTAAGCTATTGGACAACTGGCCAGTATCTATGACACACACTGACCACCAGGGGGCAGATGCTCAACACAGGAGCTGTTTCCTGGTGGTCAGTGCCCTCCCACAGTGGGAGCACCGCTGACTGAAGGTTGCCAGATGCAGGGCTTGGCTCATGGCTGGCTGGAGAGCACAACTGTGGCTGCATGAGCATCTCTCATGCACACTACCCCTGCATGCCCTTCCCCCATCTACACCAGGATTGGGATCGGGACTGGCATCTGGATTGACTGGGAATGAGCCCATGGCTGCTTCTCCATGCCACACAAGGAGCGATGCTGCCATGATTAGCATAATACCTAGGTCAGGTGTGCAAAGACCACAGAGGAGTGGCAGGGAGCCTACCAAGCAGCAGCAGCAGGTGCAGTGGGGCCAAGATTAGTGGGAGCAGTGCAGTATCCATTTGAGGATTGGGCTCCTCCCCAGTTGCCTGCCACTTTGTGCACTACTTTGTGCTGTGCAGGATCAACACGGACAGCGGGAACCCAATGAGCTGGCAGGTAAGGCTGGGCTGCAAAGGTCCACTGATCCCTGCAGGCCAGGCCAAGGAACCCCATCAGTGCACAACTCCATGTACTGGGCCTCTAGTATAAAATAATATTTAACTTTAACTGTAATTGAAAAATTAAAAAAAAGTCATTGGTAATTTAAAGGTTCACAATGAATCTGTAGATAGCTTTGAGAAGAATGGACATTTTAACACTATGAAGTCTTCCAATATGTGAACACAGAAAGAAGGTCTTTCTATTTATTTTTGTCTTTAATTTCTTTCAGCAATATTTGTAGTTTTCAGTGTAGAACTCTTCCACATCCTTGGTTAGGTTTATTCCTAACTCTTACATTCTTTTTGATGTGATTGTAAGTAGACTGTTTACTAATTTTCTTTTTAGGTAGTTTGTTGTTAGTGCATATAAACACAACAGAATTTTGTATGTTGATTTTGTATCCTACACCTTAATAACTTCATTTATTAGTTTGATGAACTTTTTGTGGAGTTTTTAGGATTTTCTATATGTAAAATTATATCATCTTCAGACAGAAATAATTTTACTTCTTCCTTCCTGATTTGGATGCCTTTGATTTGTTTTCGTGCCTGTTCTTGATAAAACTGCCACTACTATGCTGAATAGAAGTGGTAAAAGTGGGCATCCTTGTCTTGTTCCTAATCTTAGAGAAAAGGCTTTCAGTTTTTCCTCTTTGAGTATGATGTTAGCTCCTCTCTCGGCAATGGGCGGGGGGATCTGAGGCTGTCTCTCTCACCCATCAGGGCTTGGCAGGGGACCTCAAGGCACACCCCCTGCCCAGAGGGGTTTCACAAGGGATCTCAGGCCACATCCCCCACCTGGTGGGACTTGAGGGGGACCTCAAGGAGTGTCCCCCGCCCCACCCAGGCTAGGGGACCTCAGGCCACACCAACTACCTGGTGCCAGGTCAGGGGACCTGAGGCTATGACCCCTGCCTGGCAGGGCTTGATAGGGGTGGGACCAGCTGGGTCTGTATCTAGCCCAATGAGTAGGGGTGTCCGGGTCTGGGTCTCACGTGCTTTTGAGGCACAAGTGAGTGGGTGGGGACTTGACTGTGGGTTCCGTGGTGTACCCCAGACTCTGACAGGAGGAAGATTTTCACATACATTTTACTAATTTTCTTTCATCACTGACACTTCTATTATAGAAAAGGGGCAAATACTAATATTAAAATATTTCCTCTGATTAATCCCCTTTTCATGTGCACGAATGAAAATATATATACTGTCAATATATCTTTGACAAAGTTGCCAAGAATACAAAATGGGGAAAGGATCCTTTTCTCAAAAATGCTGCTGAAAAAAAACTGGATGGATATCCCCATGCAAAAGAATGAAACTGATCTCCTACCTTCTACCATACATGAAAATCAATTCAAAGTAGACTGAAGACTTAAATGTATAACCTAAAACTGTAAAGGTCCCATAAGAAAACAGGGAAAAAAGCTTGGCATTGATCTTGGCCATGATTTCTTGAAAATTACACCAAAAACATAGGCAACAAAGCAAAGCAGAAAAGTAGGACTATATGAAACTAAAGTACTTCTGCATAGCAAAGAAACAACAGAATGAATAGGCAACCTATGGAATAGAAGAAAATATATTTGTAAACTATATATCTGATAATTTTTTAAAATATATTTTATTGATTTTTCACAGATAGGAAGGGAGAGGGATAGAGAGCTAGAAATATTGATGAGAGAAAAACATCAATCAGCCGCCTCCTGCACACCCCCTACTGGGGATGTGCCCACAACCAAGGTACGTACCCTTGACTGGAATCGAACCTGGGACCTTTCAGTCAGCAGGCTGACGCTCTGTCCGCTGAGCCAAACCAGTTTCGGCTGATAATATTTTAATTTTCACACATGAGGCACTTCTATATGGAACACTCAATCGTAAAAAAAAAAAATCCCACAAATAATGGATAAAGGACTTATATAGACATGTCTTCAAAGAAGACATACAAATGGCCAAAAAGTATATGAAAAGATTCTCAACATTTATAATCATTAGGAAATTTAAGTCTAAACCATAAGAAATCACCTCAGTCCTTTTTGGATAGCTATTATCAAAGAAACAAAACGTAAGTATTGGCAAGGATGTGGATAAACTGGAACCATAGTACACTGTTCAGAATTAAAATGCTTTAGTCACTATGGAGAACAGTAAGGAGGTTCTTAATAAAATTAAAAATAGAACTATCATATGATTAGTAATCCCATTTCTAGATATATATCCAAAATAATTATAATCAATAATTATAATCAGGATCTTGAAGAAATATCTGTACTTACATGTTGCCTGCAGCACTATTCCCAATAGCCAAGATATAGAAACAAATTAAATGTCCATAACTATATGAATGGATTAAATAACATGATATATATATATATATATATATATATATATATATATATACAGTGTAATACTACTCAGCTCCAAAAAGGAAAAAAATTCTGCAATATGTGACAATATAGATAAATCTATAGGACATTATAGTAAGTCAAATACGGCAGTCACAGTAGGACAAATATGGCATGATTTCTTATATTAGGTATATAAATTAAATATGAGGTCTATCTCATAAATGCACAGAATAAAATGGTGATTCCAAGAAGCTGGCTATAGAGAAAATGAGGAGTTGCTGTTGAATATGTATAAAGTTCCCTTTATATAAGATACTAGAGGCCCAGTACATGAAATTTGTGCATAGGGTGGGAGGTATCCTCAGCCCAGCCTGCACCTTCTCCAATCTGGGACTCCTTGAGGGATGTCAGACCTAAATGGGCAGTTGGACATCCCTCTCACAATCCAGGACTGCTGGCTCCCAACTCCTCACCTGCCTCTGCCCAATTGCTTCTAACTGCTTCTGCCTGCCAGCCTGATCACTCCACTGCCAGCCTGATCATGCCTAACTGCTCCCTGGCCAGCCTGATTGCCCCTAACTGCCCTCCCCTGCTAGCCTGGTCACCTCTAACTGCCCTTCTTTCAGGCCTGATCACCCCCAACTGCCCTCCCCTGCAGGCCATGCCCCCCCAACTGCCCTTCCCTGCAGGTCTGGTCTCCCCCAACTACCCTCCTCTGCCAGGTTGGTCACCCCCAACTGCCCAAAACTACCCTTCCTTGCCAACCATTTTGTGATGGCCATCTTGTGTCCACATGGGGCAGCCATCTTTGACTACATGGGGGTGGCCATCTTGTGTCTTAGAGTGATGGTCAATTTGCATATTACTTTTTTATTAGATAGGATGAGATTTGCTATACAACACTGGTTGTAGAGTTTATGTTACTATATCATGTGCTTAAAATTTTTTTAAGAACATAGAGCTCGTGGTAGTTCTTATTACCATTAAAAACAAAAGCAGTGCTGAGGTCTCCCCCATCTAAGCAATAAGAAATTCTGCCTCACAACTTTAGTCCATGTACTTAGAGTTCAATCCTTCTCATGAACTTCCCATCTATAGATGACAGCTTTGGCCTATGCTCATGAGTTCAAGCCTGCCCATAATCTGTCATTCCTGACAGCCTGCCCTACAATTTTGGAGTTGCTCAGCCAGGATTCACAATCATATAAGGTAATTCCTTATAAAAATATCTTAATAATCTCCTATTGGTTATGATTCTCCATTGAACCCTGATATAAAGAGTTAGCGTAATGTCTTATATTCTTCACCTGGGGAGTTATTTATGATTAAGTTTTATAAAAGCAAGTTACAGAGTAATATGTATAATTTCTATAAATAAAAATTTAAAAGTCTGATGTGTATAGATGTTTATATGAGCACTGGATAAGTATGGAAACATGTACACCAAATTAATAATGATTATCTCACATAGCATAGGAGTGACAGAGAAGAAAAACATTACAGACTTTCTTTATTACATATCTATAAGTGTTTAAATGGTTATTATGGCCTTGGCTGGCTTGGTTCAGTGGATAGAGTGTCAGCCTGCGGACTGAAGGGTCCCGGGTTCAATTTCGGTCAATGGCACATGCCTGGGTTGTGGGCTTGATCCCCAGTAGGGGGCGTGCAGAAGACAGCTGATCAACGATTCTCTCATCATTGATGTTTCTATCTCTCCTTCTTCCTTCCTCTGTGAAATCAATAAAGAAATATATTTAAAAAAATAAATAAATGGCTATTATGTCCATGTATATATTTTATAATTAAAAAATAAAATTAGTAAACAAAATTATGGTAAATCCATATGGCAGCAATAAGAATAATAATTAAATATTGAATGATTTAAGGAAATAATATAATTTTAAGTAAAAAACAATGATGTGCAATTTTATCTACCACCAGGGAAAGGTGGGGAGTAGGGAGAGATAGAAAAAAACTATTCAGCCATGCTAGTTTTTTAAATGGAAAAATATATTAAAATGTTTATAAAAGTTAGCTCTGCATGTTCATGTCTGATTTTTAGTTTCTTCTTCTTTTAATTAATTAATTATTATTATTATTTGGTCTACAAATAAAAGTCTATAATGAAAGTAATTTAATTATAATCAGAAAAAAAAACCTAACTTTTTAAAAGACAAACATAGGTATACCAGGATTGAACTTCTATAAGCTTTTCTATTAGAGGTAGATTCTCAAAGTTATAAGTCATTAGGATATTGTGTGTGACATCGTGTTTCAACCAGAGAGAATGAAGAGGATATTCAAGTTGATCTAGGGGCTTCAAAAAGCATACTAAGAAAATTCCTTTAATAGCTCTAACAACCTATGAAATGTCAAAGGCTGCTACTACCTGCCACTGGGAGAAGAAGCCAGTAGCATTTCTTTACCACTACACATCATGCCCCAAATCAATGCCCATATGCTAAGAGCAATTTGACACCAATGTGACTCAAAGTGAATTATCAGTATGCATTTTAACCAAGACTTGAGAAGACTAGAATAACACTAAGCAGTGTTTTTCTAATTGTATTTCGTTGCTTTTGGACCATTTCAATCCCCTACACTAAAGGATAGGAGAATCCAATTTCACCAGAACTCAGTGGGTAGGCTCTTTTTTTCTAGAGGCACCTTCTACAAACTTGAGTATACAAGTGTTTTAAAGTACAATTCTACTCCCATTTGGAGTGGTGCAAACACAGAAACTATTTTTTAAGGGAATTATAAAGCCTGAATTTTTATATTTTTTTATTAGAAATGCATGACTATGGACAAGAGATCTGATAGTACTTTGTAAACAAAACTACTTCCAATGGAGCCTATATCCCATTTGGGAAGCAGAATATATATATATCTCCCAGCTATATCATTTGTGGAAAAGGGGAACAATTTCTCATACAAGAATGGTTTAATGTGAATGGAAATCATGCAAGTAGTTATGATTTTAGACCCTATTTGTTAATTTATTTCAAAATATTTTCATATAGAGGGTATGATACATACATTTACATTAATTTTAATCTATATTCTCTGAGCATTTAGTTAATATTTAAAGTGCCCTAATCAGGAATATACACTCAAAAGGTGATGTTCTAAATAATATTAAACACTCAGAAATCTTTCCTACAGAGGACATTACTACCAGCCATTCAGTCACCTTAATACATGAGGCCTAATTAGCCTAACACATGTTAAAAATGAACTTCCAGCCCTAGCTGGTGTGTCTTAGTTGGTTTAGTGTCATTTCATGCACCAAAAAAGGTCTCTGTTTCCATTTCTGGTCAGGGTACATTCCCAGGTTGCAGGCTTCATCCTCAGTAGGGGCTGTGCAGAAAGCAGCCAATCAATGTTTATCTTTTACATTGAAGTTTCTCTCTCTCCCTTTCCCTTCTTCCCTGTCTAAAAATCAATAAAAACATATATTTTTAAAAATAAACTTTTATTGGGAAAGTGATTGTTATATAAGATGTGCAGTGGCCACAACTGTCTTACAGGCACCTTAGCCCTCATAAAAACTGGGTATAAGAATACATTAAGTCCTGTAGCCTATGCCTTTCAGAAGGAAGCCTAAAGCTTAAAATTGAAAACAGATGTTATGACTTAACCTCCAGAAAGGATTCTGTCATTAGACTCTGACTAGAAAATTAGTTGAATCATGTCACTATATTACCAAATCTGTCTTGACTAACCTTTCACAGAAGAGTCCATCATGTATATAAGAATAGAATTGAGACTGCATTGAAATTACAGAACGGGCTGTATAACTGCTCTCAGGTTGGTTTGCTGATAAATGTCTGTATGTTTGAAAAAATTTAGTCAAGAGGTTTGCTTTCCATGTAACAGTTTTATCTAGTAATGGGACTGCAGAGGAAACTGACTTATAACTCACTTAACCCTAATTAATGGAAACTACTGGTATCTACCAAAAAGCACTTAATAATAGGGAACCAACAAAGTGGATTAAGTCAGTTTGCAATATAAATCTTCCTTCTCCCTCTAGAGAAATGAAAACTATTTCAAATCCTCTATGTTCTTCATAACCATATTCTTTGTTCTCTTCTGAAGTCACTTACCAATTTTTTCATCTTCCTGTACCATTTTCCTCTCTTCTCTGAAAGCCCTGAGCCAGCGTATCTTCTCCTCCAGCTTCTTGGCAAAGAATAGGTGCACTTCCTCAGTCTCCTTGTTGTGAAGTTTAAAGGCATTCTTCATGCTGACATTAAAGTCATCATCTCTGCCATCTTCAATATCTACTACCTCATATTTATCCATGTCAATGCGGCCTTTGTAGTATAGGATATCTCTCCGAATCAGGTCCTAGATGGGAAGGAAGAAAAGACTATGTTAAAGGTATGTAAAGAGTGGGTACCAGGAGATTTGGTGCATAGGCACATTAGGATGTTAATATTGCCAATGGGAGATGTTTTGGTCTAAATTTGGGCACATTATCTTAGTGTTGTGGGGATTTTTTGAAAAGGCCTAGTATGGCAGGAGAAATGAAGATAAAATTAATAAAGAACACACATTGACATAGATGAATCTTACAAATCTTATTGTATGAGAAAAATAGAAGTGCATATATACAAATAGTATATTGCTTATCTGTTATTATCATAGTTGTTTTGTTCTTCAGTGCACAGAATTAGACTAATCCTACTCAGTCTATGAGACACTCATCATTAGTCCATGAATAGTGCTCTTATTTCTATATTTATTTACTTAATTACTTTTTTAATGTTTTTATTGATTGTTAGAGAGAGAGGAAAGGAGAGGGAGGGAGGGAGGCAGGGAGAGAGGGAGGGAGGGAAGAAGAGAAACCTTGATGTGAGAGGGAAACATACATCAATTGTCTCCTGCACACCCCCTACTGGGGATTGAGTTCGCAACCTGTGCATGTGCCCTGACATGGAACTGAGCCAGTATAGTACAATGCCCAACCAAGTGAGCCACACTGGCAAAGGCTATTTAATTACTTTTAATAATGTATTAAATTTTGGTGAACCTATCACACAATCCAAAATCTATGATGACAAAGCAAGCTCCAACTCAAATGCCATCCTCATCATTACCTTAATTTCTATATAGTTTATTTCATCTCTATATATTTTACTTATATAAGGTTTAAAAACATACAAAAGCTGATACATGTTTAAGAATACATACATATGTATAAAACTATAAAAATACAACAAAAATACATGAGAAATTCAGTACAATGATGAGAATGGGAGAGGCAAGGAAGGAAGAGAAGGGAAGAAGCAGAAAAGGAGAGGAGGAAGACTATTTGTAAAAATATTTCTTAAATTGAATAGTAAGTACATTCATAATTTTCATATTTTTTGAATGTTAAATATTTCATAAGTTAAAGAACAGAGAGACAAATTAAATAACCTGTGGGCCTATGGAATATAAAGTCTGATGATGGTCTCTGAGTAGTCTTTCAGTGCTTTCTCTCAGCACTGTCCTAAGCTTACCCTGAGAGCACAACTAATGCTGGGACATGGGGTGTGGCTGAGTCTGGTGAAAGAAGACTCCAGTGAGCCCTGTCCAGACAGATGTCCTCTATAGTAGCAGGGGCCCTTTCTGGCCAATTCTCCCTCCTGTCGGCCTATATTTGGACTTTTAGACAATTTGACAGAATTAGAAATGCTCAACTTTTATTAATATGATATAGTTTGATTAAACTATTTCCATTCTACTGAATTGCCTTACACGACTCATTTCTCAGCTGCAGGCTATCTGCTAAGGATTTGCCTTTGGCCATGGCTACATTCCCAATCCTAACTCTTCACACTCCTAGATAAACTGAACTTTTTGGTAGGGCTGTAGCAGGCTGTCCTTGAGGATTTCCAACATAGCTGTCAATCTTGAAGCTTCAGGCTGGAAAATACAGATCTTGTTGAACTACTTTGCAAAAAATAATCATCACATTGTACTTTTCCCTCCCATAATAATCATTTAAATATTTAGGCTGTGAATACATTTGGGTTCTGATCTGTTGGATGCCCCTGACATCAAGTTCACAGGAGAAGAAGAGGTCATCTACAAAGAGTGGGGAAATATTGCTCCAAGCCTCTTTCATAGCCATGGGTTCCTTTTACCATCAGGTTCAGTCTAGCCAAAAGAACGGAGTGGCTCTCATGCAATGATTTCCACATCCTAAGGAACACTTTGTGGAAATACACATTAAAAGTGGGCTCTGTCAGGCTAATCTAATTACAAAAGCAGAAAAGCTTAGAATGGATCAATATAATCTAGTTTGATCAGTAAAGGCTTGAAACCTGCCTTACAATACATAATACAACTACACATAGACCCAGTAATTCGAGTCTGGACTACACAGGTGAGTAATCACTATGCCAGGATAAGGCAGTCTCAAACTTCCTTTATTCTTAACTTCAGCCTAGTTTCCTTTTTCTCTGAGTTGGTGTGTCATAATCATTGTCAACCTTCAAAACCTTTATGAGTTTCCAAAAACATCAAACTCAAAGGCTAACACAGACGAAATAAACAAGTTTTAAGTTTATGTGGGCCGCAAAAAAAAAAAAGCTTCTATTTTCATAGAAACATAGGTTTATTTCAATAGAGACATGCTGAATACAAAGGGCTGAAATAAATGAGTAACCATTGACATAAAATAATAGAACATTTTAATAAAAATTAATATTTTTTATTGAACATTAACTTACCAGGCACTGAATAACTGTACAAAATAACAAATGTAAGGCAAATAAAACTATTTTTCTTGCTTCCCGAAAGTGAAATATTTCCTGTTGCACACACCAAACCAGTCAGTCCAGAACTAATGATGTGGCAATCAGCTGCTAAAATATTAGCTGCTAGTATTAGTGAAGAGAAATGGTGTGCCTGCGAGTAAGGCGCATAAGGGAAATGAATGCAACACGATTATAGTAATCAGTCATTAGTGAACGTTGTAGTTCGTTATTAATAATTATGTATAACAGGATATTGTAAAAGTTAAATTATGAAAAATTTCTTAAAATGTTTCTTACATACTGTTATATTAGCTAGGCCACAAAAATATTCATTGTGGGCCGCGAGTTTGACATGCTTGATATACATGATCTTGAAGCTAAATTAAAAGCATCAACTGAATTTCCTATTTTTTTTTTAATTTAAGGATAACAAGCAATGATAGAGAATTCTGTCTCTGACAGGGAAACAAAGATAGAGACATATGTCATTAAAATAAGGTCAGCTGGCGTGGCTCAGAGGTTGAGCATTGACCTATGAACCAGGAGTTCATGGTTCAATTCCCAGTCAGGGCACATGCCTGGGTTGTGGGCTGGATCCCACAGGAGACACTAGTCAATGATTCTCACCATTGATGTTTCTATCTCTCTATTCCTCTCTGAAATTAGCAAAAATATATTTTAAAAAATCACTTTAAAAAAATAAAATCCCCCCTTTGCCTGCTTTTTTGGACCCCTCAGAGGGTTGAATATAAGTTTTCAAGCACCAGATTAGTCATAAAGTCAAGTGTAAGGGTGTGATAGGAATGACCCACTGATCAGAAAATCCAGTTATGAAGGATAGTTAATGACATAAAGCAGCATGAAACAGTGGAATTTGTTAGAGTCCAAAACCATGAATTTAACCTACTGTGTGTTCTTGTGCAAGCCATATAACCTCTCTGAGCCTCAATTTCCTCATCTAAAAAATGAGAGGAGTCATCCTTAACTTGTTAAATGGTTGTAAAGCTCAAATCTAAACATGCAGTTGCCAGGACATGATGGAACACACTCCTCTATTCTTTAAATATTGTTTTTAAAATTTTATCTTTACTGCTGAAAGTATTATAAATGTCCCTTTTTGTCCCCATTGATCTCGTCCATCCCACACCTTCTCCTCCCAGGCCTTCAGCAACCTATTGTTTGTATGCATGGGCTATGCATATCTTATATAATAAAGATGTAATATGCAAATTGACCATCACTCCAACACACAAGATGGCCTTCCCCATGTGGACACAAGATGGCCACCACAAGATGGCCAGCAGGGGAGGGCAGTTTGGGGGGCCCACTCCTTCAGGGGAGAGCAATTGGGGGCAAACGGGCATGCACAGAAGGGCAGTTGTGGGGGACAAGTCCTGCAGGGGAGGGCAGTTGGGGGCGCCCAGGTTGGCAGGGGAGGGCAATTGGGGGTGACTGGGCCAGCAGTGGAGAGCCGTTGGGGGTAACCAGACCTGCAGGGGAGGGCAGTTTGGGGGGACCAGGCCTGCAGGGAAGGGCAGTTAGGGGTAATCAGGCTGGCAGGGGAGCAGTTAAGCATTGATCAGGCTGGCAGGAGAGTGGTTAGGGGGTGACCAGACTGGCAAGTAGAAGCAGTTAGGGGCAATAAGGCAGGAAGGCAGGCAAACCAGCAGTCTTGGATTGTGAGAGGGATGTCCTATTGGGATTGGACCTAAATGGGCAGTCAGACATCGCTTAAGGGGGTCCCAGATTGGAGAGGGTACAAGTTGGGCTGAAGGACACCTCCTCTCCGTGCACAAATTTCATGTACTGGGCCTCTAGTGTGCATATAAGATTCCAGGTTAATCACTCCCTAAGTCCCAACCCTGCCTTCTCTCTGAAATTCCTCAGTGTATTCCATACTTATATGTCTCTGTATCTCTTTTGTTCATCACAGTCCACAGATGAGTGAGATCATGTGATACGTATCTTTCTCTAATTGTCTATCCTAATATTCTACCTGTCCTTCCATGTTGTCTCAAAGGTATAGTATTTCATGGAGCAAATGTAACCATAGCTTTTTTATTCACTCATCTACTGATGGACATTTGGGCTGCTTCCAAATCTAAGCTGTTGTAAGTTACACTGCTGTGAATAAAGGAGTGCATATATTATTTCTGATTGGTGTTTCTGCTTTCTTAGGATATATTCCTAGAAGTGGAATCAATGAGTCAAATGGGAGTTCTAGTTTTAATTTTTTGAGGGAGCTCCATACTGTTTTCCACAGTGGCTGCACCAGTCTGCATTCCCATCAGCAGTGTACTAGGGGTCCCTTTTCCTTATATCCTCAACAACATTTGTCATTGGTTGATTTGTTGATGATAGCCATTCTGACTGGTGTGAAGTGATAATTCATTGTCATTTTAATTTTATCTCTCAGATGATTAATAACTTTAAGAATGTTTTCATATGTCTTGGCCTCCTCTATGTGTGTTTTGGAGAAATATCTATTTAGACCCTTTGCCTATTTCTTAATTGCACTGTATGTCTTTCTTTTGTTAAGTTGTATGAGTTCCTTGTATATTTTGGAAATTAATCCTTAAAGATGTATTGTTGCCAAATATGTTCTCCCATGAAACAGGGTCTCTTTTCCTTTTTTGATGGCTTTTGCTGTGCAGAAGCTTTTTATTTTAATGTAGTCTTATTTGTTTATTTTCTCCTCAGTTTCCTTTGCCCTAGGTAAACATATTGCTATGAGACATGTTTGAGATTTTGCTGCCTATAGTTTCTTCTAGGACTTATATGGTTTCCCAACTTACATTTAAGTCTTTAATCTATTTTGAGTTCAATTTTGCTTATGGTGTAAGTTGGTGGTCTAGTTTCATTTTATTTTTTTTTGCAATTATCTGTCCAGTTTTTCCATCACCATTTATATTTCCTTGCCTCTTTTGTCAAATATTGATTGAGCATCATGGCTTGGGTTGATTCTGCATTCTCTGTTCTGCTCCACCGATCCATATGCCAGTCCCTGGGCCAGTATCAGCCTCTTTTGAGTACAGTGGTCTTGTAGTATAACTTGATATCTGGTATTGTGATTCCTCCAATGTTCTTCATCTATTTCAAGACAGTGAAAGCTATTTAGAGACCTTTTTCAATTCCATATAAATTTTTGGGAGTGTTTGTTCTAGATCTGTGAAATATGTGACTGCTATTTTAACTGGGATGGCACTGAATCTATGCATTGCTTACATTCATAAACATGGTATATACTTCCACTTGCTTATATCTTCCTCTCTCTTTTTTTCAAGGTCATGTAGTTTTCAGAGGGCAGGCTATTTAATTAATTTATTAATTAATTTATTTATTTATAATTTTTTAAAAGTTTTAATAAATCTTTATTGTTCAGATTATTACATTAGCTCCTCTTCCCCCCATAGCTCCCCTCCACCCAGCTCCAAGCCTTCATCTACTCTTACCTCCCCCCACATTGTCCTCATCCATAGGTGTATGATTTTTGTCCAGTCTCTCTCTGCATCTCCCTCACTCCTTTACCCCTGAGAATTGTCCATCCACTCCCTTTCTATGCTTCTGATTTTATTATATTCACCAGTTTATTCTGTTCATAAGATTTTACATTCATTTAATTTTTAGATTCACTTGTTGATAGATATGTATTTGTTTTTCATAATTTTTATCTTTACCTTTTTCTTCTTCCTCTTCTTAAAGAGTACCTTTCAGCATTTCATATAATACTGCTTTTTTGTTGATGACCTCCTTTAGTTTTTTCTTATCTGTGAAGCTCTTTATCTGGCCTTCAATTCTGAATGATAGGTTTGCTGGGTAGAGTAATCTTGGTTGTAGGTTCTTCTATTCATCACGTTGAATATTTCTTGCCACTCCCGTCTGGCCTGCATAGTTTCTGTTGAGAAATCAGCCGACAGTCGTATGGGTGCTCCCTTGTAGGTAATGAACTGTTTTTTTCTTGCTGCTTTTAATATTCTCTTTGTCTTTTGCCCTTGGTATTTGGATTATGATATGTCTTGGTGTGGTCCTCTTTGGATTCCTTTTATTTGGGGTTCTGTGTGCTTCCTGGACTTGTAAGTCTATTTCTTTCACTAGATGTGGGAAGTTTTCAGTCATTATTCCTTCAATAGGTTTTCAGTATCTTGCTTTCTCTCTTCTTCTGGCACCCCCATAATTCTGATGTTGGTAGGCTTTAAGTTGTCCCAGAGGCCCCTTACACTATCTTCACATTTTTGGATTCTTTTTTCTTCTTGCTTATCCAGTTGAGTGTTTTCTGCTTCTTTATGTTTCAAATTTTTGTCTTGATTCCTGCCTTCCTTTAGTTTGCTGTTAAGTCTCTGTGTAATATATATATATATATTACAGTGTATGTTTAATTTCTAGTTGGTCCCTTTTCATCTTCTCTTGGGTCTCGCTAAAATTATCCATCTTTTCTAGGAAATTCTTGAAAAACCTTATAACCGTGGTTTTGAACTCTATATTCAGTTGTTTGTTTTCCTCCATTTCTTTTGTTTGTGATCTGTTCCTTTGTCTCCATATTTTCACTATGCTGGGAGAACTTCTGTGTTGGAATCAGCCTTATGATACAAGACTTGCAAAACTGCAAAAGCCTCTTTGTTGAGTTTGGGTGAGGAAGAGTCTCAGAGTGCCTTGGCTTCCAGGCAGCCCTGCCCTACATGGTCCCTGGGTCTCTTGGTAATCACTGCAGTCCTCTGTGTATGTCCGCATGCACACATGTGCCTCTAGACCACTGTCTCTCTGGCTCCCCTGTGCTCCCGGACCTGTATGAGTCTGGGTCCCCAGGGTCTCACCTGAACCTGGGGCTCAGTGCCATTAGAAATCATGCACTTGAGAGGCTCTGTCTCCTGCCCACTAGAGACAGCCAGTGGCACAATAAGCAGTCTGTCTTCTGTGCACAGTGGTGCACGTGCCCCCAAACCTCTGCCTTTTCACGGCTCCCCTAAATTTCCTTTCACAGTCCAGATTCCTCCCATATGAGTCTCGCCCAGACCTGGGGTTCAGTGCCATAGGATAAGGGGTTCAGTGCAGTTGGGAGTCTGCATCTCCCGCCCACCAGAGGAAGCCAGCCAGGCACTCCAGCGCCCACTCTCTCCACACATGCATCTCCATACCTCAGCTTTTTGTAGCTCCTCTGAGTCTCTGTGAGCCCCTCTCTTTCCTTCTAGTTGTAGAATTTCCACTCAGCCAACTTTCCTGTGGTTCTGGATGATGTCTGTTCTGTCTTTTAGTTGTAGTTTTGAAATTGTTTTGTGAGGCAGCAGTTTAGGTGTTCACCTATGCCGCCATCTTGGTTTTTCCCTAAAATATTTTATTTATTTATTTATTTATTTTTATTAATTTTTATTAATTTTTATACATATCTCCCCATTGCCCCCCCTCCCTCCCAGGCGTACCCCGACCCCCCAGTGTCTGTGATCATTGGTTATGTTTATAAGCATGCATACAAGTCCTTTGATTGATCACTTATTTACCTCACCTAACTTTAATCTTTCTGCTATAATTTCACAATCTGTTTGATGCTTTATGATTTTTGTCCTCCTGAGAATTACCAATCAGTCTACTCCCTTTCTGTGCTCCTGATTCTATTATATTCACCAGTTTATTCTGTTGATCAGATTTTTAATTCACTTAATTTTTAGATTCACTTGTTGACAGATGTGTATTTGTTGTTCATAATTTTTTGTCTTTTACCTTTTTCTTCTTCCTCTTCTAAAAGGGTACCTTTCAGCATTTCATATAATACTGGTTTGGAGTTGATGAACTCCTTTAGCTTTTTCTTCTCTGTGAAGGTCTTTATCTGCCCTTCAATTCTGAATGATAGCTTTGCTGGATAGATTATTCTTGGTTGTAGGTTCTTGTTGTTCATCACGTTGAATATTTCTTGCCACTCCCGTCTGGCCTGCATCGTTTCTGTTGAGAAATCAGCTGATAGTCGTATGGGTGCTCCCTTGTAGGTAATTAACTGTTTTTCTCTTGCTGCTTTTAATATTCTCTCTTTCTCTTTTGCTCTTGGCATTTTAATTATGATGTGTCTTGGTGTAGTCCTCTTTGGGTTCCTTTTCTTTGGGGTTCTGTGTGCTTCCTCGAATTGTAAGTCTATTTCTTTTACCAGATGTGGGAAGTTTTCAGTCATTATTTCTTTAAACAGGTTTTCAGTATCTTGCTCTCTCTCTTCTTCTGGCACCCCCACAATTCTGATGTTGGTACGCTTGAAGCTGTCCCAGAGGCTCCTTACATTATCTTCACATTTTTGGATTCTTTTCTCTTCTTGCTTTTCCAGTTGAATGTTTTCTGCTTCTTTATATTTCAAATTTTTGACTTGATCCTTGCCTTTCTCTAGTCTGCTGTTAGTACTCTGCATAATAGTTTTTATTTCAGTCAGTGTATCACTAAATTTATCCATCTTTTCTAGCATATTCTTGAAAAACCTTATAAGCGTGGTTTTGAACTCTATATCCAGTCGTTTTTTTTCCTCCATTTCTTTTGCTTGTAATCCCTTCCCTTGTCTCGGCATTTTCACTGTGCCGGGGAAACTTCTGTGCTGGATTCAGCCGAAGAAGCCTCTGCTGAGCTTGGGAGGGGTGGAGTCTCAGGGCTTAAGGGACTGCCTTGCCTTCCAGTTGGCCCCGCCCTCCACGGCCCCTGAGTCTCACGTGACTGGGTAATGGCTGGAGCGGTCCTTGTGCGCTCGCGCACCCGCAGCGCCTCTAACCGCTGCCTTTCCGGCTCCCCTGAGAACCAGGACCACACGAGTCTAGGTCCCCAGGGTTTCGCCCAAAACAGGGGCCCAGTGGACTCAGAAGTGGCGCAGTTGGGAGGGTCTGTCTCCCGCCCACTCACGAAAGTCAGCAGCACAATCAGCAATCCGTCCTCCGCGTGGTGCCGTGCGTGACCGGACCTCTGATCCTTTGCAACTCCCCTAAATTTCCGTGCACTTCTCCCTTTTCACAGTCCAAACTCCCCCCGTATGAGTTTCGGCTGGATCTGGGGTTTAGTGTCGTAAGATAAGGGGTTCAATGCCGTTGGGAGTCTCCGTTTCCCTCCCGCCAGAGAAAGCCAGCCAGGTACTCCAGCACCCGCTCTCTCAGAGCGCGTCTCCGTACCTCAGCTTTTTGCAGCTCCTCTGGGCCTCTGTGAGTCCCTCTCTTTCCCTCTAGTTGTAGAACTTCCACTCAGCCAGCTTTCCTGTGGTTCTGGATGATGTCCGTTCTGTCGTTTAGTTGTAGTTTTGAAATTGTTGTGCGAGGCAGCAGTGTAGGTGTTTACCTATGCCGCCATCTTGGATTTCCCTAAAATATTTTTTTATTGCTTTCAGCGAGGAAGGGAGATGGTGGGAGAAATAGAAACATAAATGATGAGAGAGAATCATTGATTGGCTGCTTTCTTTACACCCCACACTGGGGATTAGCCTGCAACCTGGGCATGTACCCTGACCAGAATTCTAACCATGACCTCCTGGTTCATAAGTCAATGTTCAACTACTGAGCCATGCTTGATTGGCAGGAGGGCAGGTGTTTTAATTCCTTGGTTATATTTATTCTTAAGTATCTTCATTTTTTTGTTGCAATGGTAAATGGGATTTTTATTTTTTTTTCTTTCTGATAGTTCATTATTGGTGTTTAAAAATGCCATGGAAATCTGCATGTTACTTTTGTATCCTGCTAAATTCATTTATTAAATCTAGTCTTTTTATATAACTACTTTTTTTAGGGTTTTCTATGTACAATATCATGTCATCTGTGAAGAATGACTGTTTTACTTCTTCCTTTCCAGTTTGAATGCCTTTATTACTTCTCCTTATCTAATCACTATGGCTAGGACTTCCAGTACTATCTACACTAATTGACTGTCACTGCACAATGCCCACCAGCCAAACAGGAGTGAGTATTCAAATCAACCTCATCACCTCCATGAAGACTGACAACAGGTAGGAGGCAGCTCCCAGCATGACCTGCTTAGCTGTTGCTGTGGTAACCCAGGAGCAGGCAAGTACAGCCACAAGCAGCACCCAGCATGGCCTCAGTGACCCAGGAGCAGTGAAGAGCAGCTCAGAGACAGCACCCAGCATGGCCTACTTGGATGTTTCAGCGGCGACTGGGGAGCAGGCAAGTGCAACCTGCAGGCAGCACTGGGCACGGACTGCTTGGCAGTTGCCCTGGTGTAGAGTAGGCAGGCCCTGCAGAGAGCAGAGAACCATGGTGAGCAGGCCTAAGCTGTCAGTAAGACACCCCCTGAGGGTTCCTGGATTGGAGAGGGTTCAGGTCAGGCTGAGGAAGATCCCCTCTACCCACTGTGCAGGAATTTCATGCACTGGGTCTCTAGTGTTGAATAAGAATGGTGAAAGCAGACATGCTTGTCTTTTACCTGTTCTTTGGGGAAATTGTTTTAGTTTTGACCCAATGAGTATAATGTTGGCTGTAGGTTTGTCATGTATGGCCTTTGTTGTATTGATGTATGATCCCTTTATTCCCACTTTGATGAGAGTTTTTATTAAAGAAAAGGTGTTGGACTTTGTTGAATGCTTTTTCTGAATCAATTTATACAATTATGCACTTTTTCTCTTCCAAACCATTTATTGTACAGTATCACATATGTTAATGTGCGGATATTATACCAGCCTTGCATCCTCAGAATAAATCCCACTTGGTCATAGTGTATGATCTTCTTAATGTATTGCTGGATCCTATTTGATACATTTTTTTTTTTTTTAGGATTTTAGCATCTATGTTTATCAGGGGTATTGGCCTGTAATTCTTTCTTTGTAGTATCTTTATCTGGTTTTAGAATTAGTATAATGATGCCTTCATAAAAAAAAGCTTGGAAGTATCTGCTCCTCTTTGATTTTTTAGAATAGATTGAAGAGGATAGATGTTGGCTCTTCCTTTTATATTTGATAAAACTCCCCTGTGAAGCCATCCAGAACCCAGCTTTTGTTTTCTGGGAGGTTTTTTATTACTGCTTCATTGCATCAGTACTTACCAGCCTATTCAGGCTTTCTGAATCTTCCTGATTGTTTTAGAAGACTTCATTTTTCTAGGAAAATATCCATTTCATCCAGGTTGTCCATTTTGTTGAAATACAGTCATACATACTATATTTTTATGATCCTTTGTATTTCTGTCAAGTCATTTGTAACTTCACCTCTTTTGTTTCTCACTTCGTTTATTTGGGTCATCTTTGTTTCTTGAGGAGTCTGTCTAAAGGGTCATCAGTCTTGTTTATCTTTACAAAGAACTAACTTTCGGTTTTATTGATCTTTTGTATTATTTTTTAGTTTCTCTGTCATGTATTTACATTCTGATCTATATTATTTCATTCCCTCTACTCATTCTGGGCTTTCCTTGTTCTTTTTCTATTTAAGTTGTAGGACTAGATAACTTATTAAAAGTCCTTTTTCCTTTCTTTCTTTTGCATCCTTTTCTTTCTTTACTTCTTTATTTTTAAAGGCGGGCCTGTAGTGCTATGAACTTCCCTCTCCTGACTGCTTTCATTGTCATATATATTTTAGGTTGTTGTGTGATCATTTTCATTTGTTCCCAGGTGGTTTCTAGTTCTTCCTTGAACTCGTTGGTAACCCTTGCATTGTTTAATAGCATGCTATTTATCCTCCATGTGTTTGAGTATTTTTGATGGCTATTATTGTAATTGATTTCTAATTGAATGCCATTGTGACCCAAGAGGATGCTTGATATGATTTCAACATTTTTGATTTTGTAGAAACTTAGTGTGTCCTAACATGTGGTCTATTTCTGAAAATGTCCCATGCACAATTGAAATGAACGTATAATCTGGAGTTTCAGGGAGAAATGTTCTAAAAATATTAATTCCATCTGATCTAGAGTGTCATTCAGGATCGCTATTTCCTTCTTGATTTTTTGTCTAGAAGTTGTATCCAGTGATGTCAGTGAGGTATTAAATTCCTGTACTATGATTATATTGCTGTACAAATCTCCCTTAAAATTCCCTAGAAGTTTTTTTTTTCATATATTTGGATGCTCTTGTATTGGATACTTATATTTTTACTAGAGTTGTATCCTCTTGCTGTTTCGATCCCTTTAGTATTATAAAGTGGCTTTCCTTATCTATTGTTATGGCCTTCACTTTGAAATCTATTTTTTCTGATATGAGTATTGCTACCCCAGCTTTTCTTTCATTTTCATTTCCTGGAATGGTTTTCCATCCCTTAACTTATATCTTGTGTGTATCCTTTGTTCTGAGGTGGGTCCCTTGTAGACAGCATATAAATTGATGATGTTTTCTTATTCATTCAGTTAATTGATGTATTTTTATTGCAGCATTTAAGCCATTTACATTTTAGGTTATTATTGATAGGTACTTATTTATTGCTATTTTTATTTTTTATGCCTGTGTTCTTCTCTTTCTCTTTATTTCTTCCTCTTACTGTAGTTCCTTTAGCATGTTTTGAAGTTCTTCTTTGGTGGTAATAAACTCCTTTAGCTTTTTATTTGTCTTTGGTGCTCTTTATTTTACCTTCAATTTTTTCAATGATAGCCTTGCTAGTTTTCAGTTTAGACCCTTGACTTTCATTCCTTTGTATATTTCATGCCATTCACTTCTAGCCTGAAGTGTTTCTATTGAAAAGTCAGCAGGCAGTTTGACTGGAGCTCCATTGTAAGTAACTTTCTGTCTCTCTCTTTCAGCCTTTAAGAATCTTTGTCTTTAATGTTTGTTATTTTAATTATTATGTGCCCAGGTATGGGTCTTTTGGGGTTCATCTTTATTGGGACTTTCTATGTTCCCTTAACTTGAGTGACTTTTTCCTTCACCAGGTTAGTGAAATTTTCTGCCATAATTTCTTCAAATAGGTTCTGTATTCCTTTATCATATTCTACTCCTTCGATTACCCATATAATGTGAACGTTGTTACATTTCATGTTGTCTCAAAGCTCCCTTACGCTCTACTCATGCTTTTTAATTTTTTTCTTCATTTGCTGCTCTGAATGGGTGTTTTTTTTCTACCTGGTCTTCTAATTTGTTGATGTGTTCCTTAGCTTCTTTTAATCTACTGTTGAACTCTTCCAGGGTGTTATTTATTTTAGCTATGTCACTCCTCATTTCCAATTGATTCTTATTTAGTATTTCAAGTTCTCTGTTCATGTTGGTATAGTTCTTATTAAGTCCCTTACAATTCTCTTTAAGTTGCTTGTAGTTCTCACTGAATTGTTTGAGCCAACTTATTACTATTACTTTGAATTCTTTATATGACAAATTACTTGTCTCCATTTCATTTAGTTTCCTTTCTGGGTATTTATCTTTTTATTTCATTTGGGGGTTGTTTCTTTGCCTCTTCATTTTTCTGTCCCTTTGTATTTGTTTATATGTATTAGATCAAACTGCTATGCCTTCCACTTTTTCTGAGGTAGTCTTATGTAGTAGGTGTTTTGTGGGACTCAGTGGTGCTATTTCTTAGATCTCCTGAGTAGGGTGCTTTAGGAAAGCCCCTTTCCTGGGTGATTTGGGTTCTTCTATTGTAGATGAGTCCTGAATGTTATTGTCCTATACCTGGATGGAGTGTCCTTTAAGAATACTTGACTACATGACTCACCTTCATCCATGTCATGTGAGCTATTGTGGAGGGGCTAACTGAACAGAACAACACAAGAAAACATATAGCAAAAGAAACCAAACAAAAACATATACAAGATCCTTACAGCCCCAACAAAACAACCATCAGAGAAAAGAGAATTAAGAAACAGAAAAGAGAGCAAGAATGATAAAAAAGAAAAAAAAACTATGAGGGGAAAACAAAACAAACCAACAAACACATAAAAGCACAAACAAATAAACAAACAAAAAAATCAAAAAACAAAAAAGGAGCAGGGGGAATATGTGGATGCAGAGCTGAAATAAAGAATATAAGAATAAAAAATTACGAGGATAGGGGAAGAAAAATGGTTTATAATAGAGGAGGAAAAAGGGAAAAAGAAAAGAGATGAAGAAAAAACAAATTTAATAGTGAGAAAAGAGTAAAAATTTGAGAATAAAAAGAGAAGAGAAAATTTATATATATGCTTTAAATAATAGAGACTAGAATAATAAATCAATAAAACAAAGATAAATTTAAAAAGGGGGGAAAGAAAGGAAAGAGAAAAAAAATTTAAACAGAAAAGAAAAAAAGGGAGGAAAAAATAGAAAACAAAAGTGAAGTGGTGTTCATTTCAGCAGAGTTTAGTGCCCCAAGGGAGATTCATTTGGATCTTTTTCTTCTGATGACTGTGGCTGACTATTCTGCCTGCCAATTCTGGGCTTCCTGTGCGGTATTTAGGTGCTATCTATCCACTTCCAGGAAGTGTCCTCCTTTGGCTTTCAGCAACCTGGTTGGAGCTCCAAGCAATCCACCATTTGTGTCTGTCTCCATAGAACTTGGCTGCAAGCAGGAAGGGC
The DNA here is from genome assembly GCA_011751065.1 of Lasiurus cinereus. Lineage (NCBI taxonomy): Eukaryota > Metazoa > Chordata > Mammalia > Chiroptera > Vespertilionidae > Lasiurus > Lasiurus cinereus. The sequence continues at coordinate 452,769 of JAAGEH010000013.1, forward strand.
CAATCTGCCCTCTTAATGTAGGTTTATTTGCAACATGGGGCTCAGGACTGGGTCATCAAACTTCCGCTTGTTTTCCAGGCTCTGCCTCTGATCACCTTTGACTGCTAGGCAGCTGTTAAACTTAATCACTCAAAAGTCTGTTTCTACCATAACTGGTATGGCTCAATGGATAGAGTGTTGGCCTGCAGACTGACTGGTCTAAGGTTAGATTCCAGTCAAGGGCATGTACCTTGGTTGCAGGCATATCCCCAGTAGGGGGTGTGCAGGAGGCAGCTGATTGATGTCTCTCTCTCATCGATGTTTCTAACTCTCTATCCCTCTTCCTTCCTCTCTTTAAAAAATCAATAAAATATATATATATATATATATATAAAGATATACGAAAAAAAACAGAAATATATATATATTTTAAAAAGTCTGTTTCTGAAGGGTCTTTAGGCAGGGAGGTGCCGATTAGCTTTCAGGGAATGTGGCTGGCTGTGTTTCCCTGCCCCAGGGCTACTCTTCCATGAGTGGCCCAAAATATTACTCTGCCCTCAGCTGGACAGAGATCCTTGTATGGAGAAAAGTGGGTTGGAAGGAAATCTGGAATTTCATCAGTTCTCTCATGCAGCAAAAATAGGAGTCTGCTTCTCAGGACAGTGGGACAGATGGCTCTTCCTCAATTTGGTTACTGAAGTCCCCTGAGACTATTTGGATTTGGCCTCTGCTTTTGTTTCCTTTGAAAAGGTCAAAATGCAGGATGTTCCAGGCATGGCTTCTGATGGTGGGACAGGCTGTATCACCTAGGGTGGATTTTTCTTTCCTTTTTCTGTCCTGAGGCTACTGGGAGTGGATAGCCCCTCTCAGGAAAAATGTCCATTTGGGTTTGGGGACCTACAACCAAATGAAGGACTCCTGGTTGCTGCTTTTCCATATCTACCCACAATGCTTCTCACCCTAGCCTATCCTTAGGCACCTCCAGTCTAAGCCGCTGCACCAAAGCCTTGGTAACTTCAAATGAATACTATTGTGCTCTGGTTTAAACACACACACACACACACACACACACACACACACACACAGCAAACAAAAAATCTGAAACTTCAGCTTTGTCTCCAACTGTCTCTGGTCTAGTGGCTCTAGACTCCACTGTGGCCAGCAACCCTGTGGCCTTTCACAACTGGATGTTACATAGGCCATAGATCTAAGCATTGGTGCTCCAAACTGTGGAGCTCAGCCTCAGTTTTGGGCTTCTCTCTTTGGAGGCGACAGATCCTCACATAGCCAGGAGCTCCCTTATCACTCTCATACTGCAAACCTGCCAACCCTGGAAACTGGGTAAGCTCCTCTCATGACCTTGATCTTCCTACCAGTCTCCAGGTGTTTTCCATCTTTATATACTAGAGGCCTGGTCCATGAAAATTCATACACTGGAGGGGGCATCCCTCAGCCTGGCTTGCCCCCTCTCACAGGCTGGGAGCCCTCAGGGACAGGAGATGACCAGGTGATCAGGGGAAGGCAACACCCCCATTACACTTCTGCTGCTGCCACTGCCAGCAGTGCAAGTCTCAGCCAGTCCTGGTTACCTGAGCCTTGGGTGGCCCTGAGCGACTGGGCAGTTGCCATCCAAGGCTTGCTTGTACCTCGGGCCTGCCCTGGGTGGCTAGGAAGCTGCCATCTGAGGCTTGCCTGCACCTCAGGCCGGCCCTGGCAGCTGGGCAGCTACATCCAAGGCTTTCCTGTGCCTTGGGCTGGCCCTGGGCAACTGGGGGCTAAGAGGACTGGGGTACTCCAGAGGTAGGTGTGTGGAGTGGTTGGACCCACGTGGAAGAGGGCCTGGCCATGCCATGTGCTTGCCATTCCAATGGGTCTGAGGGGACTGGGTGCCACCATCTTGTGGCTGTGGGTGCCACCATCTTTTAAGGCATGACAGTCAATTAGCATATCCCCCTTATTGGCTGTGGGTGCCACCATTTTGTACAGGTGTGATGGTCAATTAGCATATTCCCTCTTTATTAGATAGGATAACTATCCTCCTCAGCTGGACCTCAGTTGGTAATTCCAAGTGAATGTTCTCCAATTTAGTTGTATCTCCAGAGAGGAGGTGCATGAAGGGCTGCCTATCCAGCCTCCATTTTTTCTCCTATTTTTAATATTGATTTTGTTAAAAGTATTTTTATGAAAGGTGAATTATTTACTAATATGTAAAGCATGGGTATGTTTATTATATGTGTAAGAGTTTCAGGGATCTAGCTTTGGGGAAAGAGGCTAACTCAAGCAACTGCACACTCTGGCTTTGGAAGATTTGCTATCTCTCAGCCATAAAAACTTGATCTCCACTTGACCTGTTTTGAGATAATCATCAGAATGGACTGTGCTGACTTACATGTGGAGAACTTTCAAATACCATCCTCCTGATTTCTTTCTTTTCTTTCTTGTTTCCTCCCAATAAAAACCCCTGCCTGCACTGAGAGGTTAAAATGGGCTTTGGGATTTGAGTCCCGCATAGTCTCAGGCAGCTGGCATTTGAATAAACCACTTTCCTTCTCATTAGCAACTGTCTCATGAATTTGGCTTTTGTTGCTGCAGGCAGTGGAACATGCATTCAGTTACAAGGAAGCCAATGTTCTCATAGATATCATGCTAACCTTTCTTGTTCCAAGACCAATGTTTTGTATCATTTTAGAACTCCTTTTCAAAAACATAAAACTCTCCATGCCATCCTTTAGTCCATTTAAACTTCCAAAGTAAGTTACATATTGTGATTGAAAATAAATCAAAGCAAAATTAACTCTAAACATTTAAAAATTTACATAGCTACCCAAGTATCCCTGGAAATTTTGCATACCCTTTTCAGGGTGGGAGTTGGGTGGTAGTGTTGTATGGCTAATATTATTTGCCACTCATCAAAATCACAGATCTATATGTTGGGCTAACACTAATACCTCCTCTCTGCCCCAGTGATTCTTCCTATTTCAATACATCTAGCCTTTAAAGTAAAATTCACACATTCTTCCTCCCTAAAGAAAACTTCTATGACTGTACCCTCTAGCTCCTCACTGTGCTTTCCCTTTTGTGAATCTAGCACAGACTATACACACTTACACAATTTACACTTAGCTACCACATTGTTGAGCTACATTTGTTCTGTTTCACAGCTTTTAGTTTTGTCTGCTCATTTAACCTGTGCCAAGCACAGCACCTTCCTTGTCTTGCCTCATTCAGCAGTTGTCCTAGGAAAGACAGTTGACAAAGCCTTAGAGGTTTTTCTGCTCACTTTCTGCTCCTAACAAAGAAACAAAGCTCTCTGAACTCTGGTTGCCTGTGGTCCTATTGGAAACAGGCTGCTTACATGCAATTTGTTAATGGTTGACTATTTTTATTGGGACATGGTGAAATAAGTGCTCAGAGATGCTCTCTGGGTTGCCACAAGTTTCCTGCCTAAATGAGGTTGTTCCCAATAGTATATCACCCTTCCTCCTTTTCCCTTTCAGTAATATGAGAAGGAGGATGTTAGGGAAGTTTTACTTCCCCAGATGTCTGCAGACAAGCATACTGGCCCTTAGCCATAGATCTAGCAAAGAATCTGCCCCAAACTCTGACATTGCATACTTGAAACAGATGGGAGCTATTTCAATTTGGAATCACTGAGTTTTCATTAGGTTTAGTAAAATACTGTAAGACATTTTGTACAAATAATAGATAATGTAATCTGGGGAATAACTGTTCAGAATTGTAGTCTGATTGTCAATAAGGTCATCTTTGCTTCTTTTTTTGGGGGGGGGGTGAGGAGGTGGGCAGGGTGAGTTGTAGGACAGTGTGGACACATAAAATGCTAAAGAAACATATGCTGAAAAATAGTTAAAACGGTGAATCCAATGTTGTATATATTTCTCCCCAATCTTATTAACATATATTTTTATTGATTTCAGAGAGGAAGGGAGAGGGAGAGATAGAAACATCAAAGATGATAGAGAATCATTGATTGGCTGCCTATTGCATGCCCAATATTAGGCATGGAGCTCGCAACCCTGGCATAGGCCCTGACTTAGAATTAAACCATTACTTCCTGGTTCATAAGTTGGCACTCTACCACTGAGCCATAGCTGATTGGGCTCATGACAATTTTTTTTTGTTGCTGTTCACATATTTTATTTTATCTTAATAAATCTTTATTGTTCAGATTATTACAATTGTTCCTCTTTTTTCCCCTCATAGCTCCCCTACACCTGGTTCCCACCCCACCCTCTGTCTTTAAACCCCTCCCTCCACTGTCATCATCCATAGGTGTATAATTTTTGACCAGTCTCTTCACATACCCTCACACCCTTTTCCCCCCAAGAATTGTCAGTCCACTTCCTTTCTATGCCCTTGATTCTATTATATTCACCAGTTTATTCTGTTCATCAGATTTTTATACACTTGACTTTTAGATTCACTTGCTGATAGATATGTATTTGTTGCTCATAATTTTTATTTTTACCCTTTTCTTTTTTTTATTAATTTTTATACATATCTCCCCATTGCCTCCCTCCCTCCCAGGCATACCCCAACCCCCCAGTGTCTATGTTCATTGGTTATGATTATATGCATAGATACAAGTCCTTTGATTGATCTCTTATTTACCTCACCTAACTTTAATCTTCCTGCTGTAATTTCACAGTCTGTTTGAAGCTTTACTGTCTCTGTATCTATCCTTTTGTTCATCAGTTTATAATGTTCTTTATTATCCCCCAATGAGTGGGATCATGTGATGCTTCTCCTTCATTGACTGGCTTATTTCGCTAAGCATAAGGCTCTCCAGTTCCAACCAGGTTGCTGCAAATGGTAAGAATTCCTTCTTTTTAATGGCAGCATAGAATTCCATTGTGTAGATGTACCACAGTTTTCTGATCCACTCATCTGCTGACGGGCACCTAGGCTGTTTCCAAATTGTGGCTATTGTAAATTGTGCTGCTATGAACATAGGGGTGCATAAATCCTTTCTGATTGGTGTTTGTAATTTCTTAGGATAAATTACAAAGAGTGGTATTACAGGGTCAAATGGGAGTTGCATTTTTAGTTTTTTGAGGAAACTCCATACTGTTCTCCACAGTGGCTGCACCAGTCTGCATTCCCACCAACAGTGCACAAGGGTTCCTTTTTCTCCGCATCCTCGCCAACACTTTGGGTTTTTTATGTACAATATCATGTCATCTGCAAATAAGGACAGCTTTACTTCTTCTTTTCCAATTTTGATGCTCTTTATTTCTTCTTGTTGTCTAATTGCAATGGCTAATACTTCCAGTACTATGTCGAACAGGAGAGGTGAGAGTGGGCATCCCTGTCTTGTTCCTGTTCTTAGGGGAAATCGTTTTAGTTTTTGCCCATTGAGTATGATGTTAGCTGTGGGTTTATCATATATGGCTTTTATGATGTTGAGGTATGATCCTTCTATTCCCACTTTGCTGAGAGTTTTTATCAAGAAAGGATGTTGGATTTTGTCAAATGCTTTTTCTGCATCAATTGATATGATTATGTGATTTTTATCTCTCAATTTGTTTATGTGATGTATCACATTTATTGATTTGCGGATATTGAACCATCCCTGCATTCCTGCGATGAATCCTGCTTGGTCATGGTGTATGATCTTTCTGATGTACTGGTGGATCCGGTTTGGTACAATTTTGTTGAGGATTTTGGCATCTATGTTCATGAGAGATATTGGCCTATAATTCTCTTTCATTGTGTTGTCTTTATCTGGTTTTGGTATTAGGGTGATGCTGGCTTCATAGAAGGTGTTTGGTAGTATTCCTTCTTCTTGAATGTTTTTGAATAGTCTCAGGATGATAGGTTTTAATTCTTCCTTGAATGTTTGGTAAAACTCTCCTGTGTAGCCATCTGGTCCCTATCTTTTATTTGCTGGAAGCTTTTTGATTACTGCTTCAATTTCTTCCATAGTTATTGGACTATTGAGATGTTTGGCTTCCTCCTCATTGAGTTTTGGGAGGTTATATTTTTCTAGGAAAATGTCCATTTCTTGCAGGTTGTCCAATTTGTTGGAATAGAGTTGTTCATAGTATTTTTTTTTAACAATCCTTTGTATTTCCACAGGATCTGTTGTTATTTCTCCTCTTTCATTTCTGATTTTGTTTATTTGGGTCTTCTCTCTTTGCTTCTTGGTGAGCCTGGCTAGGGGTCCATCAATCTTGTTTATACTTTCAAAGAACCAGCTCTTTGTTTTGTTGATCTTTTGAATTGTTTCTTTGGTCTCCAAGTTGTTTATCTCCACTCTGATCTTCACTATTTCCTTCCTTCTGAGTACACTGGCCTTTTCTTGTTGCTCATGTTCTAGCTCTTTGAGTTGTAGGTTTAGGTGATTTATTACCATTGTTTCCTGTTTTTTTGCAGTAGGCTTGTAGGGCTATGAACTTCCCTCTCAAGACTGCTTTCACTGTGTCCCATAAATTTTGTATTGTTCTGTTGTCATTGTCATTTGTTGCCATGATGTTTTTTATTTCTTCCTTGATCTCTCTGGTTACCCAGTCGTTGTTTAAAAGCATGCTGTTTAGTCTCCATGTGTTTGATTTCTTTCTATTGTTCTTATTATAGTTGATTTCCAGTTTTATGCCACTGTGGTCTAAGAAAATGCTTGATATGATTTCTATCTTCTTGAATTTGAAGAAACTTTTCTTATGACCCTACATATGATCTATCTTTGAAAATGGCCCATGTGCACTGGAGAAGAATGTATATTTTGTGGCTTTGGGGTGAAATGTTCTGAAGATGTCAATTAATTCCATCTGGTCTAGTGAGTCATTTAGGATTGATGTTTCTTTGCTTATTTTTTGTTTAGAGGATTTGTCCAATGGTGACAGTGGGGTATTAAAATCTCCTACTATGATTGTATTGCTGTCAATCTCTCTCTTAATATCCTCCAAGAGTTTTTTTTTTTATGTATTTAGGTGCTCCTATATTGGGTGCATATATGTTTACCAGAGTTATTTCTTCTTGTTGGATTGTTCCCTTTAGTATTATGAAGTAGCCTTCTTTATCTCTTGTTATGTCCTTCACTTTGAGATCTAATTTGTCAGATATAAGTATTGCAACCCCCAGCTTTTTTTTCATTTCCATTTGCCTGAAATACCATGTTCCATCCCTTCACCCTCAATCTGTGTGCATCTCTTTTCCTAAGGTGGGTTTCTTGCAGACAGCAGATATATACATCATCTTTTCTTATCCAATCGGTTACCCTATGTCTTTTGATTGGAGCATTTAATCCGTTGACATTTAAAGTTATTATTCATAAGTACTTATCTGTTGCCATTTTTAGTCCTTACCCCCAAGTTCCTTCTTCGCTTCCTCTTTCTTTTTATTACAGCAGACCTTTTAACATTTCTTGCATTGCTGGTTTGGTGGTAATATATTCCCTTAGTCCTTTTTTGTCTGTGAAGCTTTTGATTTCACCTTCAATTTTGATTGAGAGTCTTGCAGGGTACAGTATTCTTGGATTCAGACCCTTCCTTTGCATGACTTTGTATATTTCATTCCATTCTCTTCTGACCTGACGAGTTTCTGTTGAGAAGTCCATAGCTAGTCTTATGGGGGTTCCTTTGTAGGTAACTTTCTGTTTCTCTCTGGCTGCTTTTAAGATTCTTACTTTGTCGTCGGTGTTTGCCAATTTAATTTTAATGTGCCTCGGTGTCGGTTTGTTGGGGTTCATTTTCCTTGGGACTCTGTGAGCTTCTTGGATTTGTGTGGGTTTTTTCTTTTCTATACTGGGGAAATTTTCTGTCATTATTTCTTCAAACATGTTCTCTAATCCTTGTTCAGTTTCCACTCTTTCTGAAACCCCAATTATGCAGATGTTATTTTGTTTCATGTTATCCCAAAGTTCCCTTAGACTCTCCTCTTGCTTTTTAACTTTTTTTTCTAGAAGCTGCTGTATTTGGGTATTTTTTCCTACAGTGTCTTCTAGCTCACTGATGCGGTCCTCTGCTTCTTCTAGTCTACTTTTGATGCTTTCTATTGAGTTCTTTATAGCAGTGATGTCATTATTCATTTCTGCTTGTTTATTCTGCACCTCCTCTAGTTTCTTCTGCATTTCTTCTTCATGCTTCTTCACCTCCTCTAGGTTCTTCTTCATTTCCTCTTGGCTCTTACTCACATTGTCAAATTTGTCTTCCATTCTTTTCAACCACATTATGATAATTTCTCTGAACTCTTTCTCTGGTAGGCTTATTTGTGGTTCTATTTCGTTTACTTCCTTTTTTGGTGAAACCTCCCTTTCTGTCTTTTGTGGGCTGTTTCTTTTTCTGCCTATGGTCTTTCTTCTCTGGGTGTCTGGTTATGTAGTGCTCTCTCCTACGTTGATTGAAAGGCACAAACTACAACACGACCAGGTACAGCACACAAGGCACTTTCCGTGTGCTCTGTGGATCTCTGGTTCCGTCGCGTGTCTGCGCCGATTGGAGAGCGGAGTTCTGGGTCCCCGGGTTCCTGGCTGCTCGATGGGTGCCCAGCCGAAGGCTTCAGACCGCCGCAGACATCCACCTCCCACTGCAAGATGGCTCGGGCTCCGCGATCGCGCTGGTGGCTCCAGTGGACAAAACCCCCGTGGCTGTGGGGCTGCCTGGCCGTGAGAGCCGTTTCCAGCAGTTCCCCGCCTTCCCCTGGAGGACAACTGACTCCTAGCTTGCCAACAAACACTCCCAATGCAACTCTCAGCCGCTCTCTCTCCCTCTGCCCAGCGACAAAGCTGCATACGCGTCCGTCTACTCCGCCGCCATTTTATCCTCCCCTCAAAAAATCTACCCTTTTCTTCTTCTGCTGCTTCTTAAAGAATACCTTTCAGTACTTCATATAACACAGGTTTGGTGTTGATGAACTCCTTTAGCTTTTTCTTATCTCTGAAGCTCTTTATCTGCCCTTCAATTCTGAATGATAGCTTTGCTGGGTAGAGTAATCTTGGTTGTAGGTTCTTTCTATACATCACTTTGAATATTTCTTACCACTCCCATCTGGCCTGCATAGTTTCTATTGAGAAATCAACTGACAACCTGACAACCATTTGGGTGCTCCCTTGTAGGTAAATTAACTGTTTTCCTCTTGCTGCTTTTAATATTCTCTTTGTTTTTTGCTCTTGGCATTTTCATTTTGATGCGTCTCTGTGTGGTCCTCTTTGGATTCTTTTTGTTTAGGGTTCTGTGCACTTCCTTGACTTGTAAGTCTTTCTTTCACCAGGTAGGGGAAGTTTTTGGTCATTATTTCTTCAAATAGGTTTTCAGTATCTTGCTCTCTCTCTTCTTCTTGAACCCCCATAATTCAGATGTTGGTACACTTGAAGTTGTTCCAGAGGATCCCTACACTATCTTCATATTTTTGGATTCTTTTTGCTTTTCCAGTTGAGTGTTTTTCGCTTCTTTGTTTTTCAAATCTTTGATTTGATTCTTGTGATCCTCTAGTCTGCTGTTAGGTCTCTGCATAATATTTTTTATTTCAGTCAGTGTATGCTTAATTTCTACTTAGTATATTTTCCCCCAAGAATTGTCAGTCCACTTCCTTTCTATGCCCTTGATTCTATTATATTCAGTAGTTTATTCTGTTCTTCAGATTTTTGGTATATTTTCATACCCTTGAGGATCTCTCTAAATTTATTGGCCTTTGTAGGAAATTCTTGAAAAACCTATAACTGTGGTTTTGAACTCTATATCCAGTCAATTGCTTTCCTCCATTTATTTTACTTGTGATCTGTTTCTTTGTCTCTACATTTTTGCTGCTTCCCTGAGTTGGTAGAATAGCTTTGTGTTTTAGATGTCCTAGAAGGCCCAGTGGCTCAGCCTCCCCAGTTACCTGAGGTGGACATTCTTGGCGTACCCCTTTGTGGGCTGTGTGCACAGTCTTCTTGTAGTTAAGTCTTGATTGTTGTTGGTGTCACTAGGTGGGAATTATCTCCAGGCCAATTGGTTGTGAGGATCAGCTGTGTCTACACCAGGAGAACTTCTGTGCTGGAGACACCCTTATGAGACAAGACTTGCAAAAGCCTCTGTGCTCAGCTTGGATGGGGTGGAGTCCCAGGGTGGAGCAGACAGCATTGGTTTTTCATCAGCCTTGCCCTATGACGCCCCTGGGTCTCAGTGTCCCTCAGTAATCTCTGCAAGCATCTCTGAGAGAAAGCTGCCCTCATGTTTCGCCCACTGACAGACAGTCCAGTTTCACCCCAAATGAATCTGAGTCCCTAAAGTCTTGCCCAGAACTGGAGTTCAGTACAGTTGGATGCCCTTGTCTCCTTCCCACTTGAGAAAGCCAGCCATGCACTCAGCCGCCAGTCCTCTCTAAGATTGAGCACGTACCTCAGCATTTTGCAGCTCCTCTGCAATGTGTTTTTCTCTTTCCTGCTAGTTGAAAATTTTCCACTCAGCCAGCTTTCCTGTGGTTCTGGATGATGTCCGTTTTGTCTTTTAGTTGTAGTTTTGAAACTGTTCAGGTGTTTACCTATGCCACAATCTTGGTTTCTCCCTCTTTGCTTCTTTAGACAGAGCCCTGGTTATTACCCGCCTAGTCTGAATCACCCCAGTTTTTTCTTCAGATCCTGGGGAAGGCATAGAGACTGAGATTCGATTTATTTTTCTCATTATTTCATTTCATCATCAAGAGTACATACTTATTAATAACAAAGTAATAATAACAATGCAACAGTGAACATTTAACATAATTTTTGTGCCAATTCTATTCTAAATGCTTTGTCTTTTTCTCCAGCTTTATTGAGGTATATATTTAAGTTATGCAATGTGATGCTGTGATGTACAGTGGTACCTCGAGATATGAGTTTAATTCGTTCAGTAAACTTGCTTGTATATCAAGTAGCTCATATCTCAAAGCAAAGTTCCCTATTCAAATCAACTGAAATGCTGTTAATCCGTTCCAGCCCCCCAAATGCTACCCCAGTTGTTCTTGTTACATGTTATTGAATAAGAAAAATGTATTTATACATGGCAAATATTGTATAAAAACATAATAAAATAGAATGTAAAGGAATAAACTGGTTTTATAAAGTGTATTTACCTACTCGTTACACTCTTAATGCTACACTTTATCCCTAAACTGAATGTAACTTAACTAATCTTCACTGAACTTAATTGCCACTGGTCTTTGCATTTTTGGCCGATTTCAAAAAAACGTGTCCAACAAGGTTTGCCTCTTCCTCCCTTTCAGAATTTTTCTGAAATGGGTGAGGCAAGTTTCATTGAACAGCTCCGATGCACGACCAGTAGCAACTTTTTTGGAGTGTTTCTTTTCCACGAAGTGTGACACCCTCTCCCACATTCCTAAGATCTCCTTTACCTCACTTGTAGAGATCTCCTCCACCTCTGGCTCCTCCTCGAAACCAATTTCTTGGAGAAACTCCGCATGTTGCTGAGACTGCAACTCTTGTAACTCTTGTAACTCCTCCATGGTGAGTTCCAGAGAGTGTTCCTCAATGATCTCATTCACGTCTCTCTCATCCACCTCCAGGCCCATGGATTTTCCCAGATACACTATCTCCTCCTCCACTGGCACTTTGGGATCGAATCCTTCAAAGGTCCTTTCCATTACGGCCTCAGGCCACAGCTTCTTCCATGCAGAGGTCAAAGTCCTAGTTGTAACACCCAGGCAGGCCTGATCAATAATTCTGAGGCATATCATGATGTTAAAGTGGTTCTTCCAGAACTCTCGAAGGGTGAGGTTTGTGTTCTCCGTCACCTCAAAGCAGTGCCAGAACAGGTGCTTGATGTACAGCTTTTAAAATTACAAATCACCTCCTGATCCATGGGCTGCAGGATAGGAGTGGTGTTGGGAGGTAGGTAGACAACCTTTATAAACTTGAACTCTTTGAGGAGTTCATCTTTGAGGTTCAGTAGGTGAGCAGGAGCATTGTTGAGGACGAGGAGGGCTTGCATGGTTAGGTTGTTTTCCTGTAGATATTTCTTAACAGTAGGGCAGAAAACCAGGTTTACCCACTCCACAAAGAACTGCCTGGTGACACATGCCTTCAGGTTTGCCCTCCACATAACTTGCAGTTTATCTTTTAAAATCTTATGTGACTTAAAGACTCTGGGGTTTTCCGAATAGTATATGAGCAGAGGCTTGATCTTGCAGTTGCCACTCGCATTGGCGCACAGTGCGAGAGTTGGCCTATCCTTCATGGGTTTGTGGCCTGACATCGCCTTCTCCTCTGCCATTATATAAGTCCTATTTGGCATCTTCTTCCAGAAAAGCCCTGTCTCGTCACAGTTGAAGACTTGCTGTGGGATATATTCTTTGGCTTCTATCAGTTCGGAAAAAGTTTTGAGGTAATCCTCAGCTGCCTTCACATACGAACTTGCTGCCTCACCATGCCTGATGATGGAGTGAATGCCGGACCTTTTCCTGAAGTTATCAAACCAGCCTCTCTTGGCTTTAAATGAGTCTTTCGATGCTTCGTCCGTGGAAGTGCGTGGGGTCTGCTCCAGCAAATCACCATAAATCACTCGCACCTTCTAGCATATGATGCCCTGTGTTAATGTATCTCCTTTAAACTGCTTCTCCGTCACCCACACCATCTTTTCATGGAGAGAGCTACGGAACTTAGAAATTATTGTAACACCCTTAGCTGGCGTTATACCTCTTATCGACTCCTTCTGTTTAAGCATAGTGCATATCGTTGAAGTACTACACCCGTACTGCCTCGCCAAGTCAGCCACTCGCACACCTTGCTCATGTTTTTCTATGATTTCACTCTTTAATTCAATAGACTTCATCCTCTTCTGAGCACTGACCTTTCCACTCGCTTTTTTCGGACCCATGGTTATAAAAAGAAATGTGATAAAGTATGTAAATGCACAAAAGATGCTTCAACAACGAGGTAAACAAGCACACGGACTGAGGCGTGGGAAACTATGAGATGGTGGTGACTGGTGGGTCGTGTGCAGCGTGCAGCCGGCCAATGCGCGTGATTACTCGTATCTCAAAGCAAAAAATTGCTCGCTCGACAGCTCGTATCTCAAAAATCTCATATGTTAAGGCACTCGTATCTCGAGGTACCACTGTACATATACACTGTGAAGTAATTGCCACAATTAAGTTAATTAACATATGCATCACCATTTTTTGTGATGAGAAAACTTAAGTTCTACTTTCTTAGTAAAGTTTAAGAATGCAATGCAGTATCACTCTGATCACCATGCTGGTACATTAGCTCTTGAGAACTTAGTCATATGGTGTAACTGAATGTTTTTATCCTTTGACCAATATCTCCCTATTTCCTCCACCCCGCCAGCCCATCAACAACCATTCTATTCTCTGTCTTTATGAGTTCAATTGCTTTAAATTCCATATATAAGTTAGATCATATGGTATTTGTCTTTCTCTGTCTTATTTTATTTAGCATAATTCCCCCCAGGTTCATCCATATTGTTGCAAATGGCAAGAGTTTCTTCTATTTTCAGGCTTAGTAAGATTCCATTGTGTATATCATATTTTCTCTATGTATTACTCAATACTTTGCATTTATTAACTTACATAATCCTTACAACAATTCTATAAGGAAGATATGGTTATAATTCCATTTTATGAGGAACTCTAGATATAGAGCAGCTAATAAACTTGCCTGGGGTGTGGGGAACTAAATCGAAGAGCTGTGCCTTGAGTCTAGGCTATCTAGCTCTAGAATCTATGATTCTTTAACCTTCTGGATACTGCCTCCTAATAAAAATTTGCTGAATAAATGACTAGTGACTAGTATTTACTATGTATTTATTATGTGCCATTCACTGAAATTATTTTGTATCATTTGATCTTACCTACTTCCCTTCTATTTAGACATTATTATGATTCTCATTTTGCAAATTCGGGGATAATAATAGGCAAATATAATTTGTTCAAGGCCATCTATCTCATAAAAAGAAAGAAATTGGTTCCCTCTTGTCGGGCCCTAGAATCCATGTTCTTAAGAGTAAATTTAATTGCTTCCTAATAACTTACAGGGTTCTCAAAACTTCCTGAGATAAATTTTATCATGGACCTGCTTTGAGAAAAAATAATAATTTACAAAGCACTGCCCAAGGTTAGACTAATTACTAAGAGACAGTAGAATCTAGGACCCAGTTATTCTGGCTTCAACTCCTCATCTTCTTTTTCTCTATCTCCATTTCTGTTGTTATGTTTGCATTTCTAGTTGTCCTGAATGGCTCATCCTCCAAGTCGGGCCAATCAGTGCAAGAAGAAATGTCCCAAATGCAGAAAGTTACTTGAACAAAAGAATTCCTCTCTCTAGCATCATTAAACTCTATTTACTTTAGACTTTCCAGGATATGACAAAAACAACATAAATACCAAGTAGTTATGACACAGGAGACAACAGAACACATCCAGACTGGCACCATTGACAGAAGCTACAAGACAAAGTCTGTTTAGGCAACTTCAGGGCTATAGGAACTTTAGTGGATAAATGGCTGAGGGGAGGATAAATGGGCTCTCCTCCCTTTCCCATTAAAGAGCCAACATGGAGAAAAGAGAAGAAATCCCAAAAGCAGCAAAATAATTTCCAGTCTAAAATATCAGGGCAATGAGATTAAGAGGACCAGAGCCAGCCATCATAGAGGACAGGAAAAAAGAGAACAAAGAATCTTATTTACATTTTTCAAAAGAAAAGTGACAAGAAAAGGATGAGGACAGTAAAAGTTAAAGAACAGATCACATAATTAGAAGTCACTGGTATCTTCACATCTACTATAATGGCCGCTTAATTCATACACATATGCATACGTATTTGTATATAGATACACACACCCTCTAAATCAAGCTATACATCTTTTAAAATATATTTTATTGATTTTTTAGAGAGGAAAGGAGAGGGATAGAGAGTTAGAAACATTGATGAGAGAGAGAGACATCAATCAGCTGCCTCTTGCACGCCCCCTACTGGGGATGTGCCAGCAACCAAGGTACATGCCCTTAACCGGAATCGAACCTGGGACCTTTCAGTCCACAGACGGACACTCTATCCACTGAGCCAAATCGGTTTCGGCCAAGCTACACATTTTTAAAGATGTTCTAAGTGGCTGAGGCAATCCCAATTTTCAATGTACCCTATGGGAAAGATTTTGCACAATAATTTTCAAAATGGGTGCGTTTTTACAATAAATCTTAAGAATTAACCCTCAACAATTCTATCTCCTGATTTGATAGATGTCCTAGGAAGAATTGTTGGGGAGGGGAGCTAAGAAAAGGACTGGTATTTGGCCAAGTTCTATAATAATAAAAGTTCTGTCTTCCAGGGTCAGCTCCAGACCAAGATAATTATTGTACCCATTTACCAATCCACTATTGGTTCCGGAATTTGTATTCAAAGCTTATCTCCAACACTCAGGCACTTTGACTCAAAATTCAATTTGTTCTCTCAATCCAATGTCAAAGGAAAATGGATAAAGTTTTAATGAAAGATGTGGCACACACAGCGAACAGGGTACTTAAAAACAAATGTGTAGCTCATGTCTCAGGCTGGAAAAAAAATGACAATTTTTAACTAGGTATTTCAAGACTCACCATTCCTCAACAGATGCATTTACTACTGGATGATGTTAAGAACAAAGGGACTGGATGATGGAGTCAGAGCCAAGGGTAGGACAACAAATTTAGAAAGTTACTCTAAGCATTCTTTGGTTTTTCCCTTCTTTTTTTTTTTATTTTCCCTGGTCCAAAATTCTTCCCAACCACTCCCTGGAGCCAAAAGTTGTCTGAATTTCCTATATTGAGAAAGAAAGTGAGGGGAACAGTATACCATCAGAAGAGGAGAACAGTATACCCATCAGTCTGAGAACATATGCCATCCTCCTACCTTCCAAGGATTGGAGAACAAGAAACCAACACTCACATTGAGTCAGTCAGAGGTCAATGACAAGAGTAAGACATCTCATCAAAAGGAATACATTGAATGGAAGATGGAGAAAAGCATAGTCAAGAGTTATAGGAAAGTGATACAACTTATATAGAAAAATAAATAAGGGCTAAGGGGAAATTCCTGTACCAAAAAGTACATTCCTGTCAAGTAAAGGTAGGAGTACCCTTGTTATTTCTTGGAGCAGTGAGGGTACAGATGGCTAGAGCCGATAGAATGGAAATAGGGATAATTTGTTCAGGGAAGCCACTATTCACCAAACTGGGATAGAAATATTTAAATATTTTTAATGCCTAGTGTAAATCAGTAGGCTATCAGTTCTGAGTAGAAGATAGTGGATAAGGATCACCAGGGGCAGGAGGGTAAATAGTAAAAACAATAACAGGACAAAAACATCCAATCTTCAGAGCTTTACTGTCCAAAAGCCAGCTTTACCTATGATATTCATGCCATACCAGTCATCCCAAAATGGAATTGCTGCCAATCTCCTGTCTGCTTTTGACCCATAGTTTTAGCCCATTTTATTGAGAGTTTGGGGATGATAAAGGGGGAGAGGCTGGTGTCCCCTGAAGTGCTCATATCTCTCAGGGAAGAAGAGGGTGTGATTACCTTCTTGCAGAGGACCATCTGGTGGTCAAACAGGAAGAAGACCCGCTGCTGGTTGCGGCCATAGGGCTGGTAGATCCAGGCCATCTCCCCAGTGTAGATCAGCTCCGAGCTCCTGTCTAGGATGTCTTCACCCTGGGAAGGACATGTGACAGTGAGAGGCAGCCAGGCAGGAGGTATGGACCCATCACCTACCTGAAGGCACCTAAAGCTATACATAATCTGGGGCAGGATTAGAACAGAAAGGACAAGTGGGAAAGGAGGGATGAAGGGAGGGACTCCTGGGAATCCTTGAGAGACTCCATGAGCTGGAAAGACTAATACTCTTATTCACCCTGAGGCCCTATGAGCCCAGGGCTATATAGAACTGCTATAGTCAATTGCCCTCTGGATCTACCAGCCCTGGATATAGGGGCATCAGCTACCATGAAGTTCATTCTCTAATTCGGGTTCTTTTTTCTCTATGAATATTTCTCTGCCACAGTATTTCATCCCAGCATTTGTCTTTTAGATGCTTTCCTGTATCTGAAGGTTAAGTTTGAATAGGTGATAAAAGTCTCTTTGTTCCTAGATGAGAAAAAGGGGACAGGGGAGAGCAAGAAGGAGATGATAATAAAGAAAAAGAGAACCCACACACCCTCTTACAATAGTGCTTTTCTTCCCCTAATAAATTCATTAAAATATATTGATTAAGTAGGAAACTTTATGACCACATACTTCCTTGGCTTATTATCCAGAGAGTACAACTCCTCCTCCTTGTTATGTAGAGTCAGACACACAAAAAAGCATCAAGATGCCTGATTCCTAATTCTTCAATTCTACCGTCTGGATCATTTTTTATGATGATTCTACTAGGTCAGAGGATGTGGTAGGTCTGTCAGATGCTAAGTTAGACTTAGCACCTATTTTCAAGGAGCTTACATCTTCAGTGGATAAGACTAACAGAGGTGTGATTGGAACTCATGGAACATAAGGCAAGCCAAATCAAAGCCATGGGCACAAGGATGTGTATTCCTTGGCTTATGTGCAGATGGGGACAAAGAGCAGTGCCCGGGATTAATACTTACTGAGCACTTATATTGGTCAGACATTGTGTTATACTTTATCTCTTCTGACACTCATATATTCTTGCTCTCATTTTATAGTCTGAGTTATAGAGAGGTCAAGTGATCAGCCAAGTTTATCCAGCTAGATAGCTACAGATCTACAGCCAAACCTCAATTCTATGGCTCCAGAGAATGTGCTCACTCTTACCATTACATTATGCTGTATCCAGGCCAAAATTACTGGAGGGCCAGTCCCTTCCTCTCTCTGGGTCTCAGCTTTTCCAGCTGTTAAATGAAATATCTAAGGATAATGTCTAAGTTCCTAGCCCTGCTACTCAAAGTTTGAAGTCAGTTAGAAATGAAGACTGCTTCATCATCCTAGAAACAATCAGAGGCAAACAGTATTGGTCCAAAGAGAGGGGTAGCTGGATATAATATTCTCAAGCATACCATTTATTTTTCTAGTCTAAGGGATGGAAAGGAAAAGAGGAGCTCAGTGGGGATATTTTCTAATAATAGAACCTCAGAAAGAAAGCTCAGAGATATTACTGTGATTCCAGACTCCACCCCAGGGATACCTTAAAACTTAGATAACACTCCTTCTTGGGGAGCCCACATACTAGAACAGAACTTCTGGAATCCCATATCTGGGAGAGGAAGTCCTCAGAATGAGGAAGCTATACAGGCATTTCCTTTGAAGGAATGGAAAGATGAGAGTGGTACCAGTTGCCATGTCCCATCTGAGGTATCCCAGGAAGATGTGTCACCATCTATTTTGAATATACGTGAAGTGAAAGAAACCTATAAAAGGGGCCAATGCCATACAAAGATTGCCAAAATTACTTTTAGATGCACCATTTACTAAATTGAGAATGGTCTACAAGCACTAGGACTACTCAGTGTCATCTCGTCTACCCACCGTACGTATCAGTCAGTAGACAAATTCTATTCTAAGTACTACTTATCACATGTAACTCCACCAAACAAAAACAAATAAAACCTTGAAAAAATACACTCCTTATGCTCATCAAGGTGGTTAACAGTTGATGTCGGGCAATTCACATGTCCTCTCTGTGCCTCAGTTTCCTCATTTTAAAAATGAGGATAACAGCAGTACCAAACTCATTGGCTGTTGTGAAGATTATATAAATTATATATGAATTCTTATAAAAGTACACATCATACTATAAGCTCTACATAAGTGAAATTTATTCTATTGAGTATTACTATGTGCCCTATATCCTGTGCTACATACATACTCATGTTCATACCCACTAATGTCCTACAATCAAAGAAAGAGAAATTGGAAGTAATTGTCTTAAAGTGGCTGAATCCAGGACAGACTCTCCAAATTCCATGTTCTGACCACTGAAGCACAGTAGAATAATGATTCCTTAATGGAACAACCAGCTGCCCTGGAAGTTTTCTGAGGTGAGAATCTCAGAAGGCTTGGGTTCTAGACCCACTGATGCTATCAATTTACCTGTACCTATGAGAAATATGTTAACCACTCTCAATCTGTTTCCTTATTTGGACAATGGGAATAATACAATGGTTCTTATATGGCTCAAGTTATATTACTGCTTGAAAGTGGCCATGTAAAATCACTCCATGTGAAGGAAAGAGCTCTCAATTCAGAGCTCTCACCTTGTCCCTAAATGTGCAATCCTTTTCCACTGACCCCTTCCAGCACCAGATTTGGTCTCCTGGTCCCAGAAGCATGCCTCATCAAGCAACCTTATCATTTAAACAGATGTTCTTGCTGTCTCCATCATGTTGGAGCTTTGTGTATCCTCCAACGTCTTTGAAATAAATCATCTGATGGTAAACTGCAATAGGTCCTTGGGTATTATAAAACCAGGATATGAGGGGAAGGGTTCCATGAGGAAGAAATCACAATCATGTCCCCAAATATGAACGCTAAACTTGGGCTCCTGGTAAAAAATCTAAAAAGAAAAAAAGATTAAAAAGAAGGTGTCTCCCTTCATTTCAAGTGGATCTAAAGAGTATAAAGGGTGGTAAAGTGATAGCTAAACCAAATTATCAGCATCAGAAAATTAGAAATTCAATTTTTCAAGAAACTACAGTCCTTGGAATAGGTCCTTTTCTATGCTGTTCCCCTAAGCTGCTCTAAGGTATTTATTATTACTTATCAGTTATATCTATGTTCAATGGAATGGGATTGTGAGGTATTATTTTTATAAGCAAATGACAAAAAACAGATTTTGGTCTGTTAATTTGGCAGGGATGATAGCTATGTCACGGTGAGGTGATCCTACCAAGTGGAAAATAAGTATGTTGGCTGGCCAACACTGGAGAACCAACCTTGTATTCTGGGTTTGGGAGTGAATTAGCATATAGATCTCAGCCAAGTATTCATTTGGTGGTAATGAAATTCCAGAACTTGAAAGAGATTTGAAAGGCTACTGAGTCAACCTAATTATTTCCTGGAAATAAGAAAATGATGAACCTTTCCTTTCTTAATGAAGCACTGTTACAAAGATTTCTCAAACTTTCTTAGAAAGCTATTCAAGTACACAATACCTCTCACTAGCAGTAAGTTTTGCTTTGGCTCTTATCTAAATCCTTCCTGCTGCTCTTCAAATCTAATTCCTCTTCACCCATTTATGGCTATGTGCAGTTCTAGCTAAACTGTTCAGACTTCCCAATATCCCTGTTGGTAAAGATCCTACCTCCCAGTCTAGGACAGAGGCCTGCCACTGGGCAATCTTGTCAATGTTCTCCAAACGCCGCTTGCGTTCATTGATCTGCTGAGTCACATTTCTCATGACAGCCAAAGCAGCTGCCACATACCTGTAGTCACTGTGAAGACACAAAAGTACAAGCTGAATGATTCAATGTGCCAGAGAACCATTGTTCTACATGCCAACCCTATCATCCATTCTCTTCTTCCTACTTAGTATAATAGAACCCTGGTTTTCAGATAAAAGCCATGTCACATGGAGACTACATTACCTATCATTTTTTAAAGTAACGGGTGACTATGTGTCTAAATTATGTCAAATGATATGTAAATAGAAGTGTCAAGAATATGCACTAAACAGTTTTGCTCAGTGGAAAGAGCATAGGTCTGTGGACTGAAGGGTCCCAAGTTCAATTCCAGTCAAGGGCATGTACCTTGGTTGCAGGTACATCTCCAGTAGGTGGTATGCAGGAGGCAGCTGATTAATGTTTTACTCTCACCAATGTTTCTGTCTATCCCTCTCCCTTCCTCCCTGTAAAAAAATCAATAAAATATCTTTTAAAAAATGTCAAGAATAATTTTTGAGAAACCTCTTTTAAGGAAATTGGCATACCATTCTTTAGCCCTTACTTAATCATGATATTTGGAATATAGATTTGATGGCTGAAGTTCTAGCAGTCATCTTGGACCATAAGGATAAGGTCCAGACTCTTAGAGATAGGATAAGAGAAATTTGGAGAAAGTCCAAGTCTCTGATGACTATGGCAGCCATAGATTACCTTCCTGCAGATATCTTTTTTCATAAGATAAAAATAGACCCATATCTTTTCTATACCATACTTTTGTTTCCTATCTGATATAACTAGCCAAAGACCAAGAGGGGATCTTCACACATGCCTTGGACCAGACAACTTTACCATTTCTTCTATCACCTATTTATTTTTTATCCCCATTTTATTTTTTAATATCTTTATTGATTAAGGTATTATGTATGTGTCCTTATCTCCCATTAATCCCCATCCTCTCCATTCATGCCCTCACCCCCCTGTTATCTGTGTCCACAGGTTAGGCTTATATGCATGCATACAAGTCCTTTTGTTGATCTCTTCCCCTTACTCCCGCCCTCCCCTACCTTCCCTCTGAGGTTTGACGGTCTGACTGATGTTTCTCTGTCTCTGGATCTGTTTTTGCTCATCAGTTTATGTTGTTCATTATATTCCATAAATGAGTGAGATCATGTGATATTTATCTTTCTCTGACTGGCTTATTTCACTTAGCATAATTCTCTCTAGTTCCATCCATGCTGTTGCAAATGGTAAGAACTTCTTTTTTACCACAGCATAGTATTCCATTATGTAGATGTGCCAAATCTTAGCTATGGTTAATTGTGCGGCTATGAACAAAGGGGTGCATTTTTTCTTTCTAATTGGTGTTTCTAGTTTCTTGGGATATATTCCTAGAAGTGGGATCAGTGGGTCAAATGGCAGTTCCATTTACAGCTTTTTGAGGAAATTCCATACTATTCTCACAGTGGCTGCACTAGTCTGCATTCCCACCAGCAGTGCATGTCATCATCAAAATGTCCATACTAAACCAAAATAATCTACAGATTCAATACACTGGCCGTTAAAATAGCAATGGCATATTTCATGGACCGAGAATGAACTTTCCAAAAATTCATCTGGAATAAATAAAGACCCAGAGTAGCTGCAGCAATCCTGAGAAAGAACAAAGTAGGTAGGATCTCAATACCAGATGTCAAGCTGTATTACAAAGCCACTGTTCTCAAAACAGCCTGGTACTGGCACAAGAACAGACATATAGGTCAATGGAATAGAATAGAGAACCCAGAAATTGATCCAAATCACTATGCTCAATTGATATTTGACAAAGGAGGCATGAACATACAATGGAGTCAAGAGAGTCTCTTCAATAAACGGTGCTGGAAAAATTGGACAGATACATGCAAAAAAATGAAACTAGACCACCAACGAATACTATACACAAAAACAAACTCAAAATGGATAAAGGATTTAAACATAAGATGGGAAACCATAAAAATACTAGAGGAATTCTCGGACAGCAAAATCTCAAGACATATGCGAAAACAATTTCTTCACTGATACTGCTCCTAGGGCAATGGAAACTAAAGAAAAACAAATGGGACTACATCAAAATAAAAAGCTTCTGCACAGCAAAATAAACCATCAACAAACAACAAGACAGGCCACTGCATGGAAGAACATATTTGCCAATGTTATCACCGATAAGGTTTACTCTCCAACATCTACAGAGAACTCATACAACTTAACAAAAGGAAGATAAACAACCCAATCAAAAAATGGGCAATGGACCTAAATAGATACTTTTTTGAAAGAAGACAGAAAGTAGGCCAAGAGACACATGAAAGCATGCTCAAAGTCACTAATTATCCGAGAGATGCAAATCAAAAGGACAATGAGTTTCCATCTTATACCTTTCAGAATGGCTATCATCAACAAATCAACACACAGCAAGTGCTGGCAAGGATGCGAAGAAAAAGGAACTGTCACTATTTCTGAGGAACTCTGCCCCTAATCACTGTGAAATAACATCCTCCTGAACAATATAGAGATCATACATAGAATAGGAATTAGAACAGAGACTGAAGCCAGACTCCTTGAGCTCAAACCTTAGTTTTGTCACTGACTAGTGGTGTGGCCTCTGTCAAGTTTCATTCACCCTCTAAGTGACTCAGTTTCCTCAGTTTCCCATAAAATGAGGAGCATTACCTTAGGATTTGTTGATGGTTTAATCATCCATGTAAATTATTTTACTCCCTTACTCCAGTTTGATTTCTCTACAACTGCCAGCCATCAGTCTTCAAACACTACTACATTTAATCACCTCCAGTGACACAATGCTTATTATGCCTCCTAACCAGTTTATTTTGTATTTTTTTAATAAGCTCTTCTTTATCCTGAATCTTTATGAATGTTAGCTATTATCAGTTTATCTTCTGGATCCTACTACTGACTCATATTGAGCTTATGGCTGACTTATATTTCCTATATCTCTTTGAAATATGCTGTCTGGAAGCTGCATGTCTCTCAATCTGCAGTTTAACTGTTGATTTCTTAAACACAACTGCAATCTTTATATTTGTTCATGTTACATTTCACCCTTTTAGAATAGATCCTCCAGCCTACGGGGGATCTATTGGGCTCTGTAATATTGTCAAAGTTATTTTCTGACAATACTGTCTGAGCCTGCCATTTAAAAGCAGAATAGGGTAATGATAGAAGAGATGGTTGCAGTGTCGA
Organism: Lasiurus cinereus; assembly: GCA_011751065.1. Lineage (NCBI taxonomy): Eukaryota > Metazoa > Chordata > Mammalia > Chiroptera > Vespertilionidae > Lasiurus > Lasiurus cinereus. The sequence goes on from JAAGEH010000013.1 coordinate 476,304, forward strand.
AGCTATTAACGTAAGCAAGAACCTCTCTTCTTTGAGCCCGATTTCTGCCTCCTGCCATTCTTCTATCTGATTTGAGAGCATCAGGAAAATGCCTTAATCCACTTTCTGGAAAGTAAAGCACAGAGCTATACTTCCCAAAAAGGTAGCCACTAGCTGCATTTAAGTAAAATAAAATTTTTGTTCCCCAGTTTTATCAGCTACATTTCTCAGTACTCAGTAGCCATATATGGCCAGAGGCTACAACATTAGGTAGCATAGATATAGAGCCTTTACATCACGGTAGAAAGTTCTACTGGACAGCACTGGCATGAGAATGCTTATTACCTCATGCCCCACTCAACCATGAATTAATCCCTGCCACTGTGCTATACTGTCAGTCGACCTTTGCCATTTTACTTGACTGCCTTTCTCACAATGGTTATAGAGGAAATATTCTGATCCCTTACTTGCCCCTTTATCCTTAGTAGTGTGTGAAAAAAGTGAATAGCTATGGTCCAGTCAGAGTACCAAGGAGTCCAGATGATATCTGGGCTTGGGCCCCTAATGAGGAGACTGACTGAAACAAGATTGTATTACTCCAGATGTCAGCTAAATGCCCCATTATCCACAGTCTTCATTCTTGTCAGCTTAAGGAAGGTTGAGTGGCAGGATGGGGACATGTCACCCTTATGTAAGCAAAGGTAGTATTGTTCTCTATTTATCACTTTCCATCCATCTAATCATCTACCTCAGCGGCCACTCTGACTGCATGCATTTCAGACCTACCTATCTTAACACCTACCACACTAAGCTTTTAAGCTGGCAGCAACTTCTAATTGCCTTCAAATCCAGGCTACTCTGACATGCATCACAGGAGCTGCCATCTTGATGTAGCTTGCTGAACCTGCTAAAAGGGGTACAATGCTGGGCTCAACAGGGCATGCCAAAGGAAAATAAGGACTGATGTAGCCTGTCACTATCTGAGCCATTCTCTCAGCACTCTTGATTCCAGAGGATAGAAGAAGAGGGGACCATAGACCCAGAAGGAAAAGAGGCCTTGAGGCAGGGGTTCCAGTCACAAGGTGAAGTACCACAGGAATGGCAAATCCCAGGCAGATGACCTACCTTATTGGTTCCCACTAAACTCAAAAGGCCCTGAGGTTGCTTTGACCTAAGAAACTAACATAGCTTTTTGCTGTGCTTTGAATATGTTTTTTCTGAGCTCTTAAAAGCAATTATCTAATATATAATTTACCTAGTTGAAATCATCCATCCCCAAGTATGATTTTTAGAGCCTCCTGCTAGGTTCCATAGAACAGACACTCGGGATTAGGCAGGAAATGAACTGTGATATAAAAACATTTGAGAGCCACTATTTAAATATACCAGTTTTAAAACTATTGGTATGGAGGTTGCTCCACTGAGATTTAGGTACAATAGTGTCTACTTCTGGTCATTTAACACCATGAAGTATAACTATGGAGGGCATTAAGGCTCATGTTATCACGAGTTAGCAGAACCGAAAGACAACTTGCAGACAGGCTAATACAATGGCTGACAAACCTTCTTGGGTATGGAAATCACTTGGAAAGCTCATTAAAAAAGTTTAAAAAGTTAGGTTCCCAGTACTGGATATGTGGAACAGCTGGTTGAAGCACCATCCTATACACCAAAAGGTTGTGGGTTTGATTTCAGATCTGGGCACATACATAGGTTTCAGGTTCAATTCCAGGTTGGGGCATGTACAGGAGGCAACCGATTGAAGTTTATCTTTCACATTAATGTTTCTCTCTCAAGTCAATAAACATATTTTTTTTAAAAAAAGAGCTAAGTTCTCAGACCACTGTCCAAATTTTGTGTCCCTATTTTGCCACAGACTTTCTCTTTGTCATTTCACTGTCTGGGCCTCAGTCTCTCCAGTTATAAAGGGAGAAAGTCTGACTAGAATACCTTCCTTTAAGGGTCTTTCCATTATAAGTGCCACAAAATTTTCCATTTTTATTTTCAAAATATCTTAATTTTAGTGGGAATTCTCACAAGAAACTGTATCCTTAAAAAATTTGGCACTCAGTTCTGACAACGGGTTGTATTAAAGCTTTTCAAATGGGATATAGTCACCTCCAAATTTCATATCTAATGAATATTCCCACCATCCCCAAGCTAGAAAACAGACTCAGGGAGGAGAGAGAAGAATCCTCCTTTGCAAGGTCCTTCTCTACCTGCCTTCCTCATAGCCAACAGAGCATGGAAGGCAGAATTACCACTGTTGGTGTTACTCACACAAAGGGAAAGTTGAGGGTCACTCTATTTGGATTCATATCTGAAATCTGTCCAGGGCTCCAAAACTACTGAAGCTCATGACCCATGATTTACTTAGAAAAACAACATCAACTTAAAACACACACACACACATGGATTGACCTAGAAGTTTGAGATAAACAAAACCAACTGGCCAAAACCCATGGCCTTATGCAACTAGCTCTAGAAGTCATATCCAAGGAACTCAGGCAATGGAGCCATATAAAAGTAGAAAACAGGCCTAATATAAATCAGATAGGAAGCTAACACAATTAGCCAAAGGCCTTCTTTCTTCTTGGATTGCTCATTCAGAAAGAAAGCAGAGATCTGGGCCAGCTGGTCTAAGATCAGGGACCTAATACCAATTAAAGGCAGTCTAGAAACAGGCTGAGGACTCTAGTTCATGAAGTAAAACATGTGAAAAAGTGGGAGAGAGGGGGATGGTTCATGTTAGACCATCCCCATTTTTGGAGATGACACCCAGCATATACCTTACTGGAAGGAGGTTAGGATGCCATTTCCATTCTGAGAGATAAACTCCTTGGTCCATTTTGAGTTGTTTTTCTTGAAAATATTAAAAACATTTGAAAAAAAAAAAACTTCAGGGGAAGTTTCAAGTCTATTTTCCCCCAGTATGTTCAGGGTCTAAAGGGAAAGTACATTTGGAATGAGGCAGGGCAGGATAGGAAAGATAAAGAAAAGTAAAGAGTTAGCCTTGCAGAATAAATGTAAGGTAGGTATAGTTGGGCAGGATATTACCAAAATATTTAAATCTATTAGGCAAAGTATAAAATAACAGTTGAACAATTATTCCATCTGTGTTGAATTCCTTGGCTAAACTCAGGACTAAAGAACAGATTATAAGCTCCCTGAAGGCAGGGTTTAAGTTGTACAATAATGATGATGCATAATAATTTTCGTGCATACTGATTTACATCTTTTTTTTCACTATTATCCAATCAGTCTTTTTTAATTAATTTTTTATACATATCTTCCCATTGCCCCCCCTCCCTCCCAGGCATACCCCAACCCCCCAGTGTCTATGTTCATTGGTTGTGCTTATATGCATGCATACAAGTCCTTTGATTGATCTCTTATCTACCTCACCTAACTTTAATCTTCCTGCTGTAATTTCACAGTCTGTTTGAAGCTTTACTGTCTCTGTATCTATCCTTTTGTTTTTAAAAACAGAACACGATCATATTTAATACACAAGTTTGATACAACCAAAAAGTAAAACACCAGAATAAAATAGTAACAAAAACATGCAATTTCATTTGCAATGCATAAGAAATGGTTAACATCTTTAGTTATAAACAAGCTCTTAAAAACCGGTAACAGAGGCACTATAATGTAAGGAAACTTGATTTAAAACTTTATAAGCAGCTCTCATAAGTCTTTCCTTACTTTATACACATAACAGCCTTGAGAGGTAAGGAAGAATATGTCATCATCCCATTATGCAAAGGAGCTAACAGAAACTCAGACAAGGAAAAGGAACATACATACTCAGTAAGAACCAACATGTAGAGGAGGCTCTTTCCTTCACTCCTGCCTCCCTTACTCCCTTACCTATGGTCCTGGGCAGTATACTTGAGGAGCTCAGCCAACTGTAAGGGATACTTGCAGATTTTTTGGACTGGAGTCAGAAGGAAACCATCAATAGCTATGTCGATCATCTGCTGCAAGAGGCGACAGGCCTCAAAGAAGTGCTGATAGCGGCTATCCTTCATCAGTTTGGAGAGCTCCATGCAGGCATCCAGATGGTTGTTACAGTACTCAGAGTATATCCAGAATCCATCTTGCTGTGAGCAGAAGAAAAAATGAGGAGAAAGTAAAAGACTGCTAAGGATTCCAAAAGAAGTTTTGGAGAAATAGAAAAAAAGACCCTGTTGTTATGTAGGAATATTAACATGATAATATCAATCTTACTAAATTGATTCATAATTTAATAATAAAAATTAGTTATTTGGAAACTAGAAAATTTTATTGTAAAACTTATTATAGAAAAAATAAATAAGTAGCAATAGTAAGGAAATTCTATAAAAGAAGGGTAATGAGAAGAGACAGGCCCTCATAATAGGAAACATACCACAGCAATAAAACTTTAGAAATTTCTGGCAATGGCAGACTAAATTTTTTAGAAAAATCTTAGCCAGAAAATCTAGAAAAAATATAATAATTTCTGTTTGAAGAAATCACATCATCCAGAGGCTCAAACTGTCTCCATAGACTATCCCTTAGGAAATGCAACTTGAATTATTTAGGGGTAAAAAGGTCATGGTGTATGCAAATTAAACAGATGGCTAATAAAAAATATGAGTAGATGTATGCACATGTACATATACATATAGAGAGGTAAGGAGAGGAGAGCATAAAGAGAAAGACAGAGAGGATATTCAAATTATAAATTAAAAGCAGTGAAATGTTATATTAACAATAAGTGAATCTGGGCAATTGGTATATGAATGTTCTTTGTACTTTTTTTAATTTACAACTTTTCTGCAAGTTTGAAATTATTTCTAAGTTTAAAATAAACCTCTACAAATAATCTTATACATTGTTTAAAACTCATACAAAGTTTACTTGATATATAAACAAAACCTAAGAGAAATAATAGGCAATACAAATTGATAGATAAAAAAAATCAAGATTGAGTTATTACACACAGACTTCAAAATATTAGTATTAAAAATACTAAATAGGCAAGCCATACAGATAAAAAGAAATTAGAAAAACATATATCTAAATAAAAGGGAGAGAGTATGAGTGAATAAAGGGGTGAAAAGGGTGCATATAGGCATGAGTGGTATGTGTGTGGGTAAATGAACAGATAGATATCTTCGGAGAACCAGGAACTGGCAGATCAGGCTCTCCTACATGGGGACCCCTGCTGACGCTGAAGGCACCCAGACTGGCTAGGTTTTGGTGTGGAACCCACAGCATCTTGTAGTGGGAGTAATGGAGGCCAGGAGTGCTGCAACACCAAAATCCAAACCAATCTCACATAGCACTCCAGGTCTTGTGCAGAGAGCTGTTTGCCAGCCATAACACATGTGAAACCACCACCATGCTTGGGCAGTGAATAGCATGATACTGTGACATAGGTCCCAGATGTCTGCAGTGAGTACTCACCAGATAGACCTCTTTAGCTGTGCCTCTTAGCTGAAGCCCAAACGCAGTGCCCCAGAATCCTGTACTTCAGGTCCTGATGCTATGAGTGCAAGCCACAGGTATCCCACTCCTTGCTCCATCCCTAGTCCTAGTACAGAGCCACAGCCTGGTGCATGCTACACCCCCACCCAGATAAAGTCCTCACTCAGCAATTATCCCATCCCCCACACAAATAGAGCCTTTGGAAAGAGTGTATTCTGCCATCACACAGACAGAGCTTTGGCTGATGCACACCCCACCCCCAGCACAGATAGGGCCGCAGCCCAATGTTTGCTATATCCCCAGCAGAGACAGAGCCTCTGACCAGTGGGTGCTCCACATTGGCACAGACAGAACGGCAGCCTGGTGTGCATCCAGTCCCCAGCAAAAGTGGAGCCTTGGGCCAGAGTGTGGTACACACCCAGCAGATAAAGAGCCATTAGACAGTGGATGCTCTGCCACCAGCACAGACAGAGCTTTTGGTTGCTGAGTGCCCCATCCCTGGCATAGACAGAGCATTTGGACTATGTGTACTCTGAACCCAGCAAACAGAACTGTCACCCAACACATGCCCTACCCCCAGCCCAGGTCAGAGCTGCTGGTGGGACCTGGTATGCCCAGCAACAGGTCACAGGACCATGCTGCAAAGTGCAATGCTAGAGAGACTTAGGCACCATCATGCCTTAGAAGCTGGGGCCACACAGAAAATTGCATGCCAGAGGGTTCTGAGCCCTGACAGAGAGTCACAAAATAGAGCAACTATGCACCCATACCTGCCAACTCTGAGAAACAGAAAACCAAGGGACCAGACTGAGGGAGAAGGGGGGGACAATAACGGTGTGAAACTCAAGGTAGACCCAACACCTGGGGTAGGGGTCCAGGACCATTGGACTACTAGGGGCTTTAATGCATGGGACCCCCAGCTGGAAGCCCCGTGCAAGAAAGAGACAGAAAATAGGAAAACAAAGAAACAATCCCCAAGGAAAGAAAAGGAATAATCGCCAGAAAAGGACCTAAATGAAACAGAGGCATGCAATATGTCAGAGAAAGAATTCAGAGTAAGAGTCCCACAGTTCCTAAACAGGCTAGATGAGAAAATCAACAACTTATTTAAGAATCAAGAGGAAATAAAACACACACACACACACACACACACACACACACACAATACAACTACAATAGAAAACACAATGGAAGGTTTCAATAGTAGACTAGAAGAAAGGAAGGATCGAATCAGCGAGCTAGAAGACAGGGTAGGAAAACACACCCATTCTGAATAGCAATTGGAGAAAAACTAATAGAAAGCAGGAGGAGAGTTTAAGGAAGCTTAGGGACAACATGAAATGAAGCAACACCCATATAATAGGGTGCAAGAAGGACATAAAGAAGAGCAAGGATTAGAAAACATATTTGAAGAAATAATGACAGAAAACTTCCCTGATTTGGAGAAGAAAAAGTCACACAAACACAGATTCCCAAACAAGATGAACCCCAAAAGACTTACACCAAGACATGTTATAATTACAATGACAAACATTAACAGCAAAGAGAGAATCTTAAGCACTGCAAGAGAGAGGCAAAGAGTTATCTACATGGGATATCCCATTAGATTATCAAATTATTTCTCAACAGAAGCACTTCAGGCCAGAGGGGAATTAAATAAAGTATACAAATTGATGCAAAGCAAGGGACTAAATCCAATACTACTCTATCCAGCAAGGTTATTCAAAATTGAAGGGGAAATCAGGAGCTTCACCAAAAAAAAAAAAAAAAAAAGGCTAAGGGAGTTTATTACTACCAAGTCAGCAATGCAAGAAATGCTAAAGAGATTGTTGTAAAAAGAAGAGATAGAAAGGGAATAAAAAACACAGGCACAAAAAATAAAAATGGCTACAAACAAGTACTTATCAATAATAATCTTAAATGTAAATGGATTAAATGCTCAAATCAAAAGACATAGGGTGGCTGAATGGATAAGAAAACATGACCCATATATGCTTTCTATAGGAGACCCACCTCAGAACAAGTGACTCACAGACTGAAAGTGAAGGGATGGAAAAATCTTTTCGAGGCAAACAAATTTTTTTTAAAAAGCTGGGGTACAAATACTTACATCTGACAAAATATATCTCAAAGTGAAGGTCATAACAAGAGATATTGAAGGCCACTTCATAATACTAAAGGGAGCAATTCAATAAGAGTATATAACTCTGGTAAACATATGCAACCACTGCAGGAGCACCCAAATACATTAAAAAAAAGTTCTGGAAGATATCAAGGGAGAGATTGACAGTGATACAATTATAGTAGGGGACTTTAATACCCTATTGGCATTGCTGGATAAATCCTTTGGACAAAAAATCAACAAAGAAATAGCAATCCTCAATGATTCAGTAGATCAGATAGATTTAATTGACATCTTTTGAACATTTCATCTTAAAACTACTAAATATTCTTCTCAAGTGCACATGGGATATTTCCAAAGATAGAACATATATTAGGACACAGGCTAAGTATCTACAAATTCAAGAAGATTGAAACCATATTAAGCATCTTCTGAGATCACAATGGCATAAAACTAAAAATTGAAAGGGTTAAAGAGAGTAAAATGGTACATAGAAAACATATTGTGATTAGCATATATCTTGCAGAAAGCTTGCAATCTTGAGCAAGGCATAGTCCAGATATCCACTGGACATCTGGTGCCAGGGAGAGCCAAGGAAAGATCAGACCCTTACATCAGCAGCATGGCTTGTATCCAGCAAAAGTTAATAAAAACATTTCCATCCCTGCACTCTTTGCTGATTCCTTCGTTGGACCCAGCCTGCCTGTACCAAAGTGCCTTAAATAAAAGCTGATTTTGATACATTATGGCCTCGTGTCATCAATGTTGGACTCCAGCCTACTCCGCACCTTTCATTTGGCACCAAAATCCAGGAAGGTCTGCTAAGGGGTCTGATAAGAGCCATTGCAGTGTTCCAGCAACTGGGCAGTTGGCACACAGAAAGACCATGACTGTCCAGCTCTTGAGCTCCCTGTGTGTTCAAGGAAGGCCCCCAGCCACACTTCTGCACAGCTGAACTTCTGCTGGACTCATGACACTTACTTGGGTCCCCTAGCTTTCCTCCAGACCAGTCTGAGTTGTGCCCATGACTGGATAATGGACGTCTCCTTGCCTTGCCTCCTTTTCCATCAACACCAGGCATAAACTCATGGGTAAGTGGCTTTAGTCTGTTTTCCCATGTTCTGGACTGTCCTGTCATTTTGGGTTTGGAGCCAGTCTCCAGGGTGTTACTGTATGGCTGGCCCCATGAAAATCTAGCACTAGTCAGGACAAGTCCTCCAGGGGAACTAGGCTCCCTTGCCCACTCTCTTGACGGGGACACCTGTCACAGAGGGAGGGCTCTGTCTATTTCTTGTGAACATTAGGGGGAGATGGAGACAGCTTTCTCTGCCTTAACTTCACTGAGAGCAGACCTTAAATCACCACGGAGAAATCACAGTCAACCATTCCCTGCACCACACCTCTGTCTGTGTACTTAAGAATCTTCAGACCCTAGGATTTATTGGCTTCATTATAAATTAGACAATGGGTCCCAATGGCCTGAAAAATGGCACATTTGATTTCCAAATCTTAACTAACCTTAACAATTTCTTCTTCAGAGAGGGCAAGTGGTCTGAGGTCCCATACATAAAGGCTTTTTTCATACTCAGGACACATCATTCTCTCTGTGACAGCTGCTCACAGATTGTCCTTCCTCACTCTAAGTCCCTGAGGATCTTAAATCCTCCTCTTTCTTCACCATTTTTGATCCTGTTGACCATCCCCCAACCCCCTAGCCTACGGTTCCTCTAACTCAGCTGCCTGAGAAGGAAGCCCACAAAGTAGTTAATTATGAAAAATGAGCCAAGATCACCCAGGAAAGACATGAAAATCTGGCAGCTTTCCTCTCTTGCCTTACACAGGCCATGAGAAAATACCCTAATCTTGACCCTATAAGCCCAGAAGGAACAATTATCCAATAAGACCTTTAAACATGACCTTTAAGGTCTTTAATAATAGAGACGTGGAAACCCAAATCCAAAACCAAAGGCGAGATCAGGCCAAGGCTAAGTCCTAGATGAAAGCCTTTCAGCTCCTAGCCACTGCTTTTATGAGTCTCAAATGCATTGCTGGTTCTCCAACCAAGGGTAAGTTAGAGGCTAAGTCTCCTCCAGGCCCATGCTTCAAATGTAACAAGGAAGGACACTGGACTAAGTTCTGCCCAAACCTGAGATCCCTACATAGGCCTTTCCCCAAGTGTGCAAGGGAAGGCCACTGGGAATCACACTATCTTTGGCCCCTCCAGGTTGGACCTCAGCAAGGCTGCCCTTTGGATCCACTTTGGAGCTTTCAGATCTCCTGGGACCGGACACTGAAGACTGAAGCTGCCCAGGCCCAGACAAGGCCCCACAGATTTACATCACCAGGACAGAGCCTCGGGTAACTATTGTGGTGGCAGGTATGCTGTTTCCTTTTAAATTGATACTGGGGCCACTTATTCTGCCCTCTCCAAATTCACTGGGACCCTAATCCCCTCTTCAGTCTCTATTATGAGGATTGATGGATTAGTATCAGTCATTAGCAACCTAAACTCTACACAGCATCTTACTAAATACCCCCTTATCCACTCTTCTTGCCCAAGTGGAACAGTACAGGCATCCCCTCATAAAGCCCAGTTGTCCCAAACAATGGTCACCTACCTTAGTTTTACTCTCACCCCACAAAACTATGGCATTCCTTAGACTACAAAATATCTCCTCTATCACTGTCCCATCCTCTAAACAAAAAGTATTCTCCTTTCTCAGACTCGCTGGTTACTCTCACCTCTGAGTTCCCAACTCCAGTCTTCTCATAAAGCTTCTCCATAATGTAACATGGCAAAGGGACTCCTCAATGAGCCTTTGATCCCAAGCCAGCATTCTCATCCCTTTAATGCTCTGAAAACTGCTCTGACCTCAGTGCCTTCTCACACCACCCACCCCTTTTCCCCAAAAGACAACTTTTTTCTACTACAAAACTACAAATCTTACTTAACAGTCAGGCTACTATTAGAAGCTGCATTCATTATCACCCAAACCTTAGGAGGTTATCTCTAGGGGAAAATATGGCAGTTTTAAAGCCAAGCAGCTAGAATCCTGGGAATAGGCTACTGGGCTTGCTCCCTCCCTTCTCCAACCTTTTCTCCAGCCTCATATGCCTATACATAATTTTCCAAAGTCTTTGACAACTTAAAAACTTTGGAGCATTACTTGGTTAAATGCTAAACACCTAAATATTTCAACCATTTTCAAGTTCACCTAATTTTAGCTTTTATTACAGAAAGTCTGTAAACTAAATTTATAACTGTTAATAAAATGTCCTATACTTCATTAAATATATATTTCTTAAAAGTGAGAATGTTCATAAATGTCAATCTAGGAAATGCTGACTGTTTATAAAAAGTTTGTATGAAGAAATGCTAAAAGGAAGTAATATAAATGACACAGGCCACTAAGCCAGAACAAGAAGAATAGGGAAACTGAAATAGTAAAACAGCAGTCCACAACCACCTAAAAATCCTATATTCCCTAAATGAAGGACACTTTAGAATAAACAATTTGAGAATAAACCTCATTTTGATATATTAGACTACAACCTTCCAAACTAATGTATCTTTCCTTCTACCAGGCTATTTGTCATAATTTTTATTATCCTTTTACCCCAGTAATACTAAAATGTATTAAACTGTTTGTCTCCACCAGGTTACAAGTCCTACTTGTACTCAGAAAATATGACTCCTGGATATCATCAAAACCTTTTGTGCACAGGCCTCATCCTACTTCTGACCCCCAGATAAGGACAATAGGCCAGATACAGATGTAGAAACTCACCGGGGAAAAAAAGCTCCAGATGCCTAACAAGGGATGAAACTGGGGAAAACAAAAACCTAGTTCCCCACCTTCCTGTCCACATTAGCCTTCCTGGAGAAAAAATAGCCCCTGTCACATAACAGCCAAATGACTAATAGATTATATATACAGGCTTCCACAATCCTGAAAATTGTGACTGACATTCCCCCACTTGGCCCACATTATCCCATCTGAATGGTGCAAGATATTTTCAAATGTATTACAGAACTCTGGATCCAAGGCAATTTACAGGATCTCTCCAGATCACATTTATTATTTACCTTCATAGTGCTTCTGAATCTTGCAGATCTCTTATATCCCAGAAATAGTCGCCCTACCAGCCCTAGATTATATTTTAGCCAAAGAGAAAGGTTTTTGTTTAATTGCTAAAACCTCCTGTTGTTTTTTACCTAAACTCTGCAGGTCAAATAAAGAAAAAACACAACATTCCAGAGCATGCTACAGAATACTCAATGGCTCAAGGATATCAGTCAGAACAGTATAGAGCAGTCCATATGATCTAACCTAAAAGCAGCTATGTCCAAATTAACCTGGCTTTTACCCCTTTTAGGCCCCCTGACACTATTTCTCCTACCCCTACTCCTCAGGCCCTGCATTTTGAGAATAATTACCAAATTTATAAAAACAAGATTACCTAGTTAACCAGACAGTAGGACTGTTCATCCTTACGCAGGTAAAGGGAAGCTACAGGCCTATTCCCCAGGAAATACTCTAAATTTACTCCTTAGGCTTTCATGCTGCCTCCTCCCATGTAGGAAATAGTATAAGAAAAATGGTGACCCTATCCCCCTTCTTTTCTTTTGTATATACCCTTTAAAATTGAAATGAAAGGATTAAAGAAAAATGAAAGGACAGAGAAAACTTGTTGTGCTTAGCAGATACCTTGCATAAAGCTTGCAATCTTGAGCATCACATAGTCCAGATAGTCACTGGACATCTGGTACCAGGAAGAGCCAACAACAGACAGAACCCATACGTCAGCAAAACAGCTTGCAGGCAGCAAAAGTTAATAAAAACCTTTCCCTCCCTGCACTCTCTACTGATTCCTTTGATGGACTCAGCCCACCTGCACCCAGGTGCCAGAAATAAAAGATTCTTTTGATACATTATGGCCTTATGTCATAGGCACATGACCCCGCCCACTTTGAAGCTTTCAAAAATCAACTACAATAAAAAGAATAAAAAATTCAAACACTTGGAGGTTAAATAGCATGTTATTAAACAATGATTGGGTTATCAAAGAGATCAAAACATAAATAAAAACAAATGACAATGAAAACATAATATCTATGGGATCATAAATCTATGGGATACAGTGAAAGCTGTGCTGAGAGGGAAGTTCATAGCTTTACAGGCCTACCTCAAAAAAAACAAGGAAAACTGATAATAAATTATCTAACCTTACAACTTAAAGAATTATAAAGAGAGAAACAAGAAAAGCCCAGAGTCAGCAGAATGAATGAAATAATAAACATCAGAGGTGAAATAAATTACATAGAGACCAAATAACAATACAAAAGATCAATTAAAGCAAGAGGTGGTTCTTTAAAAGGATAAACAAGAATGATGAACCTCTAACCAAAATCACAAAGAAACAAAGAGAAAGGAAAAAAAAAAAAAAAACAGAAATGAAAGAGGTGAAATAACAACAGACCCCACAGAAATACAAAAGATTATAAAAAATACTATGGACAACTGTATCCCAACAAACTGGACAACCTAGAAGAAAGGTACATATTCTTAAAAATATACAATCTTTCAAAACTCAATTAGGAAGAATAAAAAAAAATCTGAGTAAGCCAATAACTATGGAGGAAATTGAAGCAGTAATCAAAAAATTTCCAGCAAACAAAAGCCCTGGGACAGATGGATTCAGAGGGGAGCTTTACTAAACATTCAAAGAAGATCTAAAACCTACCCTGCTCAGACTACTCCAAAAAATTTAAGAGGAACACTTCCAATCTCTTTGTATGAAGCCAGAATTACCCTAATCCCAAAACCAGATAAAGAACTACAAAGAAAGAGACTTACAGGCCAATATCCCTGATAAACATAGATGCCAAAATCCTTAACAAAATTCTAGCAAATTGGATTCAGTATCCTATCTAATAAAAGAGAAACATGCAATTGACTGTACCTCCGCTATGCCCACCAGCCATGCCTACCAGCCAATCAGGAGTGAGTATACAAATTAACCCAACCAAGATAGTGGTTAATTTGCATATCCTGGTGCACAGTGAAGACTGAAGATAGTGTAGAAGGAATCCAGGTGCTGCAGAAAGGAGGGAAGCTACTGAGAAGCAAACTAGCAGGATGGTGGAGAAGGGAGGAAAGCAGGCAGGGCGGGAAACAGGCGGGGCAGGTGGAGAAGAGAATGAAGCAGGTGGGGCTGTCAAGAAGAAAGGGAAGCAGGCAGAGCAGCAGAAATAAGAGAGAAGCAGGCTGGTTGCCAGAGATGGGAGGGAAGGGAGTAGAGCAAGGGAGCAGGCAAGGGAGTAGAGACCGCCACAGGAAGCCCTATTCTTACATGAGTTACATTATAAAGGTCATAACATCTTGACAAAGTGGGATTTATTCTGTGGATGCGAGGCTGGTATAACATCTACAAATCAATAAACATAATATATCACAAAAATTAACTGAGACAAAAATCACATAATCTTATCAATTGATGCAGCAAAAGCATTTGACAAAATCCAATGCCCATTCTTGATAAAAACTCTCAGCAAAGTGGGAACAGAGGGATCATACCTCAACATAATAAAAGCCTCATATGTCAAACCTACAGCCAACATCATACTCAATGGGCAAAAGCTAAAATTATTTTCCCTAATAACAGGAACAAGACAGGGATGCCCACTTTCACCACTCCTGTTTGACATAGTACTGGAAATGCTAGCCATAGCAATCAGAGAAGATGAAGAAATAAAAGGCATCCAAAGTGGAAAAGTAGACGTAAAAGTGTCATTATTTGCAGATGACATGACATTGTATATAGAAAACCCTAAAGACTCCATAAAAATCTACCAAACTTAAAAAATGAATTTGGCAATGTAGCAGGATACAAAATTAACACTCAGAAATCTATGGCTTTTTATACACCAACTACAGGCCTGGTGCACAAAATTCTGCATGGGTATGAGGGATATTGAACTACCAGCAGTCAGATATCTATCTGACAATCCAGGACTACTGGTTCCTAACCATTTACCTGCCTGCCTGCCTAATGCCTCCAACTGCCCTCCTCTACCAGCCTGATCTCGACCCTAACTATTCTCCCCTGCTGCCCTGATTGCCCCTAACTGCCTCTGATTTGACTCCCACCACCATAGCTTTGTCTAGAATGAATTCAGATGTCTGGAAGATGTCCAGTCCACCCAGCCTAATTAGCATATTACACTTTTATTAGCATATTATAGATTATATAGGATAGGATTGCTTAAATGGGAGGAAAGCCTATTTTCAGTAGGAGGAGATGTTCTTGCCAAATAAAAATACATAACACTTATATCTGGACTGATAGCCAGCCATATGTTCTATACTGCCAAACTAGTTATTCAAAAATTGAAACACTTTCTTATACCTTACACCAAACAGCTGTTGCCTTTTAAACCCCTCCTCAGCCCGACCTTAGGTTCTACCTTTGCAGTTCACCCAGATTAGGTTCTGTTTTGTTAGTTTCTATACTAGTCAGCATCAAAAGCTCAGTCAGTAGCCATTGGCTCCTCGCAGTTCATCCAAATTTAGCTCAGAGTGGTTGGTTTCTATGACAGTTAGCATCAAAAGCTCCACCTCATAGGCAGCCATTGCCTCCTCTGGGAAATCCAGAATGGCCCTGTCTTCATGTTGGCACCAGCCTTTCAGTCACGCCCCCAGTCTGCTACTGCGTGTATCTCTGTCCATTCTGAGAAGTAGCACCTCAGGTTTATGCTGCTGACAATTTTGAATTCTCTCCCTGACCTAACCTTCCTACAGTGCAAGCTCCATGAAGGAAAAAATTTTTCTTGTTCATTCTTAGTTCACTCATAGACTTTACTTGGGTCTATGCATCTATGCTCGCACCACATGGTGACTGGTAAAACAGTTGTTTCAATCATCATGCTCACTGCCTTTTTATATATAGATAATGAACTCACAGAAATAGAAACTAAAAAAAAATCCCATTCACCACTGTAACAAAAAAAATTAAGATCCCTAGGAATAAAGTTAACTAAGGGGATAAAATCCCATAGTTAGAAAAACACAGGACTTTGAAAAAAGAGATAGAGGAAGACATAAACAAATGGAAGAATATACTCTGTTCTTGGCTTGGTAAAATTGATATAATTCAAATGTCCATACTACCCAAAGCAATCTATAGATTCAATGCAATCCTATAAATACCAATAGTATATTTCACAGACCTAGAACAAACTCTACAAAAATTCATATGGAATAAAATAACACTCAAAAAATCTACAGCAATCCTGAGAAAAAACAAAGTTAAAGGGATCACAATACCAGATATCATGCTATATTACAAAGCCACCATATTTAAAACATCTTGGTACTGGCACAAGAACAGACATATAGACCAATGGAACAGAAAAGAGAACCCATAAATCGACCCAATCCATTAAGCTCAGTTAGTATTTGACAAAGGAGGCAAGAGCTTGTAATGGAGTCAAGAAAGAGTATTCAAGAAATGGTGTTGGGAAAATTTGATAGATATATGCAAAACAATGAAACTAGACCACCAAATTATACCACACACACACACACATACACACAAACAAAAACAAACAAACAAACAAACAAAAAACTTCAAAATGATAAAAGACTTAAACATAGGATGGAAAACCATAAAAATCTTAGAAGAATCCATAGGCAGCAAAATATTAGACATTTACTGTAGCAATGTCTTTACTGATACAACTACTAGGACAATGGAAACAAAGAAGAAAATAAACAAATGGGATTACATAAAAATAAAAAAGCTTCTGCACAGCAAAGGAAATCATTAACAAAACAACAAGAAAGCCAACTGCATGGGAGAACATATTTGCCAATGTTATCTCCAATAAGGGTTTAGTCTCCAAATCTTATAGGGAACTCATACAACTTAACAAAAGGAAGATAAATGATCTAATAAAAAAAATGGGCAAAGGATCGAAGTAGACACTTCTCAAAAGAAGACATACAGAAAGCCAAAAGACAGATGAAAAAATGCTCAGTCACTAATCATCCAAGAGAAGCAAATCAAAATGAGGTACCATCTCAAACCTGTCAGAATGGCTATCATTATCAAATCAACAAATGACAAGTGCTGGTGAGGATGTGAAGAAAAAGGAACTCTCATGCACTACTGGTGGGAATGCAGACTGTGCAGCCACTGTGGAAAACATTATGGAGTTCCTCAAAAAATGTAAAATGGAATTCCCATTTGACTCAGTAATCCCACTTTCAGAAAGATATCCCAAAAAATCAAAAACACTAATCAGAAAGGATATGCGCACCCCTATATCTATAGAAGCACAATTTACAATAGCTACTATTTGGAAAGAGCCTAAGTGCCTATTAGCAGATGAGTGGATTAAAATACGGTGTTAGAGAAAAAAATGGCAGCGGAATAGACGGTCGTGTCCAGAGCCGTGTCACTGAGCAGACAGAGAGAACAGCTGAGGGCCAGACGGGGAGTGTTTGTTGGAGAGTTAAGGGACAGTTATTCTCCAGGAGAAGGTAGGGGACTGTGGTACGGGGCTCTCCTGATCAGGCAGCCCCACTGCCACAGGGTTTTTTCTCCCAGAGCCACCAGCGTGAACAGGGAACCACACCATCTTGAAGGGGAAAGTGGATGTTATTGGGAGCCTGAAAAATTACAGCCTCCACATCTACTGAACAGCTACAAGACCCAGAACACCTCTCACCAATTGGTGCAAACACTCGGATTCAAAGGAGCTCTACATGCCACATGGAAATGTCAGATTTCACCTAGGATAAGGTGAGTTCTCTGGTCCCGCAGAACAGAGAGACACACACAGTGTAGAAACTGGACCATGGGAAAGTTGCACTTAGAGAAATCCATGGATGTTGGGAAGGGCGTAATCCCTGAATGTGGAAGGGGGGCCTCAGAGCTGTTAACATAGGGGATCTCTAGAAAGCAACCCATTTTGATCTGAGGCAGAAGGACATCCTGGGAGTTATTAAAGTGTGCCAAATACTTGAACAAGAGCGGGAAGGGGGACTGTGCAGACTTGTGCTTTTTTCTCTTCAGATCCTTGCTTCTGACTTGTAAACCCAATACATAGGATCACCCAATTGGGGACATCCTAAGAGACTGCAGGAGTAAGTTGTTTTCCTGGAACTTGGGGATCAGAGCATGGAATAACCATCAGATAACCAACTCTGGGGCAACCCACCCTCACAAACTGGTATTGAGTGCCACAGGGAAAGCAGGATCTAAGCACAGGCTAGAGAGGACGTATAGTGTCAGAAGTCAATTCTGAAACACTGCCTCTGAGAACATGACTTACAAATTGATTCTTGCATAATCACAAAAGAATAAAGAGATTAAGACACACCACCTGCTTATAAACCATGACTGGCTTACAACATTGAGCAGCAGTGAAATGCAGGGAAATGCAATACCATCCTGACTGGAAAACAGGTGTGCCAAAAAGAACAATAGAGGAAGTGAATGACCTTCACTACTGCACATTCTATTCTTTTATTTTTTTTTTATTTTTTTCATCTTTTAATTAAAAAATTATTATTTTTTCTTTTTTTCTCAAATGATTTTACCTTTTTAATTATTACATTTTTATTTTCAACCAGTATTATTACTATCACTATTTTACCGTTTTTTAAAAAAAAGAAGTGCCATTTTATTTTCTCTTTATTTTACTTTGGGATAAGAGTGAAACATTCAATTTTCATCTTTACTTTAGTATCATTTTACTGTATCTAAACTCTCTCTTCCTAACTTTTCCCATTTTGTTGTGTTGTTTCACTTACGCTTTTCCTACTTTAGATTTTCCCTATTCTTTCTTTTTGCCCGGTTAAAATTTCATCCCCTTATATATCTTATTTCTAATTCCCACACTCCAAGTCCATACACACCTCTCTCTTCTCTGTCTTCACCATCAGAAAAATTGTTTTTCTCTATGTCCCTTTGTTGTTGTTTGCTTGAATGTTGATTATATTGATTTTTTAATACTTTTTTTATATTGTTTTTGCTTATTCTACTTGTTTTATTTTGCTTTTTGTTTATTTGTTTTGGTTTGTCTTTTCCTCTGTTTTCCCTCGCCTCCCTTGATATTAGTTGTTATTGGAGTTTGTATTGATCTCCAGGTACTTGTTGCTGGCATTTGTTGGGATTAGTGGCTGTTCCATTTTAGTTTGTTCCCCTTTTCTTTCTTATTCTCATTCTATTCTCTTACTTTTTTTTCTTCTTCTTTCTTTTTTTCACTATTTTCTCCATTCTCCCAATTTCATTTTAGCACTCTTTTCTTTTCTTGTTGCCCCTTTTTTCTCTTCTTCATTCTCTACGTTCTCCTAATTTGTCTCTCTCTCTGCTGGTCACCTTATTTGTGGTTATTAATATCATGAATACATTTCTGTTCAGTGCCCTGTGCATTGTACCTGGTTGTGTTTTTTGTTTGTTTGTTTGTTTTTTGGCCTTTAAATCAACACAGGAGAGAAAACTACATAACCAGACACCTGGAGAAAAGAGACCATGGGCAGACAAAGAAGCAGCCTGCATATGAAAGAAAAGCAAGCATAACCAGAAAAGAAAGTAAACAAAATGGAGGCAAGCAACCTGCCAGAGAAAATATTCAGAGAAATGGTCATAAGGTGACTGAAAAGAATGGGAGACAAATTAAAAAAAATATGAATAAGAAACAAGAGAAAATGAAGAAGGACCAAGAGGAAATAAAGAAGAATCAAGAAGAAATTAAAAATGAAATTGCTGCTGTGAAGGACTTAATATAAAGCATCAAAAGTACACTAGAAGAAGCAGAAACTGCATCAGTAAGCGAGAAGACAAGGTAGGACAAAATACTCAAGTAGAGCAGCTTCTAGAAAAAAATTAAAAAGGAGGAGGAGAGCCTCAGGGAACTTTGGGTTAACACAAAACAAAACAACACCCGCATAATATGGGTCCAGAAGGATAGGAAACTAATCAAGGAATAGAAAATCTGTTTGAAGAAATAATGGCAGAAAACTTCCATGATAAAGGGAAGAAGAAAACCCCAAAAAACCAGGAAGCTCACAGAATCCCAAGCAAAATGAACCCCAAAAGATTGACACCAAGACACATTATAATTAAATTGGCAAACACCGATGACAAAGAAAGAATCTTAAAAACAGCCAGAGAGAGACAGAAAGTTACCTACAAAGGAACCCACATCAGACTAGCGACTGTTTTCTCAACAGAAACCCATTAGTCGAGAAGAAAATGGAATGAAATATCAAGGTCATGCAAAAGAAGGGTCTGAATCTAAGAATACTGTACCCTGCAAGGATTTCAATCAAAACTGAAGGTGAAATCAGGATCTTCACAGACAAAAAAAGGACTAAGGAAATTTATTATCACCAAACCAGCAAAGCAAGAAATTTTAAAGGGTCTGCTGTAAAAAAGAGAAATAGGAAGTGAAGAAGGAACACAGGGGTAAAGAATAAAAATGGCAACAAATAAGTACCTAACAATAATAACTTTAAATGTAAATGGATTAAATGCTCCAATCAAAAGATATAGGGTAACGGATTGGATAAGAAAACATGACCCATATATCTGTTGTCTACTATAAACTCACCTCAGAAAAAGAGATGCACACAGACTGAGAGTGAAGGGATGGAAAACGGTTTTTCAGGCAAATGGAAATGAAAACAAAAACAAAAACAAAAACAAAAACTGGGATTGCTATACTTATATCTAACAAATTAGATCTGAAAGTGAAGGACATCACAAGAGATAAGTCCACTTCATTATACTAAAGGGAGCAATCCAACAAGAAGAAATAACTCTGGTAAACATATACGCACCCAATGCAGGAGCACCTAAATACATAAACAATCTCCTGGAGGATATCAAGGGAGAGATTGAAAGCAATACATCATAGTAAGATACTTTAATACTCTACTATCACCATTGGATAAATCCTCTAAACAAAAAATCAGCAAAAAAATATGATTCCTGCTAAAATCGGTTTGGCTCAGTGGATAGGGCATCGGACTGAGTACTGAAAGGTCCCAGGTTCAATTCCGGTCAAGGGCATGTACCTTTGTTGCGGGCACATCCCCAGTAGGGGGTGTGGAGGAGGCGACTGGCCAATCTCTCTCTCTCATCAATGTTTCTGACTTTCTATCCCTTTCCCTTCCTCTCTATGAAAATTCAATAAAATGTATTTTTAAAAAAGAAAGAAATATGATTCCTAAATGACTCACTAGACCAGATGGAATAATTTGACATCTTCAGAACATTTCTCCCCAAAGGCATAGAATATACATTATTCTCAAGTGCACATGGGTCATTTTCAAAGGTAAAACATATGCTAGGTCATAGCAAAAGTCTCTTCAAATTCCAGAAGATAGAAACCATATGAAGCATCTTCTCAGATCACAGTGGCATAAAACTGGAAATCAACTACAGTAAAACCAATACAAAGATATCAATCACATGGAGACTAATCAGCATGCTATTAAAGAATGACTGGGTAACCAGAATGATTAAGGAAGAAATAAAAAATACCATGGCAACAAATTACAATGAAAACACAACAATACAAAATCTATGGGACAAAGTGAGAGCAATTTGACAGGGAAGTTCATAGCTCTACAAGTCAACTACAAAAAAACAAGAAACAATGGTAATAAATTACATAACTCTACAAGTCAAAAAGCTAGAAAGAGAGGAACAAGAAAAACCCAGTGTAAGCAGAAGGAAATTGTAAAGATCAGAGCAGAGATAAACAACATAGAGACGAAAGACACAATACAAAAGATTAAAAAAAAAAAAAAAACAAGAGCTGGTTCTTTGAAAGGATAAACAAGATTGATGGACCTCTAGCCAGGCTCACCAAAACGCAAATAGAAAAGACCCATATAAACAATATCAGAAATGAAAGAGGAGAAATAACAACAGACCCCTCCGAAATACAAAAGATTGTTAAATGGACATATCCCTAGAAAAATATAACCTTCCAAACCTCAACTAGGTAGAATCTAAACATCTCAATAGGCCAATAACTATGGAAGAAATTGACGCAGTCATCAAAAAGCTTCCAGCAAACAAAAGCCCAGAAACAGATGGCTACACAGGAGAGTTTTACCAAACATTCAAGGAAGAATTAAAACCTATCCTCCTCAGATTATTCCAAAAAAATTGAAGAATGAACACTTCCAAACACCTTCAATGAAGCCAGCATCACCCTAATACCAAAACCAGATAAAGACACACAAAGAAGGAGAATTACAGGTCACAATCCTTCATGAACATAGATGCCAAAATCCCCAACAACATTCTACCAAATTGGATCCAGCAGTACATCAGAAAGGTCATATGCCATGACCAAGTAGGATTTATCCCAGGAATGCATGGATGGGACAATATGTGCACATCAATAAACATGATACATCACATAAACAAATTGAGAGATAAAAAACATGTAGTTATATCAGTTGATGCAGAAAAAGCATTTGACAAAGTTTAACACTCTTTCTTAATAAATACTCTCAGCAAGGTGGGAATAGAAGGTTCATACTTCAATATCATAAATGCCATATATGATAAACCCACAGCTAACATCATACTCAATGGGCAAAAACTAAAACCATTTCCCCTAAGAACAGGAACAAGACAAGGATGCCAACTCTCACCACTCCCAATCAACATAGTACTGAAAGTATTAGCCATTGCACTTAGTCAGAAGAAGAAATAAAAGGCATCCAAATAGGAAAAGAAGAAGTAAAACTGTCCTTATTTGCAGATCACATGTTATTGTACATAATAAACAAACAACAAAAAAAAAACACAGAATGACTACATCAAAAAACTAAGAGACTTAATAAATGAATTCGGAAATATAGCCGTATACAAAATTAATGACAAGAAATATATGGCATTTCTATACACTAATAGTGATTTTACAGAAAGAGAGACTATAAAAGCAATCCCATTTACCATCGCACCAAAAAATTAAGATACCTAGAAATAAACATAACTAAGGAGGTAAAAGAACTATACGTAGAAAACTACAGGACACTGAAAAAAAGAGGTAGAAGATGATGTAAACAGATGGAAGATGCTCATGGATTGGTATAATAAACATCATTAATATGTCCATGCTACCCAAAGCAATCTGTAAATTCAATGCACTACCCATTAAAATTCCAACAATGTATTTCACATACCTACAAAGAACTCTCCAAAGATACATCTGGAATAATAATAATAAAAAAAGACCCTGAATAGCCACAGAAATCTTGAGAAAGAAGAATAGAGTAGGTGGGATCACAATACCAGATTTCAAGCTATATTATAAAGCAATTATTCTCAAAACAGCCTGGAACTGGCACAAGAACAGACATATAGATCAATGGAATAGAATAGAGAATCCAGATATCAACCCAAACCACTATGCTCAATTAATATTTAACAAAGAAGGCATGAACATACAATGGAGTCAAAACAGTCTCTTCAATAAATGTTGTTGGGAAAATTGGACAGATACATGCAAAAAAAATGAAATTAGACCACAAACTTACACCATACACAAAACTAAACTAAAATGGATACCGGATTTGAACATAAGATGAGAAACTATAAAAACACTAGAGGAATCCACAGGCAGCACAATCTCAGACCTATGCCAAAGGAACTTCTTTACAGATACTGCTCCAAGGGCAATAGAATCTAAAGAGAAAATAAACAAATGGGACTACATCAAAATAAAAAGCTTTTGCACAGCAAAATAAACCATCAACAAAGAAAAGAAAGTCCACTGTATGGGAGAATATATTTGCAAACGTTATCACCGATAAAGGTTTAATCTCCAACATCTACAGGTAACTTATACAACTTAATAAAAAGAAGATAAATGATCCAATAAAAAATGGGCAATGGACCTAATCACAATCTTTTTGAAAGAAGACAGAAGGAAGGCCAAGAGACACATGAAAACATGCTCAGAGTCACTAGTTAACCGAGAGATGCAAACTAAACGACAATGCAATACCATCTCACACCTATCAGAATGGCAATCATCAACAAATCAACAAACAACAAGTGTTGGCTAGGATGCGGAAAAAAAACAAACCCTCATGCACTGCTGGTGGGAATGTAGACTGTTGCAACTACTGTGGAAAACAGTATGGAGTTTCCTCAAAAAATTAAAAATGGAATTCCCATTTGACCCAGCAATCCCACTCTTAGGAATATATCCTAAGAAACTAGAAACACCAATCAGAAAGGATTTATGCACCCCTGTGTTCACAGCAGCACAATTTACAATAGCTATAATTTGGAAACAGCCTAAGTGCCCATCAGCAGATGAGTGGATCAGAAAACTCTGGTACATCTACACAATGCAATTCTATGCGGCAATAAAAAAGATGGAATTCTTACCATTTGCAGCAACCTTCATGGAACTGGAGAGCATTATGCTAAGTGAAATAAGCCAGTCAATGAAAGAAAAATACCACATGATCTCACTCATTTATGGATAATAAGAACAATATAAATTGATGAACAAAAAATAGGTACAGAGGCAGAAAAGCATCAAACAGATTGTGAAATTATAGCAGGAAGGTTAGGGAGAGGTAGGGTAGATAATAGATCAACCGAAAGATTTGTATGCATGCATATAACTAATGGACACAAGACACGAGGGAGATTAGGGTATATATGGGAGTGGGGGGGGAATGAGAAGAAATGTATACATGTAATACATTAATAAAAAAATTAAACAGCTTGCCAAAACTGGTTTGGCTCAGTGGATAGAGCGTCAGTCTGTGGACTGAAAGGTCCCAGGTTCAATTCCGGTCAAGGGCATGTATCCTGGTTGCGGGCGCATTCCCAGAGGGGGGCGTGCAGGAGGCAGCTGATCGATGTCTCTCTCATTGATGTTTCTAACTCTCTATCCCGCTCCCTTTCTCTCTGTAGAAAATCAATAAAATATTTTTTTTTAAATTAAACAATTAAAAAAATAAGATGTTACTTCTACACATTGGAATACTATACTGCTGTAAAAAAGGATTCTTTACCATTTGCAACAGCATGTGTGGACTTGGAGAGCATTATGTGAAGCAAATAAGCCAGTCGGAGAAAGATAAATATAATATAATGTAACTCATTTGTCAAATATAATAAACAACATAAACTGCTGAAAAAAAAATTGATCCAGAGAGAGAGAAACATTGAACTATCTGTCAAACCTGAGTGGTAAAGCAGGTGTGAGAGGATAAAATATCAACCAAAGGACTTGTATGCATGCATATAAGCATAACCAATGGACCCAGACAATAGGGGGTTTAGTGCATATGCTGGGGGCTGGGAGTGGCAGGGGTGAAGTCCACGGGGGGAAAAGTAGACAAATGTAGTACTTTAAACAACAAAGAACTTTAAAACAGAATAACATTTAATAATAAAAAGCAAGCAGAAGAAAAAGATATATATTTTAAAAAATAGGCAAAACTACTACACTAAAATGATGATACACCATATGGATTTTATCTCAAGTCATTTCACCCTATTAATATATTTAAGGAGAAAGTTATATGATTATTTAAATAGATAAATAAGAAGCATCTGAGAAGACACATTTATGGTATAAAACTACCAGCAAACTAGGAATAGAAAGAAACTTTCCCAGTGTGATTTAAAAAAAAAATTATATATAGATTTAATGCAATACTAAGCAAAATGCTGACAGGGTTTTTGGTTTGTTTGCTTTTGTTTTTTGATACAACTTGGCAAACTGATTCTTTTTTTTTTTAATTTTCAGTTTTATAGAGAAACTAGTGGTCTGGTGCACAAAATTCATGCACAGTTGGGAGGGGTTTCCCTCCACCCAGCCTGCACCCTCTTGCAATTGGTGAGTTCCTGTTCCTAACCACTCACCTGCCTGTCTACCTGATCACCCCTAACTGCCTCTGTATGCCTGATTGCCCCTAACTCCTCTGCCTGACTACCTGATCTCCACTAGCCTCTTTGCTTGCCTGCCTAATCGCCCCTAACTGCCTCTGCCTGCCTGCCTGATTGTCCCTAATTTCCCTCCACTGCTAGCCTGATCTTACCCCCAACTGCCTCTGGATGCCTGATTACCCCTAACTGCCCTCCCCTGCTGGCTTGATCTTGCCCTCACTACCCTCCCCTGCTGACCAATTTGGTTCTGATTGGTCAGTTTCTATGCTAGTTAGAGTCAAAAGCTCCACTTCCTAGGCAGCAATTGGCTCCTCACAGTTCACCTAGATTTGGTACTGATTGGTTGGTATCTATGCAAGTCAGCATCTCCAGGACTATCTCAGGGCCTGATCAGAGAGGTAGGACTGATCAGTAGCTCTCACAGAGGCCCAGAGAGAAAGAGAAAGAGAGGTGCAGCAGCTGGCAAAGACCAGAGAGAAAGAGAGAGGCAATAGCTGATCAACAGTTACAGAGCTGCAAATTAGATCCTGCCTCTCTCTCCTGGCCTCTCTCCAGGCCTGATCTGCAGCCCCCTCAGTAGTCAGTGCTGGGTCCCTGTGCCCGCACCAGCAGAAATCAGTACTGGGTCACCTCGGAAAACCAGCAATGACTGCAGCACTGACCTCCAGTGTTTGTTCAAGCCTTTGATTAGTCTTTATGGACCCCGGGTTTTTATATATTAGGATAACTGGTATATGTTACTATATAAGTTTAAGATGAACAGTGTGATGGTTGATTTACTTATATTGTGAAATGATTACTACAATAGTTTAGTTAACATCCATCATCTCATATAAATACAATAAAAAGAAGAGAAAAATTTTCATTGTGATGAGATAAAAATACATATAGACATACAAATTATCTAAAACAGCTTAAACTGTTTTGAAAAAGAATGAATTTAGAGGGTATATGCTTCCTACTTTCAAGACTTGCTATGAAGCTACATTAGTCAATTTCCTAAAAAAAATCTATAGTGATGGGTGTTAACTAGACTTATTGTGATCATTTTACAATAGAAACAAATATTGAATTATTGTGTTGTACACCTGAAACTAATATAATGCTATATGTCAATTATATCTCAATAAAAAAACAACCACCATCATTACCACCCACCGTCACCACCACAACAAAAAGACAGTGTGGTAGTAGTATATGAATAGTCACATAGATTACTAGAAAAGATGAGTGTCTCTAAAAATAGACCCATACATATATAATCACTTCATTTTTGACAAAGGTGTCCAGATAATTAAATTATAGAATTAATAGTTTTTCAACAAATGGTGCTGGAATAACTGGATACTTTATGTAAACCAATGAATTTTGAGCTTTATTTTACCCCATTAAAAAAAAATTATCTTATAAAAGGATCATAGACATATATATAAAAACCTATGTGACTGAACAACCAAACGAGCTGCCCCCTGGTGGTCAGTGAACTTCCATAGAGGGAGCACCAATCAGCTGACTGCCCCATCTTTGTGGCCCACCAACCGAGGGGCAGCCACTCACTCCCTCAGTAGTCCCGCAGGTCCAATCTCCAGAGAATGGGCAAGGCACCAACAGACTGGTACCACCAGCATGATCCTGACAGTGCCACTGGCCTCTTGAAAATCAGCCTCAGGCACTGTAGCCACTTCCCCTTCCTAGATGCTCTGCAAGGAAGAAACAATATAAAAGTTGGCTGCCAGGTGGCTCCTCACAACCAGCACCAATACTAGCGGAGTGGATCTGGATCCTCCACTGGCAAGAGCATCCCACCACCCACCCAGAGGGTCGATCACATCCCAGCCCCCCCTTCACTCCCCTCTGGATGGGCGACAGGAGCAGTGGGGCCAGGATGAGTGGGAGCAGCAGATAGGAGTGGCAGATGGTGTTGGACTGTGGGTTCAGGCCCAATCCCCACAGGCCACCCTGAGTATTTCATCTGTGCATGAATTAATGCACCAGGCCTCTAGCAAGAAATAAAGCTACACAACTTTTGTATGAAAATAGAATACATTTTTATGACCTTGGATTAGGCAAAGGTTTTGTAAATAAGACCCCTAAAATCATAAACCATAAATGGAAAATAATTATAAATTGGATTTCAACAAAATAAAAAATGTATGCTTTACAAAGACACTGTTACATAAATGAAAGACTAAGATACAGACTGGAAGAAATATTTGCAAATCACATATCTGACCAAGGACTTATAAACAGAATAAATAAAAAACTCCTAAAATTAAACAATAAAGAAACAAAACAAATATTCTTCTTAAATATAGAGAAAAGATATGAACAACACCAAAGACTTTATACACATAAAAAATAGTTCATGAAAAAATGCTCAATATCATTACCCATAAGTAAATGTAAATTAAAAAAAAACAATGAAATACCACTACACATCTAACAGGATTGGCTAAAATAAAAAAAATACTAAGCTAACAATGATGATGGCGCTGGCAGGACAGAGGTGAGGGAGAGGAAGTGAGTGAGGGGACAAAAAGAGAGTGTATGGGCGTATGTGGTGGGTGTGTGATTGAGTGAGGGACAGTGGAATCTCACGGGAGCAGTGGGGGCTGGCAGTCCAGGCTCTCTTGGACAGGGAGAGACTGCCATTGAGGCTTTCACTCCATGGACTGCAGGACTCAGGCGCAGAGCCCACACCATCTTGAACGGAAACAGGGCCTTTCTTTGGGAACTCACCAACACCGCCAGACAGATAGATATTGGAGCTGCCCTGCAACCCAACATCCACTCCAGCCAGAGTCCCACATTTCTGCGGACCCTGCATTCCCGTGGACGCTGGGACCTCCACCTCCAAAGCAGTGAGTGCAACCTCCCCCTCCCCAGCGACATCAGTGGGGCTGAGGCAGTGGCCACACAGGGGTCCGGGCTTGCGATCTCGCCTGTCACCCAGTGTACAAGTACCGAGTACAGTGTGCAGCATGCCTTCACACCAGTTTGCGAAGTACCCTAGTCCCTGTGTTTGCTCATCAGGGTCACCCCGTCTGTGGTTTCAGCTGCAGCTACACATTAGTGCCCACCTGCAGAACTCCAGGGTTATCTAGTTTCTGCGCACATCTGCAGCTTGCCTTTGCACCAGTTTGCGAAGTACCCTAGTCCCTGTGTTTGTTCATCAGGGTCGCCCCATCTGTGGTGCCCTAGGCCCTGTGTTTGTGTGTTCTGGTCGCCCTGTCTATGGTGTGCCCTCCTATCTGGTTTGTGGAGCTCCCTGGTCACTGGCGTTTGCAGTGCACCCTCGAGGATGCCACGCAAGGTGGGTTTTCAGCAGCACGTTTCTGGTGGTCCACCACCTAAACAGTGCCTGGGAGCTACTGGGAGCCCCCACAGGTGTGCTTTTTTTAACTTTGGACACCACAGCCATGCCTCTCCAGGGTGTAGGCCCATGAAACATATCACCCCGACAGATGGGTCCTTGGTGCCACTGTGTATCCCCTCTGGGCATGTGTAATCTCCATTACGGGTACAAAACAGCAAAAATAGGGACAATCCTCTCCACGGATGCCGACTTCTAGACACCACAGTTGTGCTGCCCAAGCTCACATCTCTACATCAAGAGAACCCAAATAGCTCAAGTAGGAAACTACAATAAATTAACAAAAACAGGTGAATTGAGAGAATACACCAGTAGCACCATCAACCCCCCTGCCCCCCCAAAAAAAACAACAACAAAAAACTTGGGTAGTAAAACAATTGGATCTACAAATAAAACATTACAGCAAAACATGGGAAGACATAAAAGCAATCCCCAAAGGAAAGAAAAAGAGGAATCACCAGAAAGGGAGTTAGATGAAATTGAAGTGAGCAGCCTTTCAGAGAAAGAATTCAGAGTAATGGTTTTAAGGATGTTTAAACGGATGGAAGACAAATACACACAACTCAACGACAATATAGCACAACTCAATGAGAACTATAAGGAGCTGAATGAGAATGTCACCAACACAAAATAAAACCAAGAGGAGATGAAGAACGACATAGCTGCAATAAAGAACACAATGGAAGGCTTAAATAGTACATTATTAGATAGAGGCTATGGACCACATCAGAGAATTAGAAGACAAGGTAGGAAAAAACACACAAACACTGCAGCAAATGGAAAGAAGAAATAAAAAGCAAAAAGAGAGCCTAAGGGAGATTATGGACAACACAAAATGAGACAACATTCGCAAAAGAGGCATACCATATGAAGAGGAAGAGAAGCAAGGAATAGAAAACCTCTTAGAAGAAATAATGACAGATAATTTCCCTGATATTGGCAAAGAAAAAAATATGAAAGTCCAAGAAATACACAGAGCCCCAAACAAACTGAACCCCCAAAAACCGACACCAAGACACATCATAAATTAAATTATTGAACCCTAATGACAAAGTAAGAATCTTAAAGGCTTCCAGAGAGAGACAGAAAGTTACCTACAAGGGAACTCCTATTAGAATATCAACTGATTTCTCAACAGAAACACACCAGATCAGAAGGGAATGGAATGAAATATATAAAGTGATGCAAAACAAGGGTCTGAACCCAAGAATACAATACCCAGCAAGGCTATCATTCAAAATTGAAGGTGCAATCAGGAGCTTTACAGACAAGAAAGGGCTAAGAGAGTTTATCACTACCAAGCCAATAATGCAAGAAATGCTAAAGGGAATGCTGTAAAAAGAAGAAAGAGAAAGGAAACAAACAAACAAACAAACAAACAAACAAAAAACCCCACAAACACTAAGGTAAAATATGACAACAAACATGAACTTATCAATATCATGAAGCATAAATGGGTTAAATGTACCAATCAAAAGACATAGGGTAGCTGAATGGTTAAGAAAACAGGACCCATACATTTGCTGTCTACAAAAGATCCACCTCAGAGAAAATGATTCACACAGACTGAGAGTGAAGGGATGGAAAAACATTTTTTCAGGCAAACAGAAATGAGAAAAAAGCTGGGGTAGCGATACTTATATCTGATAAAATAGACCTCAAAGTAAACGGTATAACAAGAGATAAGGAAGGCTACTACATAATACTAAAAGGAACAATTCATCAAGAAGTTATAACTCTGGTACACATATATGCACCTAATACAAGAGCCCCTAAATACATTAAAACTCCTGGAGGATATCAAGGGAGAGATCAACAACAATACAATCATAGTAGGGATTTTAATACACCACTGACATCTCTGGACAAATCCTCTAGACAAAAATCAGCAAAGAAACAGCAATTCTAAATAACTCACTAGATCAGATGGACCTGATTGACATCTTCAGAGCATTTCATCCCAAAGCTACAGAATATACATTCTTCTCAAGTGCACAAGGGACATTCTCAAAAATAGACCACATATTGGGTCATAGCAAAGTCTACCCAAATTCAAAAAGATTTAAATCATATCAAGCATTTTCTCAGATGACAATGGCATAAGACTAGAAATAAACTACAATAAAAACATTCCAAAAAATTCAAACACTTGGGAGTTGAATAGCATGTTACTAAACAATAATAGAGTTATAAATGAGATAAAGGAAGAAATTAAAAATTTTCTGGAGACTAATGACAAGAAAAACACAACAACGCAAATGCTATGGTGCAAAATGAAAGCAATGCTGAGAGGGAAGTTTATAGCTTTACAGGCCTACCTCAAAAAACAGGAAAAAATGTTAATGAATCACCTAACTCAACAACTCAACGAATTAGAAAGAGAGCAACAAGAAAAGCCCAGTGTTAGCAGAAGGAAGGAAATAATAAAGATCAGAGCAGAAATGAATGACATAGAGGCCAAAGAAACGATACAAAAACTGAAAAAAACAAAGAGCTGGTTCTTCGAAAGAATAAACAAGATTCATGAACCTCCAGTCAGGCTCACCAAGAAGCGAAGAGAGAAGACCCAAATAAACAGAATCAGAAATGAGAGAGGGGAAATAACTAAAGACCCCACAGAAATACAAAGGATTGTTAAAAATATTATGAACAACTCTATTCTAACAAATTTCACAACCTAGAGGAAAGGAACAGATTCCTAGAAAAACACAACCTTAAAAAACTCACACAGGAAGATTTTAAAAATCTCAACACACTGATAACTAAGGAAGAAATTGAAGCAGTCATCAAAAAGCTTCCAGCAAACAAAAGCCTAGGGCCAGACGGCTTCACAGGGGAATTTTACCAAACATTCATAGAAGAAGTAAAACCCATTCTTCTCAGACTATTCCAGAAAATTCAAGAAGAAAGAACACTTCCAATCTCCTTCTATGAAGACAGCATCACCCTAATATCAAAACCCAATAGAGATAAAACAATGAAGGAGAATTATAACCCAATATCCCTCATGAACATAGATGCCAAAATTCTCAACAAAATACTAGCAAATCGAATCCAGCAGTATGTCAGAAAGATTATACACCATGACCAAGTAGGATTTATCTCAGGGATGCAAGGATGGTACAATATCTGCAAATCAATAAACATGATAAATCACATAAACAAATTGAGAGAAAATAACCACATAGTCATATCAATTGATTCAGAAAAAGCATTTGACAAAATCCAACACCCTTTCTTGATAAAAACTTACAGCAATGTAGGAAAAGAGGGATCATAACTCAACATAATAAAAGCCATATATGACAAACCCACAGCCAACATCATACTCAATGGGCAAAAACTAAAACCATTTCTCCTAAAAACAGGAACAAGACAGGGATGCCCACTCTCACCACTCCTATTTAACATAGTGCTGGAAGTATTAGCCATTGCTATCACACAAGAAAAGGAAATAAAAGGCATCCAAATAGGAAAAGAAGAAGTCAAACTGTCCTTATTTGCAGATAACATGATACTGTACGTAGAAAAACCTAAAGACTCCATCAAAAAAATGATTAGACTTAATAAATGAATTGAGCAATGTAGCAGGATACAAAATTAACACCAAGACATCTTTGGCATTTCTATATAGAAATTATGAACTTACAGAAAGATAGACTAAAACAGCAATCCTATTTATCATAGCACCAAAAAAATTAAGATAACTAGGAATAAACCTAACTAAGGAGGTAAAAGACCTTTATGCAGAAAACTACACAACTCTAAAAAAAGAGATAGAGGAAGACATAAACAGATGGAAGAACATACCATGTTCATTGATTGGCAGAATCAATGTCATCAAAATGTCCTTTCTCCCCAAAGCAATTTATAAATTCAATGCAATCCCCATGAAAATACCAAAGGCATACTTCACAGACCTAGAACAAACTTTCCAAAAATTCATCTTGAATAAAAAAAGACCCCAAATAGCTGCAGCAATCCATAGAAAGAGAACAAAGTAGGTGGGATCTTAATGCCAGACTTCAAGCTGTATTACAAAGCCACTGTTCTCAAAACTGCCTGGTATTGGCACAAGAACAGACACATAGATCAATGGAATAGGATAGAGAACTCAGAAATCTACCCAAACCACTATGCTCAATTAATATTTGACAAAGGAGACAGGAACATACAGTGGAGTCAAGACAGTCTCTTCAACAAATGGTGTTGGGAAAATTGGACAGAAACATGCAAAAAATAAAACTAGACCACCAACTTACACCATACACAAAAATAAAATCAAAATGGATAAAGGACCTAAACATAATATGGGAAACCATAAAAATACTAGAGGAATCCACAGGCAGCAAAATCTCCGACATATGCAGAAGGATCTTCTTCACTGACACAGCCCCTCAAGCAATGGAATCTAAAGAAAAAATAAACAAATGGGACTACTTCAAAATAAAAAGCTTTTGCACAGCAAAGGAAACCATCAACAAAACAACAAGAAAGCCCATTGCATGGGAGAACATATTTGCCAATGATATCAATAATAAGTGTTTAATCTCCAACATTTACAGGGAACTCCTACAATTTCACATAAAGAAGATAAACAACACAATCAAAAAATGGGCAACTGATCTAAATAGGCACATCTCGAAAGAATACAGAAAGAAAGCCAAGAGAAATATGAAAACTTGCTCAAAGTCACTAATCAACAGAGAGATGCAAATCAAAACAACAATGCCTTACCATCTCACACCTGTCAGAATGGCTATCATCAACAAATCAATAAAAGATAAGTGTTGGCGAGGATGTGGAGAAAAAGAAACCCTCGTGCACTACCGGTGGGAATGTAGACTGGTGCATCCACTGTGAAAAACAGTATGGAGTCTCCTCAAAAAACTAAAAATGGAACTTCCATTTGACCCAGTGATCCCACTTCTAAGAATATACCCCAAGAAAATAGAAATTCCAATCAGAAAGGATATATGCACCCCAATGTTCATAGTAGTACAATTCACCATAGCTAAGATTTGGAAACAACGTAAGTGCCCATCAGCCAATGACTGGATTAGAAAACTGTGGTACATCTACACAATAGAATACTATGCTGTGGTAAAAAAGAAGCTCATACCATTTGCAACAACATGGATGGAGATGGAGAGCATTATGCTTAGTGAAATAAGCCAGGCAGAGAAAGACAAATATCACATGATCTCACTCATCTGTGGAATATAATGAATGACATAGACTGATCAAATCAAGATCAGATCCAGAGAATGAGAAAAGTCGATCAAAACATCAAACCTCGGGGAAGGTGGGTGTTGGTGGGAATATGGGGGAGAGATCAATAGAGGGACCTTCATACATGCCTATGAGCCTAATCATTGGGCACAGACAACGTGGAACGTGTGGCATGAGAGGGAATCCATATAGTGGCCTCTATAACCTTAAGAGAAATTGCTTCACGAGACAAAGATTTTTAAATGAAACTCTGTAACATGAAAATAATTTTGGAAAAAAATAAAGAGACGTTTCCTTTAAACGTCATAAGGATCGTAATTGAAAATCAATATATTTGACCTCTTGAGCTAAGGTAAGTAATCTGTGTTTTTGCCTCCCTGAAAAAGTTTATATAAAGTTACAAAAAGAAATTATTAGTCCGTTTGAAATTGAATTGCTATGGCCTAGAACAAAGAATATCCTTACATAATATTATTCTACAATATAATTTAATTTTTGATATTTCACAACAGCATATTGTAGAACTATCCCAAACAAATGTACAAACTAATTCTTTGAATTTTTAGCAGCAATTTAAAAAGAGGACATGAAAGGATTTAATTCCTTTCAGAAGGAATTGAGGCACTGGGAAGGCACTTGAGCATTCTATACTGGCCCTCTTTCCGCTTTTGCCAAAAGGGACCCTCTTCTCACAACCCAATGGCCCTCAGCTGTAGCCTGAGCTCTCTATTCACGCTGAGATTGAAGCCTGGAGGCAGCTGGTATAATGGATCTGTCCCTTGCCAAATGGTGTGAGCTCGGTCCTCCCTTGAGCAGGAACTTGAATTCCTGGATATAAGTGATCAGTGCTGGGGCTCCTGCCAGCAGGCGAGGAGATCCCCAAGGAAAGTGATGGGCGTGGAGGCCATGGGGGCATAGGCTACCATGGAGACAGAACTGAACCTCATAACACCCTGCTTGGCCCCGGAGGATGACTGGTTAGCCAGAGATGGGTAAGATTCCTCAGGGAAGGAACAACCTAAGACAGGCACAGTCGCAGAGGGGCCATCAGGAGAGAACTTGGGGGCCAATAGAGGTAGGGCACAGACCCTCATACCCCCTCCAACCTTGCAGGGGCCTGAACCTTCACCCCTTCTGAGGGACGTGTCCTGCCCCCATGGATAACTCGCTTGCCACACTCAGCACATATTGGGAACCAGGTAATAGAAACATGCCAACAGCAGCTGCCCTATATCTAAATTCAGCCTAGCACTAGGAATGCTCAGTGCCTACTCAATGCAAATAAACCTTTCCACTAATATATACAGGGTAATCTAAGATTGTTGGTAGAGTATTAAATTTCACAGTAAAAGAGTTATCAAGCTTTCAGAATAATTGAAATTGGTGAACTGAAATAAGCGAACACTCAAGAAAATTTAAGTGTACTTGACAAAAAGCTGTTTATAAAGTATTAATTAAAATTTCTAATGATAGCTCATCTCATGGTAAAATTGCTTGATATGTAATGAGCATAAAACAGGCATATTTGTGTGCAAAAATTTATAAATTAAAATTATCAAGATTGCATTAACTTTTTTTACCAAATTCTCCATTAATCAAAAAAAAAAAAGTGGGGGTGGAGAGTAGGATAATATCATATAAGGAAAAATACCTGGTAAGTAAATTACATTTAGGAAATTTTCACTTTAGAAAATTAATTTCCATTTGTAATACTAACAGCAAGACACCCATGAAAAACACACATGGTGTCAAAATAAGCCAAAGGAAAAGTAGGTAGGTAAAAATAAAAAGGACCCCTGGTCAATTTTATAGAATTCCTTTATTAACTCTTGGTCGAGAATATGTTTATATACTTTCAGAAAACAACTCTAAGACCAAGTGGACTTCTCCAACAGAGGGGAACTGACAGGTCTGCGCCAATCAGGAAGGCAAGAGGAGAAACTGTCCAGAGATGGAAGATGCTGACGATACCTTGCCATGTGAGCAGTCAGCAGATGTGCATTGCTACAGGATGCCCAGGACCAAACCAGAGAGGGTCGGACTGGCATTGCCACCATTTGTCCACTATCCATATACCATTGATTATATGTACACATAAGGAACTCTTTGACATTGAAACTGGGATTCAAAGTTATCGGACATTGAAATTGGGACTCAATCATTTTTCTTTTGCTCTTGCGGTTTTATTTCTAGCCTACAGGGGCAAGATGTTTTAAAGACAAGAATTGGGGGCGGCGGGGAGAGCAGAAACAGAGGTAAAAAAAAGCAATGAACAGACTGCTGTGCTACAGTGAGAAGGCAGGGGAAGTTGCAGGGGATGATGGGCCTATAGGACATCAACTGAAGGACTTGTATGCATGTGTATTGTAGGCATAGCCCATGGATACAGGGCAATGCGGGAAGGCCAGGGGTGGGGGAGATGGATGAGGGCATGTACTGGGGTGTGGGAAGGGCAATAGGGGAAAATAAATAAATAAAATTTTAAAAAAGTCTTTCAGAAGCAAATATTAAAAGCTCTTACATAACGCTTAAAAATAAAATTGAAAAAATTAAAAAGGGAAACATTTTTAAAAAATACTAGGAACACATCATGCTGGCAATCATGTTGAACAACTGGAACTCTTACATAGGATATCCCTCAAAATGTACATGCACAGTTTGAATAATTATAAAGGCAGTGTTTATTAATCATACATTTCATTTATAAAATTGAGTTGTTAAATGGAGTATACATTTTTGGGGAAACCTGTATATTTGAATTCAGAAAGCAAAATGGTATAGCAACTTTGGAAAATAGTTTGTCTATTTCTTATAAAGTTAAACACCATGCAACCTAGGAGTCCTAGAGATGTGAACAATCTAGTAAATAACTCAGATGTCCTGGAATAAACTGATGAATGGATAGTATATTTGGACAATTGAATATTACTAAGCAATAAAAAGAACCAACTAGCCAAGACCGGTTTGGCTCAGTGGATGGAGCATTGGCCTGTGGACTGAGGGGTCCCAGGTTTGATTCTGGTCGGGGGCATGTACCTCGCTTGCGGGCACATCTCCAGTGTGGGGCGTGCGGGAGGCGGCTGATCGATGTCTCTCTCTCATCGATGTTTCTGACTTTCTGTCCCTCTCCCTTCCTCTCTGTGAAAAATCCATAAAATATATTAAAAAAAAAGAACCAACTACTGATACATTCAATAGCATGGGTGAATATCAATGGTATAATGTTCAGTGAAAAAAAGCTAAACACAAACATTTACTACTATATGATTCATTTATATGGCATTCTAGAAAAAGTAAAATTAGGGTAACAGAAAGCAGATTAGTGCTTGCCAATGGCTATGGGTAGGATCAGAGATTGACTACAAAGAGAAAACTAGAGAATTTGATGAAGTGATATAAATGTTCTATACCTTAATTATGATGATAGGCACATAACTATATACATTGGCTAAAAATTGGTGAAACTTCTTGCATGTAATTATACTGAAAAAAATATGATAAAAATAAAATCTTAGAACTGAATAATAAAGTTTAAACAATCCAAGCTTTTTTTAAGACAAACTACTCAAAAAAATATTGCAGCATTCTTTACAACTAGAAGCCCAGTGCGTGATATCACGCAGCACTTCCCACCTACCTGGAGCCCTGCCTTGACACCTGAACCTGTCCACTCAGAGCTCTAGTATGCTTGGCTTAGCCCCCAAACCCTCTAGACTTCTCTGGCCACTTAAAGCTGTGACCTCAGTTCCTCCAGTTGCCTCAGGCTGGTCCCACCTTCTCTAGGCACCTCCCTCCTTCCATCCTGTCTCCAGAGCTATGCTGCAGCTCCTCCCTGTCATGGTGCCAGAGGAGAGCATGGTAGCCTCCTGCCTGCAGCGCTGTGCTCCGTCCCCTGGCAGGCAGGCCATGAGGTACTCAGAGTGCAAGTGGTGGATGGCGAAGGACTGGTGAGGGAGGCGCTATGGGCTCTCACCCCTGCCTCCCTGGCACGAGATGCTCCTG
Source organism: Lasiurus cinereus (assembly GCA_011751065.1). Lineage (NCBI taxonomy): Eukaryota > Metazoa > Chordata > Mammalia > Chiroptera > Vespertilionidae > Lasiurus > Lasiurus cinereus. The sequence goes on from JAAGEH010000013.1 coordinate 514,415, forward strand.
CCTCCTCTAGGTGCATCCCTGCTTCTGTCCCATCTCCAGAGCAACGTCCCAGCTAATATGCTAATGACCTGGTCGTTACCCATTACAGCACCCCATTCATTAGCATATTAACTCTTTATTAGTATAGATAGCCAAGATCTGTAAATAGCCCAAGTGTTCATCAGTAGATACAGGGATAAAAAAAGCTGTGGTACACAATGGAATACTACTGTGCTGTAAAAGGGAATCAAATTTTACACTTTGCAACATAATGGATAGACCTGGAAAATATGATGCTAACTGAAATAAGCCAGTAAGAGAATGTCAAGTACCATGACATTCACTCATGTGGAATTTAATGAAAAAAACTGACTACCAAGAAAAATACAGACAGACTCATACATAGAGAGCAAGCAGACAGCTGGGGTGGGGGTGAGTTGTGGAAGTGGAGCAACTGAGCAAAATGTGTAGGGGGGATAACTCATGAGCTTGGATAACAGTATGGTGATTACAGGGTTGGAGGGGGATGGGGGAAGGTGGTAGAGACCATATAGGATAAAAGGTGATGGAAAAAAATAAATTTTTAAAAAACATAATACATCATGATTAAGTAGGGCTTATCCCAGCAATACAACTACCATTTAATGTGAAAATTAATACAAATTCACATCCTATATTATAAAGAAGTGATATGCAAATTAACCCTCACAAAGATGGCTGCTTTTGACCAGATTGGCAGGGAGGTTAGTGAGGGACAACCAAATGACTGAAAGAGCAGGCTTCATGGTGCAACCAGGCCAGCAGAGGGGGTAGTGATGGACAACCAATAACTGAACAAGCAGGCTGCGTTGGGCGACCAGGCCGGCAGGGGAGTATAGTTGGGGGAAACCAGGCCAGGGGGGGAGGAGCAGTTGGGGGCAACCAGGCTGGCAGTGGGGGGAAGTAAGAGGCAACCAAGCTGGCAGGGGGGGCAGTTAGGGGCAACCAGGCAGGTAGGCAAGCAGGTGAGTGATTAGGAGCCAGCAGTCCAGGATTGTGAGAGGGAACAGGTCTAAACTGGCATTTGGATATCCCCCAAGGGGTCCCAGATTGGAGAGATGCAAGCTGGACAGAAGGCACCCACCATGCATGAATTTCATACGCTGGGCCTCCAGTATTAACAGATTAAAGGGTAAGAGCATATGAAAATTTCAATGGATTGGTGGTTCTTTTTGACCTCCAGATATTTGACAATGTCTGGAGACATTTTTGGTTGTCACAACTGGGATACTGGGAGTTGCTAGTAGCATCCACTGGGTAGGGATCAGAAATGCTGTTAGGCACCCTATTATGTACAGGGCAGACTTCAACTGAATATCAACATTTGATATTCTACTTAACCTCTCAACACTGTTTATAATATCTATAAGCATTGCTATAAGGTTCATGCATCTACTGTGTTGAGTCTTGCTACATCATATCCCACATTAAGCATCTACTGTTTCTTATCAATCCCTTGGTAATAAATACCTAAATTGCTTCTAGTTATACTCCACCACACATAACATAGCCATGCAATGAACAGCCTTGTAAATGCTCCCTCATGGATCTTTGTAAGAACTTCTCTGGAATACATATTCAAAAATGGAAGCACTAGGTCATATATATACTTAACTTTGGTAAATATTTCCCATGTGCCTTCTGGAATGGTTGAAACAGTCTAAATACTGTGCAGAAAAGAGTTAACATATCAGGCCTGAAGCTGCTATCCTTAGACCTGTTTGAAATGCTGGTTTTCACTGGCATCTTGGAACTTGGATCTCAAGAGACTTCTGACCATTCCCTGGCAATAGTGGCTCACTATGCCTAAACTGTTTATATAAACAATGTGGTTTATACTGAATGCCTTTTTTCCTTCTGGGAGTCTAGAATTTGGCTACATGCTTGGCAAAAGGGTGCCTATGTGACCAGATACCTCATAAAATACTTTCGTACTGAGACCTTAATGAATTTCCTTGGTAGAGAATATTTCATATGTATTGTCACAATTTATTAATTTATTGCAAGGGGAATTAAGTGTGTCTTAGATGACTCAGAGAAGACTATTGGAAACTTGAGCATGGTTTCATCCAGACATTAAGTATAACTATGTGTTGAGTCCTGCAAGTCCCTCTAGCAAATTCAAATTACATATCCATGAGCAAAGCAGTATTTTTCAAGAAGATTTACTTTTAGCTACACATTTTTATGTGCCACTTGAAATTTGTATCATGTGCATGTTAACTCTTTAAAAAATAAATCTTTATAAAATGGGGGAAGAGAGTTGTCAAAACAACTTGGTCAGCTATAAATGAGACCCAAGAGAACCACAGGGATATAGAGTGAATATATCCTATATAATAAAAGGATAATATGCAAATAGACCAAACAGTGGAATGACCAGTTGCTATAATGCACATTGACCACCAGGGTGCAGACACTCAGTGAAGGAATTGCTCCCTGGTGGTCAGTGCCCTCCCATAGGGGGAACGCCACTCAGCCAGAAGCCAGGCACATGGCTGGTGAGTGCAGCAGGGGGTGGGAGGAGCCTCTCTCACCTCCATGGCAGCACTAAGGACCCTTTGGAAGATCTCCGACTGCTGTGGAGAGCGGGCATAAATCAGCAGAAAGACATCCCCCAAGGGGTCCCAGACTGTGGGAGGACACAGGCTGGCCTGAGGGACCCCCAACCCCCAGTGCATGAATGTTGTGCACCAAGCCTCTAATCCTATCTAATAAAAGAGTAATATGCAAACTGACCATACCTCCACTACACCCACCAACCACACCCACCAGCCAATCAGAGCAAGGATGCAAATTAACCCAACCAAGATGGATACAGCCACAGAGAAAGCAAGAGGGAGGCTTGGGTTGCCCCTGGCGATGGAGGAAGCCAAGCTTTCCACACACCCTGGCCAGAGCTTAAGACAACAAAGTTTCACTGGCTGTGCCAGCAGAAGGCTTGGCTCCGCTCCAGGCTACAAAGTTTCAATTATAGAAGATAAATAAATCCCAGATTCCAGGGCCTCTGTTTGGGTCGCTGGGGGTGTGTGGCCTGCCTGCACACCACCACAGGCCCCTTGCCCAGGCCACCCTATGCCCCAAGGGAACACCCACCCTGATCCAGGACACCCTTCAGGGCAAACCAGCTGGCCCCCACCCGTGCACCAGGCCTCTATCCTATCTAATAAAAGAGTAATATGCAGACTGACCATCATTCCAACACACAATATGGTTGCCCCCATGTGGTCAAATGATCCTGCCCCATGTTGACACAAGATGGCCACCACAAGAAGGCCAGCAGGGGAGGAAAGTTGGGAGGGACCAGGCCTGTAAGGGAGGATAGTTGGGGGTGATCAAGCCTGAAGGGGTGGGAAGTTATGGTGACCAGGCCAGCAGAGGGGGAATGTTGGGGGTGACCAGGCCTGAAGGGGAGGGCAGTTAGGGGTGACCAGGCCCAGACGGAAGGGCAGTTAGCGGCCCTGGCAGGGAAATAGTTAAGCATCAATCAGGCTGGCAGGGGAGTGGTTAGGGAGTGATCAGGCTGACAGGCAGAAGTGGTTAGAGGCAATCAAGAAGGCAGGCAGGTGAGCAGTTGGGAGCCAGAAGTCCTGGATTGTGAGAGGGATGTCTGATTGCCCATTTAGGCCCAATCCTAGGGGTCCCAGATTGGAGAGGGAGCAGGCTGGGCTGAAGGACAACCCCCCCCTTCCATGCACAAATTTTGTGCACCGGGCCTCTAGTATATATATAATTGATTTCAGAGAGGAAGGTAGATGGAGTGAGAGATAGAAACATCAATGATAAGAATCATTAATAAGCTGCCTCCTGCATGCCACACACTGGGCATCAAGCCCACAACCTGGGCATGTGCCTTTGGCTTGAATCAAACCTGAGACCCTCCAGTCCTCAGGCCAAATGCTCTATCCACTTAGCCAAACTGGCTATAGCTAGAATGAACCTTCTTACATTCCAAACAAGGAATCCCAAAGAAGGTAATGAACTTATCCAAAGTTACCCAGGCAGTTATTATAGACACAGGACTCAAATCCTCATTTTCCTGTACCCTAGTGCTCCTTTCTCTAAGCCATGTGGCCTCTTTTCCTACACATATCATTTCTCTTACAATAGTACTCTGCCCTAAATGCCTCACAGAGACCTATTTTAATGCTGACCATAGGCTCTCCTATTATTCAGATCCCTGAATTCTCTATGTAGTGAATAATTTCAAAGCCCTTCCAAAAACACCAGGTCCCACAGAAACTGAACTCCACAGGAAAAAAAAAAGCTGAAGAAAAATCTTACTGGTAACTCTCTAGAAGGAGAGATACAAGAGAGGGGAAATGAAAAGTAAGAGAGCCCTAGTTCAAATTACAGTACCTTCCTAAGTCCTCATGTACTGGCAAAGTTATCAATATTGGAGACAGAGAAGAATCTATCCACTACCACAAGACAAACCAGCTGAGCAGGACCAGGGAGCTCAGACACTCTTTTCAAAGCTTTTTTTAAAAATTTTTCTTTTTTTATTGAGTTTGTTGGGGTGGCATTGATTAATAAAATTATACCAGAAATGGTATAGGTTTCAGGTATACAATTCTATAATATATTATCTGTATATTGTAGTGTGTGTTTACCAATCCAAGTAAAGCATCCTTCCATCCCCATTTATCCTTCCTTTAACCTCCTATACTCCCTCTACCTGCTCCTTCTAGTAATCACCATACTGTTGTCTCTATCCATGACTCTTTCTTTTTTAACCTCTCTCAAAACCCTCCTCAAAGAGAAAGATACTTACATGTTCCAGGAAGCAGGGTCCTATCTCACTGAGGTGGGGGTCATCATTGTTGTACTGTTTCTCCAGGTCTCTCACAAAGCCCATCTGAAACCTGTAGATGTCTTCAATGTTCCCAAATATGATCTTCAATTGTTCATCACTGAACATGTCCCTTCTCTTTCGGCATTGCTTCAGGTAGCCCTGCAGACAAAACAAGAGCCCAGTCTGAGGATATCCCTGGTTCCTTTACCACTTCCTAAGTAGTTGGAGCCTCAATTCAATTCCAAGAGTTAGATAGGGAATAATCCTATATAATAAAACCCTAATATGCAAATTGACCAGACTTTAGAATGACTGGTCACTATGATGTGCACTGAACACCAGGGAGCAGACGCTAAATGTAGGAGCTGTCCCTGGTGGCCAGTGTGCTTCCACAGGAGGAGTGCAGCTCAGCCAGAAGCTGGGCTGATGGCTGGCAAGTGCAGTGGTGGTGGCAGGAGACAAGGGTCCTGGACTGCGAGAGCCACAGATTGTGAGAGGAATGTTTGACTGCTGGGGGGGTTGGGCCTAAGCTAGCAGTCAGACATCCCCTGAGGGGTCCTGGACTGCAAAAGGGCATAGGGACCCCACCTCCCCCGCTGAGTGCACGTAGCTTCTAGTTATTTATATTTTTATTATGAGGATATTAAGGTTTAGAGAAGGAAGCCACTCCACCAGTGAAGAATTAGAAAAATGGGGTCTCAAGCAGTCTTCAGAGTGCAAAGACTTGAGTATAAAGCTTTGCCTACAATTCTCTATGACAAAGATCACCAAAGGACCATTTCTTAGAAGCTGGTTAATCATAAACATTTTCACAAATTTTAGTAGTAATTGGTTTAGTTGGATCTATTCATATTTCTAAAGTTCTTTCTTATAGGACCAATTCAAAAGATCTTCATAACATCTACAACAATTTGGCAACAGAGGCCTCAGCAGGAAACTTCCCAAAAGGGAACAAGAACTGACAAAATCAAACCATTTTTTAAAGAAATATTTTAGCCATCTAAGGTAGCTGGTCTGGAGAAATAGTTTGGATGAACTCAGCCAACAAGCCCACCAGTGTCCAGGCATGATATTTTTAACAGAGTAAATGTTCAGGACACATTTGTGAATACACAGAGTATTCAACACAACTAGCCATTGATGAAAGGGAAGATCAATGAAAGAGATTCTTGGTCTAATAATAAGTGCTGAGATAACACGATCAGCCTCAGGCACACTGTAAGTCATAGGGAGAAAAAATAAAATAGCCACTGTTTTCCATTTTAAACTTACAGATTTTTAACTAATGGCCACTGTCTCCATTAGAAATTATCAGCACATGAAAATGTTCTTGGTGAGAATGAACTATGGTCACTTGCTTTCATATAAAAGCTAAATGTGAGCCCAGTCAGCATGGCTCAGTAGTTAAACATTGGCCTATGAACCAGGAGGTCAGGTTCGATTCCCAGTCAGGGCATGTGCACAAGTTGTGGGCTTGATTCCCAGTGTGGGGCATGCAGGAGGCAGCAGATCAATTATTATCTCTCATCATTGATGTTTCTATCTTTCTCTCCTTCTCCCTTCTTCTCTGAAATCAATAAAAATCTGTTTTAAAAAATAAAAGCTAAATGTGATTTTTATAACACCTTTCTTAAGTGTTGAACCCCTAATGAAGAGCATTGTAGTGACTGACTTACCACTTCCAGGCCTATCTCTACCTCCACTTTGTCTCCCCTAACATAGCTTCCAATTAGGTCATCTAGGCATAGTCCAGGAGGATCCTCTTCCCTGGCTTCAATGGCCTTTACCAATCCCTACCAAAATCTCACTTCCCTTATCTCTTTTAACAATCCAAATCAGCCATTAATTATTAAATGTATTTCAACAGTTATATAAATTAATAGTCTGTGCCTGTGTTGATATTTATTTTACTAATGGCAGCTGCCCTAGATGATTGAAATACCCAAGATATTCTATATTTATATCCAATTCTTGACCAGAAAGAAAAAGCCACCTATTTCAAAAATACTCTTTTAGCTTCAGTACTTTTACTGAAATAGCTCCCAAAATTCTGCTTCCTTGACTAACAGGAAGATCATTAAGTAACTCCTAGTGTTTGCTTACCTCTTCCTTCCTTCCTTCTCTTCCTCCCTCTCCCTTTCCCTTTTTTACCCTATCATATTTGGAAGTATCTTAGCTACAGTAAAGCAAGGAAAGTAGTGTGCATATCATCAGGTAGGAAGTTTTCTATCTTAACATCAGGCAACTGAGCAGAGACTTCCTCACCCCTGCTCCCACTTCTCCCTAAGGTAGGTACATGAACACAGATGAAAAAACTGGTAAAAATGTCACAGCATGCAATGTCAGATAAGTACAGATATCAGTGAGTGACCATATTGGAACAATATAAGAAGCCACTAGGACAGCTCATTTATTCTTAGAAGACAGTTCAGGAAGTATTTAATAGTTCACTGCTCCCATTTAAAAGGTCTCACAGAATAATTATCAAATCCCCAAATTACAACAAGGATACTAGATCTCAACATCAGTATGGAATATAACATAAATGAAAAAGAAGAAAAAGTGGGTTCTGGAAAAGAAAGAACAGATAGAGATATCAGTAAAGCTTCCTAATTCCTCAAATATACTATTCATTGTCATTGTCAAAGTGACATTTTCTTTCTATTACATCATGTGTATTGTAGCAGGTAAAGATTAAGCTATGTATTAGAAGAAATGTAACTGCCCATAGCATGGCAGGACCCTAGCTTTGTAAACTGTTTTTCTTTAAAGCTAATGCTGATGCTGAAACTGGTTTGGCTTAGTGGATAGGGTGTCAGCCTGTGGACTGAAAAGTCCCAGGTTCAATTCCAGTCAAGGGCATGTACCTTGGTTGCGGGCAAATTCCCAGTAAGGGGGCATGCAGGAGGCAGTTGATTGATGTCTCTCTCTCATCAATGTTTCTAACTCTCTATCCCTCTCCCTTCCTCTCTGTAAAAAATTAATAAAATATATATTAAGAAAAACTAATGCTGATTATAAACAAACTCTGGTCTATTTAACTTGATGGAATATTATATAGCCATTAAAATGATTGCAAATATTATCTAGAAACATGGAGAAGTGCTTATGATATAACATTAAAAAGCAGGACACAAAATGGTATGTCATTATGATAATAACTCTGTAAATACATATACATATTTGAAGGAATTACACAAAAGTGCAAAGAGTTTTCTTATAGTTTGATGGATTCTAGTTGGTTTTTGTTCCCACTTTCAAACTTCCTCTAATGTCATTTAAAAAATTATTTCTATGATAAAAAATGGAGGGAATCTTTGCCAGAGGATATAAAGAAAATACAATGTCAGGAATTCTGTCCTGAGTACAATATTATTAAGGAAAATGGAAAAATCCAATGTCTTCTCAAAATCTTAGCCCTAGTATTTAAGACACATGACTTGCTGAAGAGAGTAGAACTAATGGAAACTGCCTTTATCAAGAAAATAAGAGATTAAAATAAGAATATGGGAGTAGTTAGAGAACCCCAAAATTGTTAACCTAAGCCCTTACAACACATAGCTGCTTAGGCTTCTCAAGGGAGAAAGGCCATGAGAGATGACTAGTACTCTGGAGTCTGGCTTTTATTTTTCATCTCTTTCCTGCAGATGACCTAGTAATTGTATAACATTTTCCACAGCAATGATGAAAAGAGGCTTGACTTAGTGGGTCAATCAATATGTGTGTCTCTCATTCATCCATTTTTGAGGGTATATATATTTAAGATAAGCTAGCTGTGGAATGTGACTGCCAAACAAAAATGAATGCAATTTTAAGTTAGGGGGAAAATTTCTATATTTAAATAAATAAGTTACAGATATAGAGGTTCAAGAAAAAAATAAAGCCTCTGTTTAAAATATGGAAATAAAGGAGAAATAGAATGAGATCGTAGAATAAAAGAAGTAATAAGAAGATATTACTGTAGGAGAGTAGCATTCAATTCTGAGCCCTCTTTTTAGTGGAACTTGGAGAAAAGGATACAGAGCCAGAGGATAGTAAACGGGGCAGAGAGAAGCCTGAAAATCAACATCATGAAGGATCCAGGGTTGTTTATCTTAGAGAAGAAATGACTTAGGTGGCATCTGAAGGCCTGACACAGGGCATAGGTAGCAGAAAGGGTCTGTGGCTCTTACTGTCAAACATGCTTAATACTCTCTAACTCCATCCAAATGGGAAAAGAGAATAGGGCGATATGGCAGTAGGTGTGAACTGATTAAACAGAGTCAGTTTCTGAGATCTTCACCTCTGTCTCCTAGGAATAGAGTGGGCATGGTGAGAAGGCAGGCCACATAATAGCTAATAGTAGTGTGGGAGTTATCAAATCAATCACAATCGGAATGAGTTAACTCTGGCATTTCTAATGTGATGGTCAAGGAAATAGGAAATCGTATCTAATAAGAGTAATATGCAAATTTACCATCACTTTAACACACGAGATGGCTGCCCCATGTGATCAAAGATGGGCTGCTCCCATGTGGACACAAGATGGCCACCACAAGATGGCCAACAGAGGAGCGCAGTTGGGAGGGACAGGTCTACAAGGGAGGGCAATTGTGGGCAATCAGGCCAGCAGGGGAGGGCAGTTGGGAGGAACCAGGCTTGCAGAGGAGGGAAGTTGGGGGTGAGCAGACCTGCAGGGAAAGTCAGTTGGGGGGAACCCAGGCCTGCAGAGGAGAGCAGTTGTGGGGGATCAGGCCTACAGGGGAGGGCAGTTAGGGGTGAGTGGGCCTGCAGGGGAAGGCAGTTAGGGGCAAACAGGCTGGCAGGAAAGCAGTGAGACTTCAATCAGGCTGGCAGGGGACTGGTTAGGGGGTGATCAGGCTGGCAGGCAGAAGCAGTTAGGGGCAATCAGGAAGGCAGGCAGGCAAGCATTTAGGAGCCTACTAGGATTGGGCCAAAAAGGGCAATCAGACATCCCTCGAGGGGTCCCAGATTGGAGAGGGTGCAGGCTGAGCTGAATTTCGAGGACCAGGCCTCTAATATAGTCAATAATATTGTAATATCTATTATGGTACCAGATAGGATAGTGGAAATATCCAGGGGACACTATATAATGTATATGATTGTCTAACCACTAAGCTGTATACCCGAATCCAATACATAATACATAAACACAAAAAAAACACACAAATAAAATGTCAAAGACATTTGCTTACTCATTTTAAATCCCACAAGGATATAATTAGAAGTCTATATCTAGTGCATTGAACTAGGATTACTGCTATGATATGGAATACAAATTACAACCATGATCTCCAGGGAAGATCCCCAAAACCTCAGGGAAATAACTTAGGTTTGGAAAACAATTTAGGTAAAGGCCCTTTTCAGTCTGGACCTGAAGGTCTTCATCTTTATAGAGCAAAACTCTATATACCACGTATATAAAAAAAATATTTCCAGAGCCTTACTTAGCTATGATTTTCTAGAGATTTCATATATTATTTTGCTTAGCAGCCTGAGGCTCAACAGGAGACCTGATAAACATATGGAAAATAGATTTAAGAAAGTTTGGGAATGATGACTCTGTTTGCCTTCTTCATAGCTATATCCCAGAGTTTATTACAGTACCTGGAATGTAGTTGTTGCTTAATAAATATATGTTGAATAACTACAAAGTGACTAGTTCTTTTCATGGTAGTGATGATAAAAGGTAAACTAGAAGCAGAAAGTATAAACTGACGGCTGCCTTTTCTTCTTTCTCTTTTTAGGCCAGGAAACACTTTCTTCAAATTAAATAAAACCATTAACAAAAACCTAGGAAATATCAGAAAGAAAAATACCTGTCATATGGAAAACTCGTAACAGATTAACATCTGAAATACATAAACAAAATCATATAAATCAGCAAGAAAAACAGGTTAGACTATAGGAAAGTAAACAGAGGATAAGAACAGGGCCAGGAGTGTCCCAGTGGTACAAAGAGGTAGGGCCTAGGTCAGACAGAAACCCCTGGGCTGGTCAATTCAGATTGACAAGCTGCCAAATCCCTTTACTTTAGGATGCCATACAAATAGTATTTTATACAATGCATTGCCATTTTCTATGTGTAAATGTAGATGTAAGAACAACTGGAAAACATCAAGATAGGCAATTCCCAGAAAGGAAAACCCACATGGTAAATATGTTTGAAAACCTCAGGCTTAAACATATCAAATAGAAATGACTTGAAGCTATAGCAACTCAATTAGATCTAAGGAAGAGTTTCTTGATGATAAGAAATAGGAAACACTAATATAAATGACTGAAGAAAGCTAGTCCAGCTTCTCTGGAAGAATTTGAGCACAGAATTTATTTCACAGTTATAGGATGACTGATAGTATCTTCCTCAAGAGAGGCAGACAATGCAACTTGATAAGTCATCTTTAACTTTGCTTGACCTTTACCTCAATTTTCCTAATTATGAGTTTTATGTTTACAAGAAGTAGTATCACCAATCATTAGTCAAGGTGACCTAGAACGAAGCCAAGGTTTTTTATCTCACTGTCTGTATTTAGAAAGAAGAATGTTGCCTTTTGCAGAAAACCTATTTAAAAGATATTTTCTTGCCCTAACTGATTTGGCTCAGTGGATAGTGTGTCAGCCTGCAGGCTGAAAGGTCCCAGGTTCGATTCCAGTCAAGGGCATGTATCTTGACTGCGGGCATATCTTCAGTAGGAGGTGTGCAGGAGGCAGTTGATCGATGTTTCTCTCTCATCTATGTTTCTAACTCTCTATCCCTATCCCTTCCTATCTATAAATAATCAATAAAAATATATTAAAAAATAAAAAGATATTTTCTCTTACTGGCCTCACTGAATGACTCCAACTTTATTTTCTACTTACTCATTTGTAAAATAAGGGCATTGTAACAAATATTTGTAAAGCAGGTCTGCTCCCAGGAGTGAGTGAGTGTGTGTGTGTGTGTGTGTGTGTGTGTGTGTGTGTCTGTGTGTGTGTGTTTATTCTCTAATAGATAGTGGCTTTTTTGTTTGTTTGTTTTTCCTTTATTGATTAAGGTATTACAAATGGGTAATATTCCCCTATTGTTCTCACAACCCCAAGTCCTGCTCTCACCCTCACCCTCAGTTGCCTGTGTCCATCGCTTATGCTTATATGCATGCATATAGGTCTTTTGGTTGATCTCTCCCCCTTACCCCTACACTCCCCTACCTTCCCTCTGAGGTTTGAGGATCTGATCTATGGTTCTCTGTCTCTAGATCTGTTTTTGTTTATCAGTTTATGTTGTTCATTATAATCCACAAATGAGTGAAATCATGTGATATTTATCTTTCTCTGACTGACTTATTTCACTTAGCATAATGCTCTACAGCTATATTCATGCTGTTGTAAATGGTAGGATAGTGGCTTTTTACTATATTGAATGCAGTGTCCCTCATTTCTCCTTCAACAGCACCAAAATGGGAAGTATTTAGAGATCTCCCATAAACTACAGAAAGAGTAGACATGGACACATTCATGCACAAGTAAGACATGTCCCCATGGGTACCAAGGAAGAAATGGCAAGAAATGCAGAAGTAACCTGGATCACTACCAGAGCTTACTCTACTGCAGCGGTTCTCAACCTGTGGGTCGCGACCCCTTTGGGGTCGAACGACCCTTTCACAGGGGTTGCCTAAGACCATCAGAAAACACATATTTCCCATGGTCTTAGGAACCAACAGACCGTTCCTCAGTGTAGCAAAGTGTAGCAATGTAGTTTACTGTTGTTATATGAAGACTGTTACCCATGCTACACCATGATTCAAGACAAAAAAATTCATTTATTTGTAATTAGAAATAAATATTTCACAATATATAATTACATATTGTTTTTGTGATTAATCACTATGCTTTAATTATGTTCAATTTGTAACAACAAAAATACATCCCGCATATCAGATATTTACATTACAGTTCATAACAGTAGCAAAATTACAGTTATGAAGTAGCAACAGAAATAATTTTATCATTGGGGGTCACCACCACATGAGGAGCTATCTTAAAGGGTCATGGCATTAGGAAAGTTGAGATCTAGTGAGAGCATATCTAGATCACACAGAATAAGATAAAGTAAGATCCAGATAGCACTTTAAAAAACAACTCTTCTAATCCTCTCATTTCAGAGTTGGGGAACAAGGCAGAGGAGGGAGAAGATTCACCTGATGTTCCTTAGTGATTGAGACCTGAACAGGGACTTCCAATTCTGAGTCTGATGTTCTTTCTAATAAACCTTATTTCTCCTCACAGCTTTTGGGTTAGAGGTAACATCCTGGGCTAAAATCCTCTCTTCTGGCCCAGATAGAAACAACTTTCTCCACCCTTCTTTTGCTCTAGTTAAACCTTTCTTTTACAACAGCATGGATGGACCTAAAGGCCAGTATGCCAAGTGAAATAAGTCAGTCACAGAAAAACAAATACCACATTTCACTTATTTGTGGAATCTAAAAAACAAAATAAATGAACAAACAAAACAGAAACTGATTTTTAAATACAGAGAACAGACTGATGGCTGATAAAAGGAGAAGGGGTTAGAGGATTAGGTGAAAATAAGTGAAGGCATTGAGAACTACAGATTAATAGTTACAAAATTGTCATAGGGATGTAAAGTAGAGCATAGAAAATATAGTGAACAATATGGAAATAACTATGTATGGTGAAAATTGGGAACTAGAAATATCTGGAGAACACTTTGTAAAGTAAATGAGTATCTAACCACTATACTTTACACATGAAACTAAGATTAAATAATATTGAATGTAAACTGTAGCTTAAAATATTAAAACTTTTAAAATACTTCCTTTGATACCTATGATTGCAAGGTAGGACAAAGAAATATTTCCCACTTAAATTCTTAACTTTAGCACCAAATATAATTAAGAAATACAAAATTGGCAGATTGCCAACAAAAGTTTTGCATGGGATGGTTGGATAAACAATCTAATAAAAAATGGGCAAAAGACCTAGACACTTTTCAAAAGTGAACATATAGAAGGCCAAGAGGCATATAAAAAAATGCTCAAAGTCACTAATTATCCAAGAGATGCAAATCCAAACCACTACGAGGTAACATCTCACACCTGTCAGAATGGCTATCATCAACAAATAAGAAGTGCTGAATTTTAAAAATACCTATGAACAAATAGTGGAGAAAAGGGAACACTTATACACTACTGGCGGGAATGCAAACTGGTGTAGCCTCTTTGGAAAACGGTGTGGCATTTCCTCAAAAACAATTAAAAATGGAACTCCCATTTAACCCAGTAATCCCACTTCTAAGAATATATCCCAAGATCTCAAAAACACCAATCAGAAATGGTATATGCACCCCTATGTTTATAGCAGTGCAATTTACAATAGCTAAGATTTGGAAACAGCCTAAGTGCCATCAGCAGATGAGTGGATTAAAAAACAATGCTACATCTACACAATGAAATACTACACTGCTGTAAAAAATAAATAAATCTTATCATATACAACAGCATAGATGGACCTCAAAAGCATTATGCTAAGCAAAATATGCCAGTCAGAGAAGGATAAGTATCACATGATCTCACTCATTTTTGGATTATAATGAAAAACAAACTGAATCCAGAGACATAGAAGCATGGAACAGACCATCAAACATTAGAGGGAAGACAGGGGAGTGTGGGATGGGGGGATGGGTGGAGGGTAAGAGATCAACCAAATAACTTGTATACATATAAGCATAACCAATGGACACAGACAATTGGGAGTGGGGGGTGTAGGCCAGGTTGGTGGTCAGGAGCAGGCTGGGAGAAGACAATGGGGGGGAGATATATGTAATACTTTCAATAATAAAGAATTTTTAAAAATATCCACGAACAAATAGCGAGGAAGAGAGGGAGGGAGGGAGGGAGGGAGGGAGGGAGAGACAGAGAGAGAGAGACAGACTGAGAAGCCCCAAAGAATCAGTTTCTTATGAACAAAATTTAGGAAGCCAGTCAAGGTGCTCTTTTCAGCATCTTTAACTGTCACAGGAAGTATCCAAGGAGTTGTATCTTCATGGAAGTGCACTCTATTTCAACCTGAGTGCCACCACAAGCACGATCAAAGCTGGACTTACCTCACAAATGTCCTTGAGGTGCTTGATATAATGACGCTCAGTGCTCATGATTTCATTGATGACATTGGCCCGCATCTGGTCTCGGTTCTGTAGTGGCCGGCCCAGACAGAGGCAATCTGAGTTGGGGTCCAGGTGCCCATTCTGCACGTCACTGGGCCCTTCCTCTACCCCATCCTCTTGGTTCACCCAGAGCTGTGGAAGAAGGAAAAGAAAGAAAGGATTAACTTCCCTCTTTGAGGAGTTTTCAAACAAGTAGAAAAAGAAATTAAATTATTCAGGTATTCGGAGAGCCTTCAGAGGCCTCTACTGCATGCCATGCCTGGCTCCAGGGTGACTTGTTGACTTTAGGAATGAGTCTAATTTTCTCTTGGCCTCTGGTGACCTATCATTTATAAAATGAAAGGTGAGAAATAATCTTCAGAGACTTCTTAGCTAAAATGGTTTCAGAGGAGAGAGGAGCAATGACAAACAACACATTCATATTGGGGCATATTAAGGAGAATAGTTGTATCAAAATAAAAAAAAAGAATTAAGCTATACATATGAGATGCCATGGCTGGATTATTGTTAAACATACCTATGAGTATGGAGATCAAAGTTAGAAACTAGAGTGGACATAACCAAACCAGGGCCTTTAGTATTAATTTTCCTCAATGCCTATACATATAATCATTAAAATTTGACTGTAAAATTCTTGGATATGCAAATATCTGTACTTCCTCAAGGTTGGAATGGAGATGTCATAATGTATTTGTACCACATAATAGCAACATCTGTTTATTGAGCACTTAGTATATACCTGCCCCTGTGTTAGTTTTCAGTGAACTGTATTATTCAGGTCTGCTGGGCAGGTACCATTATTATCACCATTTCACAGAAGAGAAAACTGAGCCTTAAAAAGTTAGGGATTTCATCCCAAGTCACAAAGTTAAGAAGTAGAAGAGCTGGGATAGAAGCCAAGCAGTCTGGCTCTAGAGTTTTTGGTCTTAACTACTGTACTAGCTCCTTTTGCCTCAATTTTATGAGAGACAGAAAAGGAGTAGGAAAGGGATTGGGACAAAGTGAGCTTAGAAATATTAGACAAAGCAAAACTGGATACAATTGGTAGAAGTTCAAATGATCCATTCCAAATCATGAAGCAAAAGGATGCAGAAAAAAAAAAAAACTGTTGGGGGGAGGATCCAAGATGGCTACTGACGGGACTGCAGGCTGCAAGATAGTGTGAGAGTGTGAAAAGAAGAGTGCATGGATGTATGGGAGTGTCAGTATTTCTGAGTGAGGGACAGCTATATTCTAAGGGACTGTTGGGGACTTGCGGACGAACCCCCCTCCCACCAGGTAGCCTCTACTGCAGCTGAAATCTCTCCTGGAGTGGCCAGCTCTGCCTCAAAGGCCGCCATCTTGAAGGGGAGGTGGCTGTGATGGGGAGACTGGTCAGAACGCCAGCCTTACTTTGAACCGGGGAGACCTCTGATACCTCTTGAGACCTTACAACCATAAATCCCAGGGACTAGTTACCACAGCTGCAAATCCATGAATGCTGGAACTCCAACCTCCCTGACCACAGTTGCCTGGAAGGTCTGCTCAGGGGGAGACAAAGCAGCCCGAATTTGGGGACAGGCCCTGTGCCTTCTCACAGAGCAGAAGGAACAGCTGAATCAAAGAGCACCCACCAGGAACTGGTGAAATAAACACAGCTGGCAATCTGTGGATGAAAAGGTCAGATATTGCCTAAAGAAAGGTGAGATCTGGAATCCAGGCCGGAGGGAGAAACACACACAGTGGGAACTGGAGTCTCAGAGGAAGACTTCCCCTCACAAAATTCACAGCTGTTGGGGTCAGTGTAGCCCTCAAATGTAGAAGGGGGTCCACAGGGATGCTGGCAGAAGGGGATTCTAGATATTAACCCACAGCTGGACTGGACCCATAAAGCCAGTTTGAATTTCTGTATTGTCTGCACAGAACCAGGGGAAAAAGACACATGCAGAGTGCACACGGAGTCACACACAGAGCCAGGGTAGAGAGGCCTTTTAGTCCTGGATTTTAAGACAAAAACACTGTCACCCAGGGACTGTATCAGAAATAGACTCTTGTGCATGAATACAACTAAAGACACACTGAGAACAAAGAGAGCAGAGAGATATCGCCTGCTTGAAAAGGTTATGGCTTATGACACAGAGGAGTGGTGGATCGCAGGAAACTTCAATACTTTCTGCCATGAAAGGAAACAGACATACCTGCAAGGAAACAGATATGCCCTACAGAACAGTGGAAGAAGTGAATGATTTTCACTACTTCACATTTTTTATCTTTTACTTAAGAAACTAATTTTTTTCACTTGATTTTACCTTGTTTTTTATTATATTTACTAAATGTCTGGTGCATGAAATTCGTGCATGAAGGGAGGAGGAGGAAGCGGAGTTCCTCAGCCTGGCCTGCACCCTCTCCAATCTAGGATCTCTTGAAGTATGTCCTATTGTCGGTTTACAAGAATCGGGCCTAAACTGGCAGTCGGACATCCCTCTTACAATCTGGTACTACTCACCTGCCTGTCTGCCTGCCTGATTGCCCCTAACCATTTTGCCTGCCAGCAAGCTCAACCCCAACTGCCCCTGCTGCTGGCCTGCTCACCCCCAACTGCCACTCCTGCTGGCCTGCTTGCCCCCATCTTTCCTCCCCTCTGGCCTGCTCACTCCCAACTGCCCCCCTGCTGGCTTGCTCACTCCAAACTGTCCCCCTGCTGTCCTGCTCATGCCCAATTGGACCCCATGCTGGTCTTCTTACCCTCAACAGCCCCTGCCATCTCATCCTATCCTGATCATCTCTCAGCAACTCAAGGTCCTAGCCCCTCCTTTTTTTTTTTGTTTGTTTGTTTTATTTTTTTTCGTCAGAGCCTCCTTGAGCAGAGGCCAGGGCCAGCTGGAAACAAGTATCCAGGATTTATTTTTCTTCTATAGTTGCAACATTGTAGCCTTGAGTGGAGGTCAGGGCCAGCCAAGGGGGGTGGGAAGATTGGCTTCCTTCATTGCTGGGGCAACCCAAGTCTCCCACTTGCTACAGATCCATGACCAACCACCATCTTGGTTGGGTTAATTTGCATACTCACTCCTATTGACTGGTGGGTGTGGATTGGCGAAGCAGAGTGATGGTTAATTTGTATGTTTCTCTTTTATTAGTATAGATATTTTTATTTTTTTAATTTTAATCTTTGTTGTTCAGATTATTACAATTGTTCCTCTTTTTCCCCCCATATCTCCCCTCCACCTTGTTCACACCCCACCTTCTGCCCTTACCTACCCCCCAATGTCCTCATGAATAGGTGTATGATTTTTGTCCAGTCTCTCCCTGCACCTGCCCTCACCTCTTTCCCTCTGAGAATTATCAGTCTACTCCCTTTCTATGCCCTTAATTCTATTATATTCACCAGTTTATTCTGTTCATCAGATTTTCAATTCACTTGATTTTTAGATTCACTTGTTGATATATATGCATTTGTTGTTCATAATTTTTATCTTTACCGTTTTCTTCTTCCTCTTCTTAAAAAATACCTTTCAGCATTTCATATAATACTGGTTTGGTGTTGATGAACTCCTTTAGTTTTTTCTTCTCTGTGAAGTTCTTTATCTGCCCTTCAATTCTCAATGATAGGTTTGCTGGGTAGAGTAATCTTGGTTGTAGGTTCTTGCTACACATCACATTGAATTTTTCTTGCCACTCCCGTCTGGCCTGTATAATTTCTGTTGAGAAATCAGCTGACAGTCGAATGGGTGCTCCCTTGTAGGTAATTAACTGTTTTTCTCTTGCTGCTTTTAATATTCTCTCTTTGTCTTGTGCTCTTGGTATTTTAATTGTGATGTGTTTTGGTATGTCCTCTTTGGATTCTTTTTGTTTGGGGATCTGTGTGGTTCCTGGACTTGTAAGTCTATTTCTTTCACCAGGTGGGGGAAGTTTTCTGTTATTAATTCTTCTAATAGGTTTTCAGTATCTTGCGCTCTCTCTTCTTCTGGCACCCCCATAATTCTGATGTTGGTATGCTTGAAGTTTTCCCAGAGGGCTCCTTACACTATCTTCACTTTTTTTCTTCTTTTTCCTTTTCGCTTTTCCAGTGGAGTGTTTTTTGCTTCTTTGTTTTTCAAATCTTTGATTTGATTCTTGCAATCCTCTAGTCTGCTGTTAGGTTTCTGTGTAATATTTTTTATTTCAGTCAGTGTATGTTTAATTTCTAGTTGGTTCTTTTTCATCCCCTCTTGGGTCTTGATAAATTTATCCATTTTTTTCTAGGAAATTCTTGAAAAACCTTATAACCATGGTTTTGAACTCTATATCCAGTAATTTGTTTTCCTCCATTTCTTTTGTTTGTGATCTGTTGTTTAGTCTCTGCATATTTTGCTGCTTCCCTGAGTTGGTAGAGTAGCTTTGTGTGCTAGCTGTCCTATGTGGCCCAGTAGCTCTGTCTTCCCAGTTATCTGAGGTAGACACACTTGGTGCACCCCTTTGTAAACTGTGTGTACAGCCTTGTTGTAGTTAAGTCTTGATTGTTGTTGCTATCACTGGGAGGGATTGACAACCAAACCAACAGGTTGTGAGGATCAGCTGTGTCTGCACATGTGGGCTTGCCTCAAGACCTCTGGCTTTCGCACACATGTGCTAGAGCTTCTGGAACTCTGCCTTTGGGTTCTCCTGAGTTTCCATGCGGTCTAAGGACCTATATGAGTCTGGGTCCCCAGGATTTCACCCAAAACTGGATTTCAGTGCAGTTGGACCTGGATTTCAGTGCTGTTGTGAGGTTCTTTTTTCCTCCCACTAGAGGAAGCCAGGCACAATCAGTAGTCAGCACTCTGTGTGTGCACTTTCATGAGCCCCCAGACCTCTGTCTTTTGCAGTTCCCCTAAGTTTCCGTGCACTCCTTCCTTTTCACAACAGTCCAGACTCCCCCTATGAGTCTAGCCTGGAGCTGGAGTTCAATGCAGTTGGGATTTTCCGTCTCCCTCCTGCTAGAGGAAGCCAGGCAGTCCCTCCTTCACCCATCCTCTCCACGAGTATGTCTCCATACCTCAGCTTTTTACAGCTCCTGAGTCTTCGTGAGTCATTGTCTTTGCTTCTAGTCATAGAATTTTCACTCAGCCAGCTTTCCTGTGGTTGTGGATAGTGTCTGTTCTTTCTTTTAGTTATAGTTTTGAAATTGTTGTGCGAGGCAGTAGCTTAGGTGTTCATGTATGCCGCCATCTTGGTTTCCCCAAGTGATATGTTTTTAACTAACCAAATGACTTATATGCATACATATTAGCATATCCAATGGACACAGGCACTAAGGTAGTGGGGCTTTCCTGGGATGGAAATGGCAGAGGGGGGTCATTTGGGGAAAATAAAGACAAATGTAAAACTTTAGACAATAAAAAAATAAATTAAAAAAAGAAAACTGTTGAGGCTGAATAAATTATTTTTTGATCTTGGATTAATTAACTCATGGAATTGGCTCATTTCACCCCAGTCCTAGGAAGAAAGCAAATTGGGGGCATGCTGAAAAGGAAGGGTGGTATCCTAAAAGAGTGGCAAGATCTGCTAAGATAATTAGCCAAAGAGCTTGTCAGGTATCTCCATAACTTTATTCAACAATCCATCTATCCCTGCCATATCCTACCTCTGTTTTTTCCACATTCCTGCCTCAATAAAATAAGATAAATCAATTTCAATGCATCCCTATTTCTGACAACAACAAAAAGTGTATATTGGTGGGTGGATTTAGGGGTACAGAAAGTTTGGGATGAAGCCAGAGGGACAGTAGTTCCTTTCCAACTCTGTGTATTCTCCTCTCCCTTTGCCTCACAGAGCTTGGAGAGCATGGTTACCACCCAGTGAACCTAGAAATGTCACCAGCATATACTCTACTTATTTGCCAGAGTGGTTGGTAATTAGTAAGAGTTCAATCCATTTTAATGTATTTATCAAACACAGTCAAATGTGCAAAAATATATCTCTACCCAGAACCTATCACCCTCTGCAAATGATGTATTGAAAATCTTTTTCTATCTTACAAAAAGATTTGGCTTCAATTTCCTTTCTCACCTTCAACTATGCCTTTCAGGAGTACTGGGCTCTTTCCAAACTGGTCTACTGTCTGTCTCCAAATACTCAAAACTCTGGTCTTTTTAATACTATGCTCAAACATAGAAATAATATAGTCCACATGCTTTCAAACACTTATTAATTATTAACCAATATCACAACTTCCTGATGAAGAAATTGAAGTTGATAAAGGAGAAATAACTGGTGGAAAGCTAGTAGCATGCCCATATCTTAATTTTGGTAAGGCTTTGTATTTTGTATGTATCTTCAATTTCTCCTGTTTTCAAAATTACAAGGCAGATACAGGATTACTTGCTTTTTAAAAAGTTAAAATATAAAACAGTGATCTCAAATTATTAAAATCAGAAATAAAAGAGGAAATATTATCACTAATCTAAAAGAAATAAAAGGGATTAAAGATAACAGTATAAACATTATAAACAAGTATATGCCAATCAATTAGATAACCTGATGAAATGGAAAAAACCCTAGAATGACAGAAATTGATTGAGAAAGAAAAGGAAAATTTGGATACAATGATTGGACTATTATTCAAAAATTTCCCATTTGGATCAGACCAGATGGTATCACTAATGAATTCTACCAAACATTTAAAGAATAATTAACATCAATTAAAAAACACCTAAGAGCCGAGACCGGTTTGGCTCAATGGATAGAGTGTCGGCTTGCGGACTGAAGTGTCCCAGGTTCAATTCTGGTCAAGGGCATGTACCTTGTTTGCAGGCACATCTCCATAGTGGGGTGTGCAGGGGGCGGCTGATCAATGTCTCTCTCTCATGGTGTTTCTGACTTTCTATCTCTCTCCCTTCCTCTCTGTAAAAAATCAATAAAATATATTTAAAAAAACACACAAAAAAACAAAAAACAAAAAACACCTAAGAAACTAGGTATGGTAGACAGAATTGTTGAAAACTGATTATGGCAATTTGTGAAAAATGCATAATTAATAGCATACTTAATGGTGAAAGACTGAATGCTTTCATCCTATGATCATGAACAAACATCACTTCCATGCAACATTTGTAGTAAAGGTATTGGACAGAGATTTGAGGGAAGAACACATTTAGACTAGAAAGAAAAACTAAAGCCATTCACATATGACATAATCTATACTAATAAAAGCCTAGGTGGCCCTTGTGCCCTCACGTCATCACAAGATGGCCGCCCTATGTTTCACAAGATGGCCACCCCCACATCATCACAAGATGGCTGCCCCCACATTGTCACTAGATGGACAGCAGGAGAGGGCAGTTGTAGGCAGTTGGGGGTGAACATGCCAACAAAAGAGGGCAGTTAGGGGCAACCATGCTGGCAGGGGAGGGCAGTTGGGAGTGACTAAGCTGGCAGGGGAGGGTAGTTGGGGTTGACCAGGTCAGCAGGGGAGGGTAGTTGGGGGCCATCAGGCTAGCAGGGGAGGGCAGTTGGGGGCCATCAGACTGGCAAGGAAGGGCAGGGGGCCATTGGGCTGGCAGGGGAGGACAGGTAGGAGCCATCAGGCCAGCAGGGGAGGGTAGTTGGGGGCCATCGGGCTGGCAGAGGAGGGCAGTTGTGGATGATCAGTCCAGCAGGGGAGCAGTTAGGCATTAATCAGACCAGCAGGGGAGTGGTTAGGGAGTGATCAGGCTGGCAGGCAGAAGCAGTTAGGGGCAATCAGTCAGGCAGGCAGGTGAGTGTTTAGGAACCTAAACTGGCAGTAGATCATCCCCTGAGGGGTCCCAGATTGAAGAGGATACAGTCTGGGCTGAGGGACACCTCCCCAGTGCACGAATTTCATGCAGCAGATCTCTAGTAGTATATATAAAATTAAGAAATTCATACATAAAAAAATGCTGTTATAACAAATAAACAAGTTCAGCAATGTTGTAGGATACAATATCAACACACTAGTAAAAAAAATCAATTGTATTTTTACACAAAATAAGTCTAAAATTTCAAGAGAATTGAAATTATATCAAGCATCTTCTTGGATCACAATGGCATGAAGATAGAAATCAACAACAATAAAAAAATTAAAATTTACAAACACATGGAAGCTAAATAGTATGTTATAAAATAATGAATAGGTTACCAATGAGATCATGGAAGAAATAAAAAAATTCATGAAAACAAACACACAACAACCCCAAATCTATGACACACAGTGAAGGCAGTCCTGAGATGGAAGTTCATAGCATTACAGACCTACCACAAGAAACAAGAAAAACATCAAGTACTTGATCAAACCCTACACCTGGAAGAATTAGAGAAATAACAACAAGCAAAGGCCAGAGTAATTAGAAGGAAAGAAATAATAAAGATCAGAGCAGAAATATGACAAAGAAACTAAAAAAGAATACAAAAGATCAATGAAATCAAGAGCTGGTTCTTTAAAAAGATAAACAAGATTGATGAATCTTTAACCTGACTCATCAAGAAACAAAGAGAGAGGAACCAAACAAATAAAATCAGAAATGAAAGAGGTAAGGAAACAACTGACATCACAGCAATACAAAGGATTGTAAGAAATTTGCCAACAAATTGGTGAACCTGAGAAAAATGGACAAATTCCTAGAAACATACAATCTTCTAAAACTTAATCAAGAAAAATGAATAAACCTGAATGAACTGATAGCAATTAATAAAATTGAAACAGTAATTTTAAAACTCTCAGCAAATGAAAGTGCTATACTGGATGGCAACACAGGCATATTTTTCCAAACATTCAAGGAAGAACTAACACCTCTCCTCCTAAAAGTATTCCAAGAAAAAATCAAAAGGAAGAAAGACTTTATGAGGCCAGCATTATTGTAATTCCCAAACGAGAAAGGCACTACACAGAAAGTAAATTATAGGGATAATATTTCTGATGAACATGGATGCTAAAATCCTCAACAAAATATCAGAAAATTGGATCCAGCAATAAATTTAAATTGTCATACACCAAGTAGGATTTATTCTGGGAATGAAGGTTGATACAATTCACAAATTACTAAAAACCACATGATCATATCAATAAATGCAGAAAAAGGATTTGACAAAATCTAACACCCATTAATGATTAAAAAACAAACTCCCAGAAAAGAGGAGTAGTGTAATCATAACTAAACAGAATAAAAACTAACTTAAGACAAATTTACAGCCAACATCTTATACAATAGGTAAAAACTAAGTGTTTCCCTTAAGATCAGGAACAAAACAGACATGTCCGCTTTCACTATTCTTATTCAACACTAGTGGCCTGGTGCATGAAATTTGTGCACATTAAAAGGGGATTAAGTAGAGGAAATATTATAATATTGCTATTTGCCTTTTCTCTATAATAGAAGTATCAGAGATGAAAGAAAATTAGTAAAATGTATATGAAAATCTTCCTCCTGTCAGAGACTGGGGCATGCTGTGGGACCCAGAGTCAAGTCCCTGCCCGCCCATGGTGCCTCAAAATCTCTCAAGACCCAGACCCAGCTGGCCCTACCCCCATAAATCCCTGCTGATCACAGCCTCAGGCCTCAGGCTAGGCATTGGGGCTGGGGGCACAGCCTGAGGACCCCTGTCAAACCTAGCCTGGTTCCCTATCAAGCCCCACTGGGCAGGAGGGTGCAGCCTCAGGTTCCCTGGCATCAAGGTGGGGGCATGGCCTGAAATCCCCTGGCCTGGGGTGGGAGGAGCATCCTGAGGTCCCCTGGCCCAGCACCATGCAGGGTGTGTGGCCTGAGAATCCCTGTCAAGCCCCATGAGGCAGGGGGCATGGCCTCAGTTTCTCTGGCCCAGTTCCAGGTGGGGGGACACAGCCTCAGGTTCCCTGGTGCATGGATGGGGGGGGCATGACCTGAGATCCCCTGGCAGAGGGCAGGGGGAGCAGCCTGAGTTCCCCCGGCCTAGCACTGGGGCAGGGGGTGCACCTTGAGGTTCTCCACCAAGCCCTTCCAGGTGGGGGGGGCACAAACTGAGTTGCTCTGTCAAGCCCTGCTGGGTGGGAGGACGCAGCCTGAGGTTGCCTGTCAAGCCTCACCGGGTAGGCAGCGCAGCCTGAAGTCCTCTGGCCTGATGCTGGGGTGGGGGTGTGTCCTGATGTCCCCCATCAAGCCTTGTTGAGTGGAGGGCACAGCCTGAGGTCCCCTGTCAAGCCCCATCAGGCAGGGGGGGTGTAGGCTCAGGTCCCCTGCCCTGGCCCAGCACCACCTGGCCTCAGGTTGCTGCTGATTGCTCCTTAAGGCTCATTATGGAAACTCAGTCTCCATTGTGGTTGCAGCCATTGTGTGTTACAGAAACCCCGCCTTTGCTGTGGGTGCAGCCTTCTTGTGTTACAGAAATTCTGCCTCCACTGTTGATGTCGCCATCTTTGTGATGGTGTGATGGCCAATTTGCATATCCCCTATTTATTAGATGGGATAGTACTGGAAGTCCTAGCCACAGCGACCAGAAAAGAAGAAGAAATAAAAGGCATCCAAATTAGAAAGGAGGAAGTAAATATGTCATTATTTGCAAATGACATGATACTGTACATAATAAAAACCCTACAGAATATACACACACACAAAAAAAATACTAGAGTTAATAAATGAATTCACCAAAGTAGCAGGATACAAAATTAAAATCCAGAAGCCAAAGGCATTTTTATACACCAATAAGGAACTCTCAAAAGAGAAACTAAAACAAACAAACAAACAAAAAACATAAAACCAACCCTATTAACCATTCAACAACAAAATAATTATGGTATCTAGAAACAAACTTAACCAAAGATATAAAAGGCCTGTAAATGGAAAACTATAGGACACTATAGTTTTAGTAATAGAAGAAGATACAAACAAATGGAACCATATGCAGTGTTCATGGATTGGAAGAATTCGCATCATTCAAATGTCCATACAACCCAAAGCAATAGATAGATTCTACGTAATCCCTATTAAAAATACCAACAGCCTATGTCACAGTTCTATAACAAATATTCCAAAAATTTATATGGAACCAAAAAAGACCCTAAATAGCTTCAGTAATATTAAGAACAAAATTGAAGGGATCAAAGTACCAGATATTGAACAGTTACTACAAAGTCAGTGTAACCAAAATAGCCTGGTATTGGCACAAGAACAGACAAATAGATCAATGAGACAGAAGAGAGACCCCAGAAATAGACCCAGGTCATTATGGTCAATCAATATTTGACACAGGCGGCAAGAACACACAATGGAATCAAGACAGTGCTTTAAAAAATGGCTTTGGGAAAATTGGACAGGTACATAGAAACAATTAAATAGACCATCAACTTATACCATACACAAGAATAAATTCAAATGGATAAAATACTTAAATGTAAGTTCTTACACCACAAAAATATTTGAAGGAAACATAGGTGGTAAAATTTCAGCCAGTCATGTAGCAGTATTTTCATCAATATATCTCCTAGGTCAAGGAAAACAAATGAAAAATAACCAAATGAGACTACATCAAACTAAGAAGCTTATGCACAGCAAATTGGCCAACCTTGGCAAAATAGACAATTTGTATATTTGCTAGATATATACAATTTTCCAAAACTTAATCAGGAAAAATTTCAAACATGAAATGTAAGCAGTAATTTGAAACCATCTGTGAAATGAAAAGGGAACCTACTGAATGGGAGAACATATTTGCCAGTGATACATCAGATAAGGTGTTAATTTCCAATACGTGTAATGAACTTATAAAACTCAACATTAGGAAGGCACACAATACAATTAAAAAATGGGTAAGGAACTGAATATACACTTACCCAAGGGAGACATATATACGATCAATAGACACATGAAAAAATGCTCCACAGCACATAGCATCACAGATGCAAATTAAAACTACATCAAGGCATCACCTCATACTTGCCAAAATTGTTAACATCAATAAATCAACAAGCAACAAGTGCTGGCAAGGATTTGGAACAAAAGAGAACTATAATGGAACTCCAGTTCACTGTTGATGAGAATGTAGACTGGTGGTGCCACTGTGGAAAGCAGTGTGGAGTTTCCATAAAAAAATTAGAAATGGATCTCCCAGTTGACCCAACAATCCCACTTCTGGGAATATACCTTAAAAATTCTGAAAACCCAATCATATATTATATGTTTATTATAGTGTTATTTACAATAGCTAAGCTCTGGGGGGAAAAAAAACACATGTGTTCATCAGTAGATGAATGGATTAAAAAAGCTGTGGTACATCTATACAATGGAATACTGTACTAGTACTGCTGTAAAAGAGAAGAAACTCTTATTGCTTGCAACAGCATGGACAGACCTATAGATATGCTAAGTGACATAAGCCAGTCAGAGAAAGACAAATACCATATGCTTTCACTTATATAGGGAATCTCATGAACAAAATAAGCTGACAAACAAAATCAGACCAGAGGCATAGATACAAGGATCATACTGACACAAAATCATGGAAGGACTGGAAAAGATTAATCAAAGAACGTATATGCATAGCCCATGGCAAACACAATAATGTGGTGAAGTCCTAGGTTGGAGTGGAGAGGCTGGTTGGAGGGGGGAGGAAATGTGAGATATGTATACTGTCAACAATAAAATAAATAAATAAATAAATAAATAAATAAATAATAAGTCTGCAAATTATTTTGGAATTTGAGTGTCAGGTTTGCAATCACCATGTAAACAGAATAATATATAAATAAATAAAAGCATACTTGTATTTCTAGACACTACTAATGAATATGAAAATGAAATGAAGAAAACAATCCCATTGCAGTTTTGATTTGCATCTCCTTAATAGCTAGTGAAGTTTGGCATTTTCTCATATATCTGTTGGCCATTTGTATGTTGGTAGAAGTGTCTGTCCAGGTACTCTGCCCATATTTAAACTGGTTTATTTGCTGTTGAGTTGCATGAGTACTTTATATACATTTTATATATATGAACCCCTTGTTGAAACTGTTTCTTGCAAATACCTCCTCCCATTCAGTTGCCTTTTTGTTTTGTTGGTGGTTACTTTTGCTGTGCTTTTTAGCTTTATATACCCCCATTAGATTTAATTAATATTAAAAAGAGAGCAATCCCACTTTAACAACATCAGGAAGAACAATATACTCAGAAATACATTTAATGAAAGACTTGCAAGACTTGTCTGCAAAATATTTTTGAAAGAAAGTCAATAAGACTTAACTAAGTAGAAATATATTTCATGTTCATGGATTTAAAGATTTCATAGATTTTGCCAAGACCGGTTTGGCTCAGTGAATAGAGCGTCAGCTTGCAGACTGAAAGGTCCCAGGTTCGATTCCAGTTGGGGGCATGTACCTTGCTTGCGGGCACATCCCCACAGTGGGGCGTGCAGGAGGCGGCTGATCGATGTCTCTCTCTCATCGATGTTTCTAACTCTCTATCCCTCTCCCTTTCTCTCTGTAAAAAATCAATAAAATGTATTTAAAAAAATGAATAAAGATTTCATATTTTTAAGATTGTTTATAACACCTATCAAAATGATCAACTTGTTTCTTCAGAAACTAATAAGCTGATTATAAATGTCATATTAAAATTTGAGAGAGTTAGAATAACCCAAACGATTTTGAAGAAGTACAAAGTTTGAGGACTCACATTTTCTGATTTCAAAACTTACTACAAACCTTGAGTAACCAAAATAGTATAGCACTGACACAAGAATGAACATTAAAATCAGTGGAATAGATAAGAGTCCAGAAATATTTCCTACATTTATGTTAAGTTGATAAATTTCAAATGTATGAAGACAATTCAAGCGGAAGAGTATAGTCTTTTAAAAAAAATGGTACTGGAACAACTCTACATCCACATGCAAAACAAGGAACTTGGACCCATACTTCACACACTACACACACACACACACACACACACACATATGTGTGCGTGTGTGTGTGTGTGTGTGTGTGTGTATATGTCTTGCACGAAATTCATGCATGGGGGGCAGGGCAGGGGGTCCCTCAGCTCAGCCTGCTCCCTCTCCAATCTGGGACCCTTCAAGGGATGTCCAACTGCTAATTGGGATCAGGCCTAAATGGGCACTTGGACATCCCTCTCACAAGCCAGGACTGCTGGCTCCCAACTGCTCGCCTGCCTGCCTTCCTGATTATCCCTAACTGCTTCTGCCTGTCAGCCTGATCACCCTCTAACCAGTCACCTGCCAGCCTTATTGATGCCTAACTGCTCCCCTGCCAGCCTGTTTGCCCCTAACTGCCCTCCCCTACAGGCCTGGTCACCCCTAACTGTCCTCCCCTGCAGGCTTGATCACCCCCAACTGCTTTCCCTTGAAGGCCTGGTCCCTCCCAACTGCCTTCCCCTGCTGGCCATCTTGTGGTGTCCATCTTGTGTCCACATGGGGACAGAATCTTTGACCACATGGGGGTAGTCAACCTGTGTGTTGGAGTGATTGTCAATAGCATATTACTCTTTAATTAGAGAGGATAGAGGCCTGTTGCATGGGTGGGAGCCAGATGGTTTGCCCTGAAGGGTGTCCTGGATCAGGGTAGGGGTTCCTTTGGGGCATGAGGTGGCCTGGGTGAAGAGCCTATGGTGGTTTCCAGGCTGGCCACGTCCCCCGGCGACCCAAACAGAGGCCCTGGTATGTGGGATTTATTTATCTTCTACAATTGAAACTTTGTAACCTGGAGTGGAGCCAAGCCTCCTGCCCACTCTGTGGTGGCAGCCATTTCTATTTGGATTTATTTATCTTCTATAATTGAAACTTTGTAGCCTTAAGCGAAGACCAAGACAGGCCAGGGCTTCAGAAGCTAGGCTTCCTCCATTGTCGGGGATAACCCTAGCCTCCTGCTCTCTCCAGCTCCATGGCTGCTGCCATTTTTGTTGGGATTTATTTATCTTCTATAATTGAAACTTTGTAGCCTTGAGTGGAGGCCTGGGCCTGCCAGGGTGTGTGGAAAGCTTGGCTTTCTCCATTGCCGGGGAAACCCAAGCCTCCCTCCTGCTCACTCTGTGGCCGCAGCCATCTTGGTTGATGTTAATTTGCATACTTGCTCCTGATTGGCTGGTGGGTGTGTCTAGTATGTGTGTCAGAGTGATGGTTAATTTGCATATCACTCTTTTATTAGATAGGATTAGGAGATCCAAGATGACTGTGAAGTAGGTGGAAGCTACACACACCTCCTTCTGACACCAAAACAGGTTTACCTCTAAAATACGGAGCAACCAACATGAATGACCAAATGAAGTTAGCTGAACAGAAGTATTATATCCAAGTGTTTACAGAAGCTACACAGAAACAAGTAAAAAGGGCAGAAATGCAGAGGGATGACCCCTGCATCTAGGTGTGATAGCTGATAAACCAGAAAGCTATCTCAGCTTCAAAAGTACCCCCTGAGGACTGTGGGGGTCTCAATCCCATGCTGGAAAGAAGAGGTAGTCTGTTAGAATCTCAGATGTTCTTCTAAAGGGACAATGCACAGGAGCTTGCTCTTGGATATTCACCTAGGGTTGTGGTAGACAGAAGGCAACTCAAGGCATATGGAAACCATAAATAGAAGATCTGGGTGGTGTGGCTCCAAAGAAAGATCTGGGGAGTCAGCTACTGAGATCCTGATCCTCAGTTAATATCCCACATCACCTTCAGATGCCACCTTCTAGGGTTGGCCCCTCGTATTCTTACAGTACCAGCTTGAGGAGTGCAGTATCCCAGTTTCCCAAATATTGGTGAAACTATCCTGCCAAGCTTATGTCTGGCAGAAAGGAACATTGGCTGCACCCAACAGGGATATGAAGCATACTCTTTTTCTGGAGAAACTACAGACAGTCTCAGATGGTCATTGAACTATGTGGCTTTGGAACAGAAGCAAATTTTTCTGCCCTCTTATGGGTTCAGCAGGTGCCATGCCCAACAGAAAACTAACTTGTTAGGATCTCTAGCAGTGTGACTGCAGAGTTAAGGGAGGTGTGCAACTTGCTCTCCTCCCATGGGCCTGTGCCACTGCCAACTGAGGGCTGCCTTGTTCTGCAACCCCTAAATCACACTGGCCCTCCTAAGTGCAGTGGCATAGGGAGAAAGGAGCACAGCTTAGAGATGGAACCTTTGAAGCAATCCTCTTGGAGCTTTCTGTCAGTGTCTCTGGCAACACACTGTGGAGCTAAGGAGAGACATGCAGCTCACTCCCCTTCTGAGACCATCACAGCCAGCAGAGGGCTGACTTGATCTGTTTCTCAAAGTCTCACTAAGCTTTGTCTTGCTGGGCTTAGTTCTTGGGGGTGAGGGGAAGGAACAGGGAGTGGAACTTGGAGCTGGGACTTATGGAGTGCAGTTCCTTTATGGTATCTAATAGTGCACCTGCAGAGCTGAGGAAGCATGAAGATTACTCTCCTCCTATGGGCCAGCACCACCCCTAAGAGGAGACTGTATTGATCTGTTTTTATAATTCCCCCATATTCTTGGGCTCAATTTAATGGGGGGAAAGGCAGCTCTTCTCTGAGCTAGAACATTCAGAGTGTATTTTCCTCAGAGGCTCCAGTTTGAGGCTTGAACAGGCACGAATACAGAGCTAACGGGAGGAGTAAGCTCACCTCCCTCCTACAGCCTTGCTAGAAGGCTTTCTTGATCTGTTTGCCCAAGTCCCAGAAGCCCCATTTTGCTAATCTTGCTCCTGCAGTGAGGCCATCTGGCAGTATCCAGACTGAACCTGTAGTGTGTGCCTCCTGCAGGACTATAGTTGGAGACCCTGAGATTTAGTGCTTTGGCTCTGGAGCGGGGGCCATATTCTCCCAATTGAGAACTTGACCACACTTCCCCAAGTATGGAGGCTCACTATCCCTATCATCCTATTCCATTCTCCTAACATACTGAGCTTAAGTTTTGTGGGAGGATATGTGGGATGCAGCCAACTTGGGCCCACTCTACAGTCTTTCTTCATAAGATTTCAGAAGGGGTTGAAGTAGCCAAAAGGTGGACATTGACATCAGGAAGCCTTAGAATTTTATTGATCTGCCTCAATTTCAGAGCTTCAGGAAGTTGATCCTGGAAGACAGCCTGGCCCCTCTCATGTACACCCTTGCCCAACAACAATCAACAGAATTATAGCTAGAGACAGGTAGCCCAAAGCAGGTTACACACAACATCTAACATTAACCTGCACCAGAGCCCTGGCCAAGGGAGGCCCAAACCAACAAAACTACTGGTAGACTTCAAACTACACCAGAGCTCTACCCAACTAGCCACAGAAACAACACAGCTAAAGGGGGACTCTGGCAGATGCAAGACCCTACCAGGAATAACTCTTCCTTGAGGTGGGAGGAACTGCCCTCAAACTTATTGAATAAGGTTTTATCCATATACTCATACACCCTGAAGGGTTGACTCTACTCACGAATGGGCCAACAGCATTCAAGAATCAACTAAAACAGGAAAGGGCACATAACCAACAAAAGAATCATATTTGGAGCACCTAGCTCAAGTGATCTAGAAGATTTCACTATTTAGACCAACAAGGCAACTATGAGAAAGCTCTCATAGCAAGCTTGGGAATCATAGCAGATCAACCTAATACACAGAGACAAACACAATCAGGCAGACAAAATGGAGATACAAAGAAATATGTTCCAAATAAAAGAACAAGAGAAATCACACACAAAACAACTAAAGGAAATGAAAGCAACCATGATACCAAATGTAGAGTTTAAAACGATAAGGGCACTCAAAGAACTGAGGGGAAGAATGGATTATATCAATGAGAACTTAAAAAGATAGTATGCACAAAGGACACAAAAAAAGAATCAGTCAGAAATAAAGAATACAATATTTGAATTAAAGACTATACTAGAAGGAATCAACATCAGCTTAGATGCAGCAGAGGATCAAATCCATGATATAGAGAACAAGATAACAGTAAGCACACAAGTATAACATCAAATAAAGAGAATTGTTAAAAATGAGGGAATATTAAGGGACCACTGGGACATCCAGCATAAGAACATCTACATAACAGGGAAACCAGAAGCAGAAGAGAGTAAGCAAGGGATCAAAGGCCTGTTTGAAAAAATAAAGGCTGAAAACTTGCCCTAACTCGATGAAGGAAAATGTCACACAATTTCAGCAATCAGAATCGCAAACAAGATGAACATAAAGAGGTCTACACCAAGACACATCAAAATTAAAATGCCAAAGGATAAAGACAAAGAAAAAATCTTAAAAGCAGCAAGGGAGAGACAGTTATTTAACTACAAAGGACTTCCCATAAGGCGATCAGTTGCTTTCTCAACAGAAATACTAAAGGCCTGAAGGGACTGACATGAAATATTCAAAGTGATGAAAAGGAAGGACCTGCTATCAAGACTACTCTATTCAGCAAGGCTGTCATTTAAAATTGAAAGTGAAATAAGCCCCCCCCCCCCAAAAAAAGTAAAGGAGATCATTATCACCAAACCAGTATTGTAAAAAATGTTAAATGGGAGAACGAACCAAGATTTCGGCATAGGTGAATACCTAAACTGTTGCCTCGCACAACAATTTTAAAACTACAACTAAAAGACAGAATGGGCATCATTCAGAAACACAGGAAAGCTGGCTGAATGGAAATTCTACAACTAGAAGGAAAGAGAGGGGCTCATGGAGACTAAGAGTAGCTGCAAAAAGCTGAGGTACAGAGATGCATGATTGGAGAGAGCTGGTGGCAGAGTACATGGCTGGCTTCCTCTGGCAGGAGGGAGACACAGACAACCACCTGCACTGAATCCTTTATCCTACGGCACTGAACCCCAGGTCTGGGTGAAACTTATACAGGGGGAGTCTGGACAGTGAAAAGGGAGGAGTACCCAGAAATTTCGGATATCCGCAAAAGGGTAGAGGTCTGGGGTCACGCAAGCCACTGTTCCCAGAAGACGGACTGCTGATTGTACTGCTGGCTTGCATGAGTGGGCGGGAGACAGAGCCTCCCAACTGCATCACTTTTAACTCCACTAAACCCCAGTTTCTGGCAAGATCCTGGGGACCCAGACTCATACAGATACTGGAATGCAGAGGAGTCAGAAAGGCAGTGGGCTAAAAGCACACCCGCACACATGCACGTGCACACAAGAAGGTTCCAGTAATTACAGAGAGACACTTGAGACCCAGGAACTGTGTAGGGCGGGGCTGACTAGAAGCCAAGGCACTCTAAGACTCCACCCATCCAACCTCAACAGAGAGGTTTTTGCAGTTTTGCAAGTCTTGTATCACAAGGCTGATTCCAACACAGAAGTTCTCCTGGCATAGTGAACATGCAGAGACGTAGGAACAGATCACAAACAAAAGAAATGCAGGAAAAGAAATTACTGGATATAGGGTTCAAAACCATGGTTATAAGGATACTCAAGAATCTTCTACAAACTGCCGACAAACTTGTTGAGAACTCTGAGAAACTTAGTGAGTCCTTCAAAGATCTTAATGAGAATGCCAAAAAAATGGAAAAGGACCAGTCAGAAATTAAGCATGCACTGTCTGAAATAAAGAATAATATACAGAGATCCAACAGCAGACTAAAGGACCCCAAGAATCAAATCAAAGATCTGAAATATGAGGAAGCAAAAAAGACCCTAACAGAAAAACAAAAAGAAAAAAGAGTCCAAAAATGTGAAGATAGTGTAAGGAGCCTCTGGGACAACTTAAAGCATACCAACATCAGAATTATGGAAGTACCAGATGAAGAGAGAGAGCAAGATATTGAAAACCTATTTGAAGAAATAATGACTGAAAGCTTTCCCTACCTGGTAAAAGAAATGGACTTACAAGTCCAGGAAGCACACAGAACACCAAAAAAAAAAAAAATTCAAAGAGGACCACATCAACACACATCATAATTAAAATGCCAAGGGCAAAAGACAAAGAGAGAATCTTGAAAGCAGCAAGAGAAAAACAGTTAGTTACCTACAAGGGAGTACACATACGACTGTCAGCTGATTTCTCAACAGAAACTATGCAGGCCAGAAGGGAGTGGCAGGAAATATTCAACGTGATGAATAGCAAGAACCTACAACCAAGAGTGCTCTACCCAGCAAAGCTATCATTCAGAACTGAAGGTCAGAGAAAGAGCTTCACAGATAAGAAAAAGCTAAAGGAGTTCATCACCACCAACCCAAGATTATATGAAATGCTGAAGGGTTTACTTTAAGAATAGAAAGAGGAATAAAACTGTAAAGATAAAAATTATGAACAACAAAGTGATAACAAATACCTATCAACAAGTGAATCTAAAAATCGAGTGAATAAAAAAATCCGTTAAACAGAATAAACTGGTGAATATAATAGAATTAGGGACATAGAAAGGGAATGGACTAACAATTTTCAGGGGAAAGGAGGAGTGAGGGGTGCAGGAAGAGATTGGACACCTATGGATGAGGACAGTGGTGGAGGGTAAGGGCATGGGATGGTGAGGGGGGATCAGGTGGAGGGGAGCTATGGGGGGGAGAGGAACATTTGTAATAAATTGAACAATAAAGATTTATTTTAAAAAAGTAAAAACAAAAAAATAAAAATAAAAAATAAAATAAAAGAGTGAACAAGAAAAATCATGTGTGGATCCTAGTACCTGGAATTGTCAATAACAAATTAAGCAGAAATGAAAAAAAAAAAGAATAATATGCAGAGATCCAACAGCAGACTAGAGGCTCCCAAAAATCAAATCAAAGATTTGAAATATGAAGAAGCAAAAAACACCCAACCAGAAAAGAAAAAAGAAACCAAATATATGAAGATAGTGTAAGGAGCCTCTGGGACAACTTCAAGCATACCAACATTCGAATTATGGGGGTTCTAGAAGTGAGAGAGAAAGATACTGAAAACCTATTTGAAGAAATAATGAGAGAAAACTTTTCCCACCTAGGGAAAGAAATAGACTTACAAGTCTAGAGAACCCCAAACAAGAGGAATCCAAAGAGGAGCACATCAAGACACATCATAAATAAAATGCCAAGGGCAAAGACAAAGAGAGAATCTTAAAAGTAGCAAGATAAAAAGGGAGTACCCATATGACTGTCAGCTTATTTCTCAATAGAAACTATGCAGGCCATAAGGGAGTTGCAAGAAATATTCAAAGTGATGATTAACAAGAATCTACAACCAAGATATCTCTACCCAGAAAAGCTATTATTCAGAAATGAAAGTCAGATAGAGAGCTTCACAGATAAGCAAAACCCAAAGGAGTTAATCACTTCCAAACTAGCATTATATGAAATGCTGAAGGGTATTCTTTACGAAGAGGAAGAAGAAGAAAAGAGTAAAGATAAAAATTATGAACAACAAATATATAACTATCAACAAGTGAATCTAAAAATTAAGTGAATAAAAAATCTGATTAACAGAATAAACTGCTGAATATAATAGAATCGGGCCATAGAAAGAGAGTGGACTGACAATTTGTGGGGGGAAGGAGGTGTGGGCATGCTGGAAGATATTGAACAAAAATTGTACACCTATGGACAAGGACAGTGTGGGGAGGTAAGAGCATGAGGTGGGGTAGGAACTGGGTGGAGGGGAGTTATGGGAGAAAAAGGAGGAAAAACTATAATAATCTGAAAAATAAACATTTATTAAAATAATAATCAAGTGGAAATAAAAAATGATATAGCTACAATAAAAAACACAATAGAAGGTTTCAAGTAAACTAGAAAAAGGGGAAGGCCATATCAGCAAGCTAGAACACAGGGGAAAAAACATACCCAATCTGAACTGCAATTATTGAAGAAAAATAGAAAGCAGAAGGAGAGCTTAAGAGAGCAAGAATTAGAAAACTTATTTGAAGAAATAATGACAAAAAACTTCACTGATTTGGGGGAGAAAAAAGGCAAACAAGCACAGAGAGTCCCAAGCAAGATAAACCCAAAAGAACCCAATCCAAGACATGTAATTACAATGGCAAATGTTAATGACAAAGAGAGAATCATAAGCACTGCAAGAGAGAGACAGAAAGTTACCTATAATGGATTTCCCATTAGATTATGAAATGATTTCTCAACAGAAACACATCAGGCCAGAAGGGAATGGAAGAAGTATATAAAGTGATGCAAAGCAAGGGACTGAATCCAAGAATACTCTACTCAACAAGTCTATCATTCAAAATTGAAGGGGAAATCAGGAGCTTCTTAGACAAACAAAAGGCTAAGGGAGTTAATCACTACCAGGCCAGCAATGCAAGAAATGTTAAAGGGACTGTTGTAAAAAGAAGAAATAGAAAGGGAAGAAGGGACAAAAGCACAAAAATAAAATGGCTACAAACAAGTACTTATGAATAATAATTTTAAATGTAAATGAATTAAATGCTCCAATCAAAAGACATAGGGATGGCTGAATGGATAAGAAAACATGACTTATATATGCTTTCTATAGGAGACACAACTCAGAACAAGTGACTCACAGACTGAAAGTGAAAGGATCGAAAAATATTTTTAAGGCAAACAAAAATGAAAAAAACAAAAAGCTGGGGTACAAATATTTACATCTGACAAAATAGACCTCAAAGTGAAGGCCATAACAAGATATATTGAAGTCCACTTCATAATACTAAAAGGAGCAATTCAACAACAGTATATAACTCTGGTAAACATATATGCACCCAAGATAGAAACACCAAATACATTAAAAAAAAACCTTTTGAAAGATAACAAGGAAGAGATTGATAGCAATACAATCATAGGAGGAGATTTAGTACACCATTGACATCACTGGATAAACCCTCTGGAAAAAAATAAACGAAGAAAAATAATCCTAAATGACTAGCTAGATCAGATGGACTTCTTCTCAGCTTCAGAACATGTTACCCCAAAGCTACAGAAAATACATTCTTCTCCAGTGTACAAAAGATCAATAAATCCAAGAGCTGGTCCTTTGAAAGGATAAACAAGATTTACGAACTTCTAGCCAGGCTCACCATGAAGCAAAAAGAGAGTAT
This sequence comes from Lasiurus cinereus, assembly GCA_011751065.1. NCBI lineage: Eukaryota > Metazoa > Chordata > Mammalia > Chiroptera > Vespertilionidae > Lasiurus > Lasiurus cinereus. The sequence goes on from JAAGEH010000013.1 coordinate 552,281, forward strand.
TCAAATAAATAAAATCAGAAATGAAAGATGCAAATTAACATCAGAAACCATAGAAATACAAAGGATACTAAAAAATAAAATCCTATGAACAACTTTATTCCAACAAATTGGACAACCTAAAAGAAATGGACATATTTCTAGAAAAATTCACCCTTCCAAAACTCAATCAGAAAAACAAAACAAAATAAAACAAAAAAACAAGTAGGTCAATAACTATGGAGCAAAGTGAAGCAGTAATCAAAAAAATTCCAGCAAACAAAAGCCCTGAGCTGGACAGCTTCACAGGGGAGTTTTACCAAACATTCAAAGGAGAACTAAAGCCTATCCTACTCAGACTATTCCAAAAAATTCAAGAGGAAGGAGCAATTAGGAGCCCTTTCTATGATACCAGCATTACTCTATTCCCCAAACCAGGTAAAGAAACTACAAAGAAAGAGAATTACAGGCCAATATACCTCATGAACATAGATGCTAAAATTCTCAGAAAAATTCCAGCAAATCAGATCCAGTACTACATTAGAAATTTCATATACAATGACCAAGTGGGATTTATTTTGGGGATGCAAGGATGGTACAATATCCACAAATCAATAAATGTGATAAATCAAATAAAAAACCCGAGGGACATAATCACATAATCATATCAATTGATGCAAAAAAAAAACATTTGACAAAATCCAACACCATTTCTTAATAAAAACTCTCAGCATAGTGAGAATAGAGGGATCATACCTCAACATAATAAAAGCCTTATATGACAAACTTACATCCAGCATCATACACAATGGGAAAAAACTAAAACCATTTCGCCTAAGAACAGGAACAAGACAGGGATGGGCACTCTCACCACTCTTGTTCGTCATAGTACTGGAAGTGATAGCCATAGCAGACAAGAAGAAGAAATAAAAGGCATCCAAATTGGGGAAAAAAAACTACTAGATTTAATAAATGAATTTGGCAATGTAGCAAGATATAAAATTAACAGCCAGAAATCTATGACTCTTGTATTCACCAATAATGAACTCACAGAAAGAGAAACTAAAAAAAAAGAAAGAAAGAAAATTCCATTTACCATTGAAAAAAAATTAAGAATAATGTTAATTAAGGGGTTAAAAATCTGTACTTGGAAAACTACAAGATGTTAAAAAAGAGAGATAGAGAAAGACATAAACAAATGGAAGAATATACCATGTTCATGGGTTGATAGAATCAACATCATTCAAATGTCCATAATACCTAAAGCAATCTATAGATGCAATGCAATCCCCATTAAAATACCAATGGCGTATTTCACAGACCTAGAACAAACTTTTCAAAAATTCATGTGGAATAAAAAAACGAACCCAAATAGCTATAGCAATCCTGAGAAAGAAGAACAAAGTTGGAGGGATCATAATATCAGATATCAAGCTATATTGCAAAGCCACTGTTCACAAAACTGCCTGTTACTAGCACAAAAACAAATAGCCCAATGGAATAGAACAGAGAGCCGAGAAATCAAGCCAGGCCATTATTCTCAATTAATATTTGACAAAATAGACAAGAGCATACAATGGAGTCAAGACAGCCTCTTCAATAAATGGTGCTGAAAAATTGGAGATATTTGCAAAACAATGAAACTAGATCACCAATATACACCATACACAAAAATAAACTCAAAATGGATAAAGGATTTAAACATAAGACAGGAAACCATAAAAATCTGATGAATCCATAGGCAGCAATATATCAGACATATATCATAGCAATATCTTTATCAATACAACTTCTAGAACAATGGAAACTAAGAAGAAAATAAACAAATGGGACTACTTCAAAATAAAGAAGTTCTGCACAGCAAAAGAAACCATCAAAAAAACAAGAAAGTCCACTGCATTGGAGAACACATTTCTCAATGTTATCTCTGATAAGGGTCTAATATCCAAAATTTATAGGAAACTCATACATCTTAAGAAAAGGAAGATAAAACAATTCTATAAAAAATGGGCAAAGGATCTAAGGAGACCCTTTTCAAGAAGGCCAAGAAACATATAAAAACATGCTTAAAGTCACTAATCATCCAAGAAAAGCAAATCAAAATGGCAATTAGGTACCACCTCACACCTGTCAGAATGGCTATCATCAACAAATCATCAAATGACAAGCGCTGGTTAGGATTTTCAAGAAGGCCAAGAAACATATAAAAACATACTTAAAGTCACTAATCATCCTAGAAAAGCAAATCAAAATGGCAAATTAGGTACCATCTCACACCTGTCAGAATGGCTATCATCAACAAATCATCAAATGACAAGTGCTAGTTAGGATGTGAAGAAAATGGAACCCTTGCATACTGCTGGTGGGAATGCAGACTGGTGCAGTCACTGTAGAACATACTATGGAGTTTCCTCAAAGAAATTAAAAATAGTATTCTCATTTGATCAAGTAATCCCAGTTCTCAGAATATATCCCAAGAAATCAGAAACACCAATCAGAAAGGATATATGCACCCCTATGTTCATAGCAGCATAATTTAAAATAGCAAAGATTTGGAAACAGCCTAAGTCCCATCAGCAGATGAGTGTATTAAAAAATGGTGTTACATCTACACAATGGACTACACTACTGTAAAAAATGGAAAACTCTTACCATTCGCAACAGCATAGATGGATCTAGAGAGCATTATGCTAAGTGAAATAAGCCAATTAGATAAAGATAAATATCACATGATCTCACTAATTTGTGGAATATAATGAGCAACATAAACTGATAAAAAATACACCAGAAACAGAGAAGTATTGAACAGACCATCAAGCCTCATAGGGAAGGCAGGGACAAGGGCCAGGGGCAGGTAAGAGGGCAACCAAAGGACTTGTATGCACAATTATAAGCTTAAACAATGTATACAGACACTAAGGGTTGTGAGGGCATGTGATGGGGGGGGTAGTGGTCTGAAAGAGGTCAATGGGAGAAAAAGGAGACATATGTAATACTTTAAACAATAAAGAATTAAAAAAAACTCATAAGATATCACATCACACCTGCCAGAATGGCCATCATCAAAAAATCAACAAATCAAAAAACAGCAATGTTTGCAAAGAAGTAGAGAAAAGGGAACCCTCAAGCACTGTTGGTAGGAATGCACACTAATGCAGCAACTATGCAAAACAGTATGGAGTTTTCTCCAAAAATAAAAAAAATGGAACTGCCTTATGACCAATCAATTCCACTTCTGGGAATATATCTGAAGAAACTCAAAACACTAAGGAATACACCCCATGTTCACTGCCGCTTTATTTACAATAGCCATTATCTAGAAATAACTATAGTGTCTCTCAATAGATGAGTGGATAAAAAAGTTGTAGTATATTTACACAATGGAAAACTACATGGCCACAAAAAAAATTATCTTTTGTGACAGCATGGATTGACCTGGAGATTATTATGCTAAGTGAAGTAAGTCAGGAAGAGAAAGACAAGTATTGTATGATATTACTTATATCTGGAATCTAATGAACAAAATAAACTGATGAACAAATTAGAAACAGAGGCCTGCATACACGGAATGGATTGACAACTGGTCAGAGGGAAGGGTGGTTGCAGGGCTGGATAAAATAGGTTAAATATTTGTACAAAAAAAAACTAATAGACAGATAATAGTAGAGTGATTACCAGAGAGAAAGGAGGATGGATGTGGGCAGGTAGAAGAGGATAAATGTGGGATAAATGGTGATGGAAGGAAACCAGACTTTTTATGGTGAACGCACAATAGAATATATAGGTGATGTATTATAGAAGTATACACTTGAAACTTAAATAATTTTATTAACCACTGTAATCCCAATAAATTCAATTAAAAAATAACAAGAAATCAAGTGTTGGCAATGATGTGGAGAAAACGGAACCCTCATGCAACATGCATGGGAATGCAGATTGGTACAGCTACTATGGAAAACAATGAATGTTCCTTAAAAATAAATATAGAATATCCTTATAAATCAGGAATTCCACGTCTAGGTATATGTCAAAAAACCCCAAATACTAATTCAAATAACATATACACTACTATGTTCATTGCAGCATATCAGTAATAGCCAAAAATATGGAAGCAACCCTAATTCCCATCAATAAATGAGTGGATAAAAAAGCTATGGTACATATATACAATGTAATGCCACTCAGGCATAAAATATAATGAAATATTACCTTTTGCAATAGCATGCATTGACCTAGATGGTATTATGCTATGTGAAATAAGTCAGACAGAGAGAAACAAATACCATATTATTTCATTTATATGTAAAATCCAATGAACAAAATAGAAACAGACTGCCAGATATAGAGAACAAGGAAGCTGGGTTTTTTTTGTGGGGGTGAAAAAGATGAAGGGACTTAAAGGTACAAATTGGTAGTTATAGAACAGTTACAGAAATATAGATTATAGTATAGGGAACACAGTAACCTATATAATAAAAGCATAATATGCAAATCAAATGAAATGTGGAATGATTGGCCACCACGGTGCACACTGACCACCAGGTGTCAGACGCTCAATGCAGGAGCTGCCTCCTAGTGGTCAGTGCACTCGCACAGGGGAAACACCACTCAGCCAGAAGCCAGGCTCAGGGCTGGCCAATGCAGTGGCAGTGGCGAGAGCCTCCACCTCAGTGGCAGTGCTAAGGATATCCGACTGCCAGCTTAGGCCTGATCTCTGTGGGGTGGGAAGGGAGCAGGCCTAAGCCAGCAGTTGGACATCCCCTGAGGGCTCATGGACTGTGAGATAGTGCAGGCCAGGCTGAAGAACCCTCTACCCCCAGTATACGAATCTCATGAACTGGGCCTCTAGTAGTCAATAATATTACATAGTGATAACTATGTATGGGTCTAGTTGGGTACTTGAAGCAAAGGGGGGACCACCCTATAAAGTGCATGATTTTCAAACCATTTTGTTGTACATTCAAAACTAATGCAGAATAATACTGAATATAAACTGTAATTTAAAAACATTTTAAATGATCTATATTTAATAGTATAATTTTTGTCCCAAAACTAGATGCCTCTGAGACCAATTGTATTCCCCACTCTACCCTATAGCCTTCTCCTTTTATTGGTTTTCATATGCCTATCCCCTACTTAAACATTGATAGAATTTAGGTTTATATTAGTCAAGTAGTCACAAAAGCAATATTTGATTTAAATAATTTCCAGTAATTATTCTGTAACTCTTGTGTGCAGGTTCCTGTGCTTTTCATAGAGTGGGTAACAAACAATGTATAGATGTATAGATATTAATTAATTCTTCCAGAACCTTTAGAAATTCATTTTGTCCTATCTCCTTTGATTTGCTTTCTGTTTGGACTAAAAAAAAGATAAGGCTTCTAGTTTAGCTATCTAAATATGAAAGTACAAAGCCCTTCCCTCTCTGATTTCATGATGAATGTTACAGGAAGGGAGAAAGCTCACAATATTTGATTAAACATTCAGAAAAATTACTTCAGTGAGATGATCTGACAAAATACTGACTTCGGAGTCAGATTGTTATCTTATCAAGACTATGCCATTTACTAGTACACCAGTAGGGTGTCAGTCAATATCTGATCCTGCAGAACTCTACCAGTGACCCAAATCTGGGTTGTTCCTTTTTAGAATTATTTTGTTATATCTGTCTAATATTTATAGTTCCTTGTAATCCTAATCCAGGCTGAAGTATTCTCCTATGACTGCTCAAGTGATATGTCTCTCCCTGAGCTCTGTTCCTACTGAACCACCTTTCCCTAATTGTCCTCTACCTTCCACCTGCTGACATATGTACAAAGTGTTATAGATTCCAGGGACTAGGGTAAGGAATGTATGGGGAATTACTACAAATGAGTATAGGTTTCATTTGAGGGTGATGAAAAAGTACTGAAACTTTTTTTAGAGAGGTGATGGTCGTACAACATCATAAATGCACTGAGTTGTACACTTTAAATGAGTGAAATGGAAAAATTCATATTATGTGTACTGTCCCTCACCTTAAAAAAATTAGAGTATGAGCTAGAAAGGTTCTTGGAGTTTAACTAGTCCAATCTCTCCTTCTTCTAGGAGAGATAATTGAGACCTGACCAAGAGAAATAATTTGACTGTCACAGAGCTTAGGCAAGCAATTTTCCTTCTGTATAAGTTCTCATATTTACTATCAGTCTTTGTAGGATAGATTCCAAGTCTAATATACTTATGTACCTCTTCAGTAGCCACTTGATGATCATCTCTTATATGAATGAATTTATAATGAAGTCCTTCATTCTACACATGAGGAAACCTTCACTGGTTCATTGCACACTTCCTGCCTTCGGATTCCTGGTCACCTGCTCATTGGAACAACTCAATGTTGGACCCACTAATACGAACCTCTTATCATGACAACAATGCCACTCTCTGTCTACTGCTTATTGACATTGCACTCTACTTACTGGGTTGGACTTTTCTGTAACATCATGTGCGGTTGGAAGAGTCTTAAATCATCTCATGCTCTCAGCCTATGCTAACCCACATGGGAAGATGAATTTATAGGACCTAACTTCAACTCCAGCTTATCTGGCCATACAACAATTCCAGGGCTACTGCTAACCCTATATCATATGTAACACTATTATTAAATATGCCATTAAGATTAAGTAAGCTATGATTAACTGATATGTAAATGAACACAGGGATAAATTCATCCCATACATGGCCCCCAGGCCCAAGCCCCACTGATTAGCAAAGTCAATAACCTCACTAACTTAATAAGATTATATAAACAACTAAGAGGCTGTACCAATGGGCATAATTTACAGGTCTATTATTATATATCTTTTCTCCAATATATCTTACAAATAATGTTTTCCAATTCATTCTTGTGTTCCTATGCATACTACCACATTCTACCATTTATTTATTCATAAATGTGGACTAACTGCTAACTGCAAATGTATAAACCAGAAAATCCAAGAAAGTACATTATCCAAGTACATATTCATCACGTTCACTAGTTGCAACACCATTATTATTAGTTTTGAGAACCTAGCAGTATCAAAGGAGAGGTTCAATAAAAACTTAGCATGCTCAGGCCTCCATGTAGCTCACATCCTCATATAAGCAGCTCAATAGGGTAGAACAGAAGCCTTAAATACCCAAATGGCCTCAGTCTAGCCATATACATGTAGAAGCAGCAAGAAGTTGATACACAGGGACAGGATAAAGGCCTGGAGAACAATAGAGGCTTAGCAGACCTTGTTTCTGGCTTCAGAACTCTGAAATACTGTGGACAGAGTAGAAACTCAGTGTACTCCTGGGGGAGAGGGGAAATAAGGATTATACCTATACTTTTAACATTGAAAGTTTGCTGCTGGTGTCATCAGTATTATTAGTGAGTGCTTTCTACATATTAGTAAATACTATCAATACTTTTCAGGCATACTCTGTTTAGTTCTCACAACAACTTAATGAAGTAGGTACTATTATCTCATCAAGTTGCTGAAGTGAAGAAAGTACAAGTGACCTGCCCATGGTTAGAATGTTAGTAAGTGGAAATGCTGCTATTCTAATCCAGAAATACTATCTTCAGCTAATGCTCTTAGCCTTGTATGCCATCCCCCTGAGTATATGCTCCAGAAAGACAAATTTAGGGTCAATGTAAGGACAAACTCTCTCAGAGCTATCCTGAAGTACAACCTGAGCCACAACCTCTAAAAAGGTAGGAAGCTATGTAGCAATGAAGGTGTAAAAGCAGACTTGATGACCTTTTGGGAGGCAGAAATATTCTGGAGGGGTTCAAACATCAACAAGGAGGCTACAGTAGATGGCTTCTAAAATCTCTCTAAGCCCAATATGTTTCCTGCAGCATGAAATCACGCAACCAGACCCCTTGCCCACACAGGGTAGCTGTGCTACCTGAATTTGAGCCTGGGCATGCAGACACTGGGAATCTGTTTCCCACAGCATGCAATCACATGACCAGACCTCACACCCACACAGGGCAAGCACACATAGAACTCTGTTTTCTGCAGCACAGGAGTGGATCTCCTGATGACACAGAATGGCCGTGCAACCAGTTTCCCAAGCAGACTGGGGATCCTGATTCTTCACATGAGAGGCAGCACTGAACAATAATCACTTGACTTTCTTTCTTATCTTGTGCGCCTGGGATTCATGATTCCCAGTACCCACACACTAAGAGCCAGTGACTCCAATTCTCAGTGCAGGTGCACACAGGGACCCTGATTCTCGGTGCAAGGCTGCACCAAAAAACAGAGACTCTGAAGCATGATTATTGGTGTAGGCACAAGGGGACTCTGAATTTTGTCATGTACTAGGGTACTCTTGTTTCTCAGCACATGCCAGCAGGGCCCATATTTTCAGTGTGGCACAGGTGAGGTCCCTGATTCTAGGTGCATGCACAAGGCTGAACTGAGTGCTGAAGATGCTGATCCTGGGCAAGCATGGCACCCACCAACCCAAGGCAGCCACACATCTCAGTGTCAGAGCTCTTCAGTGACATTCAGGTGGCACAAATCTCCCACTGCACATGGCTCAGGCCCAGACAACTCAACATTTGAACTTTCTGGTGAGACATCAAAACAATCCCCAGAGGAAAGAAAAAGAGGAATCACCAAAAAGGAAATAAGTGAAATGAAGGTATGCAATATGATAGAAAAAGAATTCAGAGTAATGGTCATACAGTTCATAGACCCAATTGAGAAAATCAACAACCTATGCAAAATTCAGGAAGAAACCAAAAATGATATAGCTACAATCAAAAACACCAAGGAAGGTTTCAACAGTAGACTAGAGGAAGCACAGGATCAAATTATGAGTTAGAAGATAAGGTAGAGAAACAAACCCAATCTGAAAACCAACTGAGAAAAAAATTAAAAAGCAGGAGAGCCTAAGGGATCTTTGGGACAATAAAAAATGAAGTAACATACAGGCAATAGGACTCCCAAAAGGACAAGAAGAGCAGCAAGGATTAGAAAATTGATTTGAAGAAATAATGACAGAACACTGATATAGGAAAGAAAAAAGTTACATAAGTACATAGAGTCCCAAGCAAGATGAATCATAAAAGACCCATACCAAGACATATCATAATTACAATGGCAAATGTTAATGACAAGAGAGAATTTTAAAGGCTATAAGAGAGACAGAGTTACCTACAAAAGATACCCCATCAGATTATCAAATGATTTCTCAACAGAAACACATCAAGCTGTAAGGGAATGGAAGGAGGTATAAAAAGAGATGAAAAGCAAAGGGCTGAATCCAAGAATACTCTATCCAGCAAGACTATCAATCAAAATTGAAGGGGAAATCAGGAACTTTGCAAACAAAAAAAAAGAAGGCTAAGGGAGTTTATCACTACCAATCCAGCAATGCAAGAAGTGCTAAAGGGAATGCTATAAAAAGAACAAATAGAAAGGGAGGAAGGAACACAGGCATAAAGTACAGAAATGGCTACAAACAAGTACCTATCAATAATAACATTAAATATAAATTGATTAAATGTTCCAATCAAAAGAAATCCAGTGACTAAATGGATAAGAAAACATGGCCCATATATATGCTGTCTACAGAAGACCCACCTTAGAACAAGGGACTCACACAGACTGAAAGTGAAAGGATGGAAAATATCCATCAGGCAAATGGAAATATGAAAAAAAGCTGTGGTAGCAATACTTATATCTGAAAAAATAGACCTCAAATAAAGACCATAACAAGAGAGAAGAAAGTCTACTTCATAATTCTAAAGGGATTGACACAATAGTAGGATAAACTCTGCTAACCATTGATGAACCCAATGCAGGAGTACTTGAATATAAAAACAAACAAACAAAGAACACTTTGGGAAGATATCAGGGGAGAGATTGACATCAACACAATCAAAATAGGGGACATTAATACCCCATTAAATTAGCAAAAAACACACACAACAAGAACAAAAAAAAACACATGAATCCTAAATGATTCCTAGATCAGATGGACTTAATCGACATCTTTAGAACATTCCACCCCAAAACTACAGAATATACATTCTTCTCAAGCTCACATGGGACATTTTAAAAGATAGACCATATATTGGGACACAAGCAAAGTCTCTCCAAATTTAAGAGGATTGAAATCATATCAAACATCTTTTCAGATCACAATAACATAGAATTAGAAATCAATGACAGTAAAAACAACCACAAAAATTCAAACACTTGAAGGGTAAATAGCATACTATTAAACAATGATTGGATTACCAAAGAGATAAAAGAAGAAATAAAAAACATTTTGGAAACAAACAACAATGTAAACAGGACAATCCAAATCTTTGGGACACAGTGAAAGCAATCCTGAGAGGGAAGTTCATAGCATTACAGGGCTACCTAAAAAAAAACCAAGAAAAACTGATACTAAATCATCTAACTCAGCATCTTGAAGAATTAGAAAGAGAATAACAAGAAAAATCCAGTGTGATCAGAAGGAAGGAAATAATAAAGATTGGAGTAGAAGGAAATGAAATAGAGACCAAAAACAAACAAACAATACAAAAGATCAATGAAACCAAGAGCTGGTTCTTTGAAAGAATAAACAAGATTGACTAACCTCTAGTCAGGCTAACCAAGAAGCAAAGAGAGAGAACCCAATTAAACAAAATCAGAAATGAAAGAGATGAGATAATGACATACCCCACATAAATACAAAGTATTCTAAAAAAAAAAAAATACTATGAGCAATTCTGCTGCAACAAACTGGTCAACCTAGAAGAAATGGATATATTCCTAAAAAAATATGACCTTCCAAATCTCAACCAGGAGGAATAAAAAAATCTGAATAGGCCAATGACTGGAGGGAATTGAAGCAGTAATCAAAAAACATCCAACACAGCAGATGATTGGATTAAAAAACTGTGGTATATCTACACACTGGAATACTACACTGCGGTAAAAAAGAAGGAGCTCATACCATTTGCAACAACATGGATGGAAATGGAAAGCATTATACTTAGTGAAATAAGCCAGAATGAGAAAGACAAATATCACATGATCTCACTCATCTGTGGAATATAAGGAATGACATAGACTGATGATCAAAATCAGATCTAGAGAATGAGAAACGTCAATCAAAACATCAAACCTCAGGGAAGGTGGGGGTGGGTGGGAATAACGGGGAGAGATCAACAGAGGGACTTTCATACATGCATATGAGCATAATCATTGGGCACAGACAATAGAGAGAGTGGGGCATGAGAGGGAATCCATACAGTGGTCACCATAAACTTAAGAGAAATTGCTTCATGAGACAAAGATTTTTAAATTAAACTCTGTAACATGAAAATCATTTTGGAAGGTAATAAAGAGAAGTTTCCTTTAAATGTCTTAAGGATTGTAATTGAAAGTCAATATATTTGGCCTCTTGAGCTAAGGTAAGCAATCTGTGTTTTTGCCTCCCTGAATAAGTTTATATAAAGTTACAAAAAGAATTTGGCAGCCCGTTTGAAATTGAATTGCCATGACCTAGAAAAAAGAATATCCTTACATATTATTCTACAATACCATTTAACTTTTGATATTTCACAACAGCATATTGTACAACTATCCCAAATGAATTTACAAACTAATTCTTTGAATGTTTAGCAGTAATTTAAAGAAAAGGAGATGAAAGAATTGAATCCCTTTCAGGAGGAATTAAGACACTGGGAAGGCACTTGAGCATTCTATACTGGCCCCTCTTTCCTCTTTTGCCAAGAGGGACCCACTTCTCACAACTCAATGGCCCTCAGCTGTAGCCTGAGCTCTCCATTCACACTGAGGTTGAAGCCTCGAGGTGGCTGGTATAATGGATCTGTCTCTCACCAAATGGTGTGAGCTGGGCCCTCCCTAGAGAAGGAACCTGAATTCCCCAAGATAAGTGATCAGTGTCTGGGCCCCTGCCAGCAGGAGAGGGGATCCCCAAGGCAGGTGCTGGGCGTGGAGGCCACAGGGGCATAGGCTACCATAGAGACATAACTGAACCTCACAACACCCTACTTGGCCCTGGAGGATGACTGGTTAGCCAGAGATGGGTAAGATTCCTCAGGGAAGGAACAACCTAAGACAGGCACAGTCACAGAGAGGCCATCAGGAGAGAACTTGGGGGTCAATAGAGGTAGGGCACAGACCCTCACCCCTCCCAACCTTGCAGGGGTCTGAACCTTCACCCCTTCTGAGGGAAGTCTCCTGCCCCCATGGATACCTCACTTCGCATGCTCAGTACAGATTGGGACCCAGGTATCAGACAGAGATGTGGCCCAGCTCAGATCAGGACCCAGGTAATGGACAGAAACATGCCGACAGCAGCTGCCCTATATCTAAGTTCAGCCTAGCGCTAGGAATGTTCACTGCCTACTCAATAATGCAAATAAATTTTTCCACTAATATATACAGGGTAATCTAAGATTGTTGGTATAGTATTAAATTTGATAGTAACAGAGTTATCAAGCTTTCAGAGTAATTTAAATTGGCGAACTGAAATAAGTGAACACCCAAGAAAAATTAAGTGTACTGGACAAAAAGCTGTTTATAAAGTACTAATTAAAATTTCTAATGATAGCTCATCTCATGGTAAAATTGCTTCATATGCAATAAACATAAAACAGGCATATTTGTGTGCAAAAAATTAAAATTTAGTTATCAAGATTGCATTAAAAAATTTACCAAATTCTCCATTAATCAAAAAAAGGTGGGGAGAGTAGGATAATATCATGTAAGGAAAAATATCTGGTAAGTAAATTACATCTAGAAAATTTTCACTTTAGAAAATTAATTTCCATTTGTAACACTAACAGCAAGACACCCAGGAAAAACACACATGGTGTCAAAATAAGTCAAAGGAAAAGCAGGTAGGGAAAAATAGAAAGGACCCCAAGTCAATTTCATAGAAAATATTTTTTATTAACTCTTGGTTGAGAATATGTTTATATACTTTCAGAAAACAACTCCAAGACCAAGTGGACTCCTGCAACAAAGGGGAACTGACAGGTGTGCACCAACCATGAAGACAAAAGGAGTAACAGTCCAGAGATGGAAGATGCTGACGACGCCTTGCCATGCAAGCAGTCAGCAGCTGTGCATCGCTGCAGAATGCCTAGGACCAAACCAGAGAGGGTCAGACTGGCATTGCCATCATTTGTCCACTATCCAGATACCATTGATGACATGTACACATAAGGAACTGTTTGACATTGAAACTGGGACTCAAACATTTTTCTTTTGCTCTTGTGGGTTTATTTCTACCCTACAGGGGCAAGATGTTTTTAAAGACGAGAATCGGGGGGTGGGAGAGAGCAGATGCAGAGGCAAAGAAGCAATGAATAGACTCGTGCTACAGTGGGAAGCAGGGGAGGTTGAGGGGAAGAGGCCTGTAGGACATCAACCGAATGACTTGTATGCATGTGTGTAGGCATAGCCTGGGGTTACAGGGCAATGGGGCAGCAGGGTGAGAGATGAGTGAGGGCATTTACTGGGGGGTGGAGAGGGCAATAGGGAAAAAATCATCCAACAAACAAAAGCCCTGGACCAGATGGCTTTATAGGGAAGTTTTATCAAACATTCAAAGAAGAAATAAAACCTATCTTTCTCAGACTATTTCAAGAGGAAGGATCACTTCCAAGCTCTTTCTATGAAGCCAGCTATTACCCTAATACCAAAACCAGATAAAGATAACACAAGGGAAAATAATTACAGGCCAATATCCCTCATGAACATAGATGCCAAAATCCTCAACAATATTCTAGCAAATCGAATCCAGCATTACATTAGAAAGATCATACACAATGACCAAGTGGGATTTATTCTGGGGATGTAAGGAAAATACAAAATCCATAAATCAATAAATGTGATACACCACATAAACCAATGTGAAAATAAAAAACATATAATCATATCCGTTGATACAAAAGAAGCATTTGACAAAATCCAAAACCCTTTCTTGATAAAAACTCTCAGTAAGGTGGAAATAGAAGGATCATACCTCAACATAATAAAAGTCATGTATGACAAACCCACAGCCAACATCATACTCAATGGGAAAAAATAAAACCATTTCCCCTAAGAACAGGAACAAGACAGGAATGCCCACTCTCACAACTCCTGTTCAACATAATAATGGAACTACTAGCCATTGTGATCAGACAATAAGAAGAAATAAAAAGCATCCAAATTTGAAAGGAAGAAGTAAAACTGTCTTTATTTACAGAAGACATGATATTGTACACAGAAAACCCCAAAACCTCCATCACAAAACTAGTAGACTTAATAAATGAATTCAGCAATGTACCAGGATACAAAATTAACACCAAGAAATCTATGATTTTTCTAGAAACCAATAATGAACTCACAGAGAGAGAAATTTAAAAAAGCAATCCCATTTACCATTGCAACAAAAAATTAAGATAACTAGGAATAAACTTAACCAAAGAGACAAAGGATTTGTACTCAGAAAATTTCAGGATACTAAAAAAAAGAGATAGAGGAAGATATGAACAAATGGAAGAATATACCTTGTTCATGGATTGGTAGAATCAACAACATTAAAATGTCCATACTACCCAAAGCACTTTATAAATTCAATGCAATCACCATTAAAATATCAATAGCATTCTTCAAAGACCTAGAACAAATTCTCCAAAAATTCCTCTGGAATAAAAAAAGACCCCAAGTAGCTGTAGCAATCCTGAGAAAGAAGAACAATTTTGGAGGGATCACAATACCAGATATCAAGCTATACTACAAAGACACTGTTCTTAAAACTTCCTGGTACCGGCACAAGAACAGACCAGTGGAACAGAACAGAGAACCCATAAATCCACCTAAGCCAGTATGCTCAATTAATATTTGACAAAGGAGACAAGAGCATATAATGGAGTCAAGACAGTGCTTCAATAAATGGTGTTGGGAAAACTGGACAGATACTTGCAAAAATAATGAAACTAGACCACCAAAGTACACCATACACAAAAATAAATTCAAAATGGATAAAGGACTTAAATGTAAGATGGGAAACCAAAAAAATCTTAGAAGACATAGGCAGCAAAATAACAGACATTTGTTGTAGCAACATCTTTACTGATACAGCTCTTAGGACAATAGAAACTAAAGAGAAAATAAGCAAATGGGACTATATCAAAATAAAAAGTTTTTGCACAGCAAAATAAACCATCAACAAAACAACAAGAAAGCCCACTGAATGGGAGAAAATATTTACCGATGTTATCTCTGATAAGGATTTAATCTCCAATATTTGCAGGAAATTCATACAACTTAACAAAAGAAAGATAAACAGTCAAATAAAAAAAATTGGCAAAGGACCTAAATAGACATTTTTTGAAAGAGGACATTCAGAAAGCCAGGAGACATATGAGAACATGTTCGAAGTCACTAATCATCTGAGAGATGCAAATCAAAACAACAATGAGGTACCATCTCACACCTGTCAGAATGACTATCATCAACAAATCAACAAAGGACAAGTGCTGGAGGGGTTGGGGAGAAAAAGGAACCCTCCTTCACTGTTGGTGGGAATACAGACTAGTGCAGCCCTGAGGAAAACAATATGGCGTTTCCTTTAAAAAATTAAAAATGGAACTGCTATTTGACTCAGGAATACCACTTCTAGCAATATATCCCAAGAAAACAGAAACACCAGTCAGAAAGGATATATGTACCCTTATGTTCATAGCAATACAATTTATAATAGCTAACATTTGGAAACAGCCTAAATGCTCATCATCAGATGAATGAATTATAAAATGGTGGTACATCTACACAATGGAATACTATGCTGCTGTAAAAAAAAAGGAATTCATACCATTTACAACAGCATGGATGGAACTGGAGAGCATTATGCTAAGTGAAATAAGCCAGTCAGTGAAATATAAATACCACATGACCTCACTCATTTGTGTAATATAAAGAACACTATAAACTGTTGAGCAAAAATAGAGCAAAGAAGTGTTGAACAGACTGTCAAACAATAGCAGGAAGGTAGTGATGGTTTTTGGTGGGGTAAGAGATCAACCGAAGGACTTGTATGCATGCATATTAAGCACAACCAACAGATGGAAGACACTGGGGGGTAGGTGTGGACAAGTGCTGGGGAGCAGAGGAAGCTGGGTGGGTGGGGGGAGGTCAATGGGGGGGGAAAGGATACATATGTACTACTATTTGTAAAACCTTAAACAATAAAATAAATTTTTTAAATAAATAAATAAAATCTCCCCAAACCCTAAAATTCCCTAGCTGTGTGAGTCAACAACTATTGCCCATGGAACATTATAAGAAGGATCAAAAGAAAAAAACAAACAAACAGCCTTTTGGCTATATCCAATTAAACCAAGTCTAATCAAATACAAACAGACCAGAATGTTCTTCCTTAAGCAAGGGCTCACCCTAAGTCAGAGAAAAAGACCCATCTTTTCTTTCCCCCCTCCAAATCATTCTCAGGCAAAGGATTGATAACATTCATTTACACTTCAGTATAAATTGGCTAAAGTTAATGCTTTCTTTCTTTATCTCAAGTGATCTCGATACTAGAGCAAAGCTGTAATTACAAAATCAAAGACTCTGACTCCTATTAAAGAGCATCCTAATAAATAGGAACAGTGGGAGAGGCATATACAAGGAAGTAAATCTTGAGCTTGGATATATACACCTCTGGAAGCTTCCTACTCAACAGATATGGGTAGGTTTGGCAGAGATCATAGCCCATGGACAAAGACAACAGTATAGTGATAGCTAACGGGGAAGTGGGGGCTGAGTGGAGGTGGGTAAAGGAGAAGGGGGAAATGGGGTACATTTGTAATAGTGTCACCAATAAATAAATATATATACATTGATAAAGAAATAGAACAAACTGTTTCTTAGAGTCTTGCTGCTCAAAGAACAGGAAGCCATAGATTTTAAGCTGAATTTCTTCTTTATGCCACCTCATATCATCTTCCCTGGTAGGACTTATGGGCTGATACATCATAAGAACAGCCTCACCACCTGGACATGAGGTTTTACCGGTTAATGTGTCAATGTTCCCTCCATTCTCTATTCAACATTTGTAATATCAAGTCAAATATTTCCTGATATGCTGGACAGCTCCATCAAACCAATTTAATGTACTATTTTAAGTAGATGAAGGCTGGTAAATAGAAATGGTCCTGGCTCTAGAATCATGGAAGAACCTCAGATTGGTGAAGAAAAAATCTTTAAAAACAATCTGGCCCAACCCCTTGGACTCTCAGCCAAGATAATGAAGCTCAGAAAAGGAAGAGTCCCTGCTTGACATTCCCCAGATAATCAGCAGCAGAGTTGGTTCTTCAATTCTCTGACTATCTAGATCAATGTTCCTGCTATATTCATGTTGCTCTTCCTGCCCTATAATATGACAGATGTTTCATTTCTCCATCCTCAGAAGCTCCATAATTCCTTATTCCTCTACAGAAAATGCCACCTGCTCAGTACACACAAACTGATCTTTGATATGCCTACATGGCACATTTCTAATCCACTGTTCTCTGGTGGACCCTAGAAGTATAACTCAACCTCAAAAGGCTAGAATAATTTATGCCCCAAACTTCCTATTTATGTGCCTCGTTTGCCTTCTTAGCATGATCCACCTATCCCTTGGCTCCTCTACTGCAAAAGACTCAGCAAAAGTTAGCTTGTGACTAAGATCTCACTGGATCTGAGTTCCAATACTAATCAAGGAAAGAGTAGAGTAGTTAGGTTCCCTAAGAACTTGCATGGTCAACTGATCAATACAGCCCACTTTGCTCAGGGAATACCATCCTTATTGGTGGTATCTGGTTTCTTGCTTAAGGCCCTGGCCTACGTTTTCTTTACCTTTATCCTCTGGTAGTAAAGAAAATGTTTTTGAAAGACAAAGGTATCTATATGTATTTAGACCAGGAGGTGTTAAGAATCCCTCACTGACTGGATCTCTAACGGGAATAGTGCATATGAGGCCTGAGTCCTCAGGCCCTGTGTCTCATACCCTAGAGATAGGTAACCAGACTTCATGTCCTCCAGAAATGACTACACTGTGTTTACTTGATATATCAAGTCCATTCTGGAAACAGAGCCAACGGAGGAATTGCCAATTCTCTCATTCAATGTCCAGACATCACAAATCAAGGTTCTTCAGGTGCCACTCACTTCTGAACAGCAAAAGGGAGATCCAAAAGATTCTGAGTATGGTTTCTATGATGAACCCCTAACAAGGAGAACAAGATATTTATAAGAAGGATTGTCAAAATACCAGACATTCTTAGCCCTTTCTACCTAGCTCAAAGAGGTAGCTGCTGCTAAGTGCTGGACAGTTGTGTTTGTTTAGGATTCAGTACATACTGGCAATGAGATATTAATAGCACTAGTAATAAGAAGGCCTGAGGAGAAAAAATGTTAACAGGTGCATTATGACTCATAATAATATCTATACTGATGGAAAAAGAAAAGAATATATACAATTATCATGATTTTCAAAAATTTTATACTTACACTCTTCCTCTTTTCAATTCATCAAGACCACCAAAGCAATGTAGACATGATACTAGGGAAGCCTAAGATGATCCCTAAATGAATCCAGGGATAGGCTATACTAAGAAAAAATAGGCCCCAGGACCCAGATTATAGTCTTCAACTCAGAAAGTCAATCAAGACATTTGATTCATACTATGGATTAATAGCAGGGCCTTGAAAGGAAAGCTCCACCACCAAGAGAACAATTTAGAGTGTCTTCTACTGGTACCAGTTCATAAATACCATATTCTTAGTATAAAAAATCAAAATGTTTTAAGAAATTTGCTTAGATTACAGCCTAAGGGCCAGCGGCTTTACTAACAAATCAATTCAGACTTTGCTGATAGATGCCAGGTTCTCAGAAATCCAGGGTGATTAGGTACAGCTCTGTCTAGAGCGTGGGGTATAAACTATATTACTCTCAACATTGCTATCAGTTTGGGGATTCTCAGAGAGACCTATAGGTTCACCTCCTTGAATGCAGAGGACATCACCTTGGTCAGGCAAATCTCCTACAATTAGCCAAAAGAAGTACTGAATAATGTCATCCAAAGCATGTGCACAGTCAGAAACCATTAAAATGCATCATGCAAATGTAAATGAGTGCTAATGCCATTTGAAATTCTGGAATGGAAGGGAAAAAAATCTTTGCAATCCATGGAAAAAGGCTCTCCCTGCTAATGTTAGCCTCAACTCACAGATACTGCAATGAATCACCTCCAGGGCCACAAACAAGACCTTCTACATAAATGGTTAAAGCTAGGGGCCTATGTCTACTTGGAGTTTTGGTGGATAAACAAGCTGGCATATCTGAACTCATTCCAAAAAAGCAAAATACTATTGCCATTATCTTGGAATTGGAGGTGCATTTTCAAGTGTTAACAGTCTTATTAGCAGCCTAAGCACACCCTTTCCTTATTATTCTATAGCACAGAAAGCATAGAATGAAGATTCAGGAGGGAGTAAAATCACTAATTAGGATGCACAAAGAATCAGTCCCTCCACTGAAATAACCCTTAGCTGACATGACTGAGAGGACTAACTTTTTCAGAATTCTGTATTCTAATCCAAACCTTACAGCAACTTCATGCAGAAAACTGAGGCTAAAATTTGCTAAGAGAATGTTGAGGTATTTTCCCTAATTTGCAACCATTCCCCATTCCCCAGCAGCTGAGACAAGGGTGGCCTATATAATTCATGCAGCTTGCTGGTGCCAGTGGGCTAATGACCTTGTTCTTAAAATACTGTAGCTATGTGTTTTGACCTATTTGGCATTGAGGGACAAACACAGAGGCTAACTTTTGTTTTATATCCCTACCTCTTGGGCTCAAGTGGCTTTTGGGGCTGTTACTTCCACTGTTGAAAGATTCAAAGACATATACTTCCCATACCCACACAAGATAGAGGATGGTAGAAGGGGAAAGAAGCAAAAAGGCCCAATATCACAGGAGGGAAGAGATTGAGGAAGAAATTTCTTGCAAGAATAATAACTCAGAAAGGCTACCATGCATACTGAGGAAGTTAAAGTGCTACACACATGCCCTGAATCAGATGCATACTCAGAAAAAGCATGAGGGGAGTATAGAGTGTAGGTTTGCACTTCTGGAGGATTTCTGGGTTATATACAAGCAGGAGAGTAGGAGATGGCTGAGGTAGAGTTGTGGGTAACCTGGAGTAGTGTTGAAGTAGTGCCCCAGCTCAGAGCCATCAAAGACTATAAGAGTAGTTTTTTGTTTGTTTTTTTTCTCTTCTTGGTTCTAGGAATTTAAATAAATATTTCTTAGATCACTAGCTGGACAATGAGACTTCAGTGTTCACAGATGACAAGGAATAGAGTCTATTAAAAAAATAGTTTGGAAAAGTCACTAAACAAATGGACAGCTCCAGCCCTCAACTACCAACAGCATACCCTGTAAGGAGAGAGAATCTGATATCCAGAGTTACCACACTATAATATTCAAAATGCCAAGTTTTCAAAAATAATTGCAAGGCATACAAAGAAACAGAAAATTATGGCCCATTCACAGGAAAAAAAAAACTGACAGAAACCATAACAGAAGTCTAGACATTGTACCTCCTAGACAAAGACTTTAAATCAGCTCTAAATATTCATGGTCCTGGGTACAAATCCTATTTTTTCACTAATTCCTACAAGATAATTGTCACTTCTATTCTTTGGGCCTATGTTTGTTTCCTCAGTATTTATACATTGAGAAAGTCAGGCTGATCACTGATCCCCTGTTGGGACCCAGGGGACAATTTAGCCCTGAAGATGTGTTGTAGTTGTCTCTCACAGTATTTCTTTTTTTTTAATGTGAATTACATGTCAATACTTTAAAATATGGGTATTTTTACATAAAATTAAATTCCTGGCTTTTCTTGAAAATACTGGAATATCTCAACACACTGGACTTCCCTTCCTCCTATACCTGATTTCACTGATGAGAAACATCCAAGTCTTTTGCTCCCTTTAGATGGAGCATAAATTTCCCAGTTAGACATAGGCCTATATTTACCCACTCTCAGACTGACTTACTCTCATTATCTGTCTTGCCCCTGTAAACATCTAATTCAGTCATTCCTGGCCAAAATGGGTCTTTCCAACTCTAAATCTACTGTGAGTCTAAGGTTTCACATGGGTGAAAAGCATTCCCCAAGTGCAGCCAAGAAGAGATGCTATATAATTAAAACACTTTGGAACAGTGGGGTTTCTTATAAATAAGAAAGCTTTATTTTCTGTGACATCTGATCTGCAAAAAAATTATGGTAATGATTTGATTAACTCATCCTTTCATTCCCCTACCTCCAGGCAGGCCTAAAACCAGAGAAATCTAAAATTTGAAGAAAATAAATACACACATACACACACACACACACACACACACACACACACACACTGATGCAACCTGAGCAGGCTCTTAAATTTCTGACCAAACCCATGCCTTGTCATGCAGGCCTTGTCTACCAATAACTGGATGTCGTGTGTCCTGTACGCAGCTTGTCTCAAAGTAGATAGATAGCAATCCCTCTTCAGGCTATAGACCAGAGTCAGAACAAAGGTTCATTTTTACATGTTGACAAAGTAAAAGTGCCTGTATAATTTGGAGTTAGGGTCTATCATTCAAAAGGAGGCCCCACCACAGGGTTGAGATTTAGCATTTGGAGACACAGTAATATCCCAGCAGTCTGCTCTCAGCTTCCAGTGGAGACTAGTCCAGGAAAGCAGCTAAAGATGTCAATAGCTAGATAAGGAAACTGATATTCAGTAAGCTGTAATTTATTTAACCTAACCAACTTCTAGGAAGGTACATCATCACCTGTATGGCTCTCGTAAAGACATGTTGTCCCCAGTACAAAAGGGAGAACACACACATACACATTATACACATGCAAAATGAAATTCTGAACAACTGAGAAGGCAAATATTTGACTCAGTAGAAAAAACATGTACACAGCAATTTCTTGTACAATAGCCAAAATGGTGTCACTCCCTATCTATAGGTATCTAGCATATCACAGATTACAAAGGATTTTCACAAGACTCAATTATCCCCATTTTGCAAGGAGTAAAACTGAGCTTCAAATATGTACAGGAAGCTACTTAAGCTGCACTACTAATAACAGAACTGAGACAAGAATATCAAACTCTACATTGTGATTAATCTGATTAATATCAGTTAGGGCTAACTTGGACAGTGCCTCACAAAACACCCTTGATTACTGTTCTAATACTGGGATGTTCATACAGCAATGAGACTTCCATTTAAGGAATGAAAGTGCCTTGCTAAATTAGTTACAAATTTTGTCCAATGATCTCCAGTTAGGCAAAAGTCTTTTCTTTGTTATATGCTTTTATGTCACATGCCAAATAACCTAGTACTGATGTTCTCCAGGTGCTACTGAATCTCAGCTCAGGGTCAGTCTGGATAAATCCAGTAACTATCCTATAACATGGAGGTATAGCATCCCAGAAAATGGCCCATTTGCCTACCAACTACATCCCTAATGAAGATTCAATTGATCAGTGAGATTTATCTCTATTTCCTACCTAGATATGTTAGAACTTGAATACATTTAGAGAATGTTTTAGAAATGAAGAAGAAAAATAAAAGCCCATGATCATATACCAAATATGTAGAATAGAGTTAGCAGTGTTTCTACGGTGCCATTCTACCCTCAACCAAAAATCAATGTAGAACAGCAATTTTCAACCAGTGGGCCAGGGAAAGCACACTGATGTGCTGCAATAATTTTTAAAACAAGAAATACCTGACTATTTAGTCTGGGGACTGACATCTTTTCCCTTAAATTGTCAAATTAAAAAAGGACAACAGCCAACACAACAATAGCTATCCAGTGTGACCGAATCAAAATTATACCTATTTTTGTCAGACTGGCAAAAAATATAACATATTTTGGTGTACCACAAAATGTTAGTAATTAGTTTGTATTGTCATTAAAACATTTGAAACTTACTTATATAGAGGAATAAAGACAGCAAATTTATTTTAAAATATCTACTAGAAAAGAGCTTCCATAACCTCCATAATCTAATCCCTTAACTATCACACAATGTTACTAGAAATGTATACCTACACATAAACACTCATTCATGAGAACTGAAAGGTCTACCTAGAATCCAATAGTCACATCATTCATGCCAACAGCAGCCTATCCCAATTTCCTTTTACTGGCAATACCATAACAGCTGGCTCCTAAGTTCCATGATACTTCCTTTTAGCAATCTGAAGGCCATTAGAGTATCACTAAAATAAACAAAAAAGTTATATAATAATCAAATTCTCATTCTGAATGCAATCTGAGGCAAAAGGGAATGCTTAGTTTCTCACAGAATAATCACTGGTATAGTAGACAGAGTATTAAAGCTCTAAGTTATGATTTAGGCTCTGCCATTAACAATCCTGATCTATTATTGTGCTATTTTATGCTATCTCATGCAGTAGCAATTAGTCACATATGGCTAACAAACATCTGAAATGTGACTAGTGTGAATTGAGATGTGCTGTAAATAGGATACTCACCAGATTTCAAAGACTTAGAGAAATATATGATTAATAATTTCGTAGTAATAGTGTATTATATTATACTACAGGCCCATTGCACGATATTTGTACAAAAATAGGCCTTCCTTCCCCTGGTTTCACTCCCAGCCGCTCGGGAGCTGGCACGACCACGCTCCCCTGCTGCCCAGGAGCTGGCAAGTCCTTGCTTCTGTCCAGAGTACTGCTCTTGTAGCTCCCTCCACCACCTCCTTCCCCCTCATAGCAAGCGCCCCGCCCCTCCTGGCAGCTCCACACCTGCATATGCAAATTAGACCACCATCTTTGTTGGGTAATTTGCATACTTATTCTGATGGGCTGTGATCATAGCAGAGATATGGTCAATTTACATGTTTGTTTATTATTAGATAAGACTAGAGGCCCTATGCATGAAATTCATGCAAGAGTAGACCTTTGCAGCTCTGGTTGCCTTGGCCATCACAGCCCCGGCTTCATCTAGAAGGTTGTCTGAAAATTTGTCCAGACAGTCATTCCAATGTTCAGTCATTTGGTTGATTTGCATATTATACTTTGATTATTATGGATATTATATGATAGTATTTTGAATAGATTGGATTAAATAAAATATACTAAAATTCATTTCACTTTTACCTTTTTTAAAACTTTTTTTTTAGTGTGGCAAGTAGAAAATTTTTAATTATATATGTGGCTTGCATTTGTGTCTCACAATATATTTCTACTGCGCTATGCTTGTCTAGAACAAGTGTTCTCGATATCAAAGATTCTGACTTGACCAGCCTGGGTTTTAGTGTTTGTTTGTTTTTTAAACTATTCAATGGAATAATTTCATTGGGCAACTGAGAACTAATAAACTAGACTCTATATTATGTATTCCTGGGCCAGCCAGTGGTGTTCTTAAATATTAGCATCAGCTCACACAGATGGCTGCTTCAACTCTGCTCATAGGAACATCCCTCTTGGCCTTGGATGTAGGAGCATCAATGCCAGCTCATTTATATTCTAAAGCCTGGCTCTGTCATTTTCCTCCCAGAGCCATTCTGCCTTGCTCAATCATTTTGTCCCAAACCTTGATGTACTGCTTATTACAAAAATAACATTTCACTAAAAGTGAAATACATTTGGGTTTGGGTGACATTGTCACAAGGTGCAGTTTAATCCTTCTTTTAAAAAGGGGGGGGGCTGTCATTCTAAGACATACAAGCTGTTTGTGTACAGGGCCTCATGTTAGTTACAAAGGTCCATGGTTATTGATGTGTTCTTTTTTACTACCCCTGGAACCAATTCATCAACGAGCAAAGCTGAGCTGGGAAACAGATGGCATTTGAAGACCCTGGTGAAAGATGCCATATACATAGATAAAAAAGATTGGATATTTCATTAGGACATTTTCAGGACAAAGGGGATAAGAGGTCACTTTGTTCACTTCTCTGCTTCTGACCAGTGCCCTCACCAAGGTCGTTCCAACCCCTTAACAGTGTTTCCTGGGTTTGAACCCTCCAAGGAAGGAGACTTCTTCCAACCAATATGGCCAGCCTTGATATATAGATCTTTTTGGATCTAATAAGGGGTTAGTAGTGATGAGGATGAGGATAAAGATGACAAGTAAGCAAGTTAGCATTTGTCATGTACTCACTATATACCAAGCCCTATGTAAACACTTTACTCACATATGTGATTTTATTTAATCCTTGTAAAAAGTCTGTTATTCCTATTGTTCAGATGAGAAAATTGGGTCTCAAAGAGGTGAAAAGTCTTACCAAAAGCCATAGAGCTAGAAGGTAATAAAACTGAGACTGCCTCTCAGTTGTCTGATTCCAAATATCCTGTCTCTTCCTTCATTCCACACAGCTATCATTCTAATCTTGAGGCCCTTCATCGCCCAAAAGTTGAAACTATTCTGATCTTTGGTTTGGGACAGGACTTGATCCTTATTTTACAGAAGAAATTAACAAAAGGTGATAGGCTGTGGTGAGGATAATGATAAGACAACCTTATATTGCATTGGTACTTTGGTGGTCACAAAGTTGTTGTTTTTTTACATGTATTTTCTCATTCATTATGACATCCCCTGGCATGAAAGAATTGCCAAGATAATTTTTTGGATGGGAAAAATCAGAGCTCATAGTTCCCAAAGATCTGATTCAAGCTCTTACCTCTTAAATATGGTCAAATGCTGGGTCACCAGGCCAATGCTCTTCTCCTATAGCATCTTACTAATTGGTGACCCAAAAGAAGCAGTAACTGCTAAGGAGCCTGTCCAATAGTCCTTTTTGTTAAGGGCCAGGTTCTTCAAGGTATAATGTAAAACGAGCCAATGCTTTGCAAGCCCAATCAGGCTGATTCCCACCCAAGCACATCTTAGATACCAGCCGCTTGAGTCTCTTGCAAAAAGTAAGATTCCAATCAGTAAACTATAGCCCCTGAAAAAATAGGGAGCACACACTTATACTTAACAACTGAAGACAATCCTGAGACAATATACAGGTGTGTTCACACTTCCCAAAATGAGAAAAAGAAAGAAGAGTGAGGAGGAGAAAAAAGGGAGGAGAGAGATGTGTAAAAAGAAAGAATGAAAAAGAGGAGACGAGTACAAAAAAAGATAGCAGAAAATAAGAATAAGAAAGTAAAATCCACAGCAATATAGATTAAAAGGTCTTAAAAAACATCAAGGCCAAAAGGGAAGTGATTTCACAGCAGGAGGAAGTAGGTCAGGATTAGTAAAATAAACAAGAAAAAAATAAAAAAGGTTCAAAATTAGAAAGTAAAAAAATTAAAGGAAGACTAGGTCTTGGATAGTATACCACAAAAAGAAGTAAAATGTGAGAGAAGCCTCCATGAGATAAATGATCAATATAACAGGGGCTGGTGAGGGGAAATCCAGGGGCAAGCAGCCAAGGAGACAGGAGAGAAGAGTGAAGGCTGACACTCACCCTCACAAAGCTGGCAGGAAACCATCCCTCCTCATCGTCGATCTGGCCCCACCACCAATCCTTGTTGGAAGCATCCAAGACTTTGATGACGTCGCCAGCTTTAAATGCCAACTCCCGGTTGGCCATGGTGACGTGATCCCATACTGCCTCAGCACTAACGATGGAATCTCCAGTGATCAGCTTAGGAGACAAAATGAGAATGTTTTCAGTCCACACAGCTAGCTATCTTACTTGCCCCTTTACCCCACCCACAGAGCTCTACTACTTGATGGGAAAAGTCACATACTAGTGGTGAAGACTAGGGGTAAGAGAGATGGCACTGTAAGTACAAGCACCACTAAACTATAAGGCAAACAATACTGTCAACTACATTAGCCAGTGAGTGAAATGGCCCAGAATGTGAATATGGACTACATAGGCCTCACGTTTTTACCCCTACTCATTATCTCCTCCCCCAATGAAGAAAGAAAGCACCAGCCCATCTCTCCTTAGAGCTTCAAGGCAGCTGAAGGTCTGGAATGGGTAGAGAGGCTGAAATCAATGCTAAAACGAGGCTCAAGAACATTTGCTCTAAATTCTCTGCATTCCTCTCCCTTTCCTCCTCTTCATTGTAACTAACCAACTGAGAGTTGGTGGTACATTTTAACACCACTGTAACCCACCCCCAGAGGTTACAGACCATGTCATTCCTCACATACAATGGACCCCAGTCCTGCAGTCTCCTGGTTGCCACCCACACATGATGCCATGGGTATGAAAGAATATGGCTTTCTGTGATGACTTGCTCCAAAGAAACTCAACATTGGCACAGATTCACTCAGTGATTTGGACAAACCGCCCTATGATATACATAGAGAGGTGTAAGTTGATTTCTGCATTTGATAGATGGCAAAACTGAGCCAAGGGAAGTTAAGGGGTGACCTCAGAGTCACCCAGCAAAGCTGGGGTTGTGAACAGACCCTAACTTTGTGGTTATTAGGACTGGGCTCCACACAGCATCAGGCAGACATCTATCTCTCTGCCACATGAATACACATATGAACATGTTCACGACACTCATCTAAGCACAATAAATAGGATAGAGTAGGGAAATAGTCTGCCTCTTTCTAGCTACCATCCTGACCACTGTATTATTTGCTCAATTTTTCCCTAAGTGGTTCCTGCCAACATGGGCTATGAGTTTCCCTGGCATTTGCAGAAACAGATTCCAGAATAGAGACCATATGGCCTGTCAGGCAAAGAACTCAAATACTCTCTCCCCAGCAATGAATAGCTGAACATTTCCTTTAACAGTCACCTTTTTCATCAGTCTGCTTTGATGAAGGACTAATTTACCAAGGCAACATGGCTCTTGACAAGACAGTTCAAAGACAACAGAGACAGGATATGGAACATATATCCTGTAACAGGTCTACCTTCCAATATATCAGCCAGAAAATAACACTATTTGTTATCTCCTGCCTGGTGCATCCTTCATTGCTCAAGTTTCTAGCTATTGTGCCTTTGAGAGAAGGTAAGGTATGGGGGAGCTCCTCAGCATGAATGTAAAAGAGATTTCCAATAGGACCTTTTATAGCATCACCTTTCAAGTACCTCGTGATTTACTGTTTACAAAGTGTTTTCAAATCTACTGTATCACTTGATCCTTCTTGAATGAGCTGTTTCCATATTTAAAGATGAAGAAATGGGTTCAAAGAGAAGGACTGGCCCTTTGGTTAATCACACAAGCAATAAATTATGGAGTCTTATAACCCATCATACTGGACTATCAATGTTTTCTAATTAGCTATACTGAATTCATAGAACTCCATCCCACAATATCATAAACTAGATGGCTCCTATTCTTAAATAACCCAAACAAAGAGAGTTGAACAGCCACTTTTAATGATGCTCCTACCTATGAGGAGATTTATTTTTATGTTGAACTTGTTTTTTTCCCAACTACACTAAAAATCAATTTCTTCTTGTTCTCACTTCAGTGGAGAATTGCTGATCACTGGCCTCAATAAAATAAATCCTTATAGAGAAGTCTCTATAAGCAAATATAACACCAACTCAGAGCATCATGAAGGTCTGTGGTTTAAAGCTACATCCTTGGCTTTTTACCAAAGGTCAAAAGAATATATTAGCATCAGTTACCAACACCCTGCTCAGGATGTTATCTGTGGTGCTGTTTGAGGATCCATAGGCCCAGATCTGGTTGATTCCACTGTCAATGCTCTTCCTATAGTGTACTTTTCTTATTAGGGACTCCATGCTTGGTTTTTCCCAGGAGCAGTTGCTTCACTCTTACACCCATTTAGTGCAGTTGACTTCTCCGGGCCCTCAGGTCAGACAGCCCACCTATACTCTAGTCAAGCCAATCTAGTACTCACTGGCCACAAATCAATGGGCAAACCTGTTGTCAAGACCTACTTGTAATCAATGATAGTCAGAACTATACAGCACTTTAAAGATTATCACCCTTCAGCCCTCATTTTATAAGTCAAGTATACTATAGCAGATGTGACTTGTTTATGGTCATCAGATGGCTAGCTTTCTGGACCTATTTTGCCCCAACATAACACCATATAGAGAAGAGGTAGAAAAAAAATCACCCAGATTTAAGACCTTGCTCTACTTCTTGCTAAAGGTATAATAATGATGATGATAAAATTAGCTGATATAAAATACTAGTAATAGGTCAGGCTCTATTCTAAGCACTTTACACACCTTAACTCTCTTAAGACTCGCAACAACACTTTGAGGAGATACTAATATTATTACGGAAAAAACTAAAGCTCAGAAAGGTTAAATAATTTGCTCACATTTACACAGCCAATAGATATTGAAGCCATAATTAAAATGCAGACACACTCTAGCTCTAGAGTTTCTGCCCTTATAATTATGCTTCCTCTGCATCTCAGTTTATTTACCTATTAAATGGGAATGATTCTATATCCCCACTTATTTCATGAGCTGTAAAACATTGAACCAAAAGTTGACAGATGTGTATTCATATAACTAGAGGAGGATTAACCCAGAAAGAGATACTAGGTGTATAAGGCACCTGTGCTCTCTAGTCACGAATATAAGCAGGAGTAAGGTGATACTCTCCACCCCCTCCATCCTCTGAGTTCTTTTAAAAGTAAACTAAATTGGGGCTGGAAATTGGTTTTAAATCTCTTTTTTGTGTCCAGGATTGATTTTTAACTTGCTACACTTTTTTCCACAAATAAACACTTTTCTCTGCTCATCCATTTATCATCATCAAACTCTCAATCAGTGAGCTCCCGTTGGGTGTAGGGCTCTACTTACTATGATTCAGCCATAGTCCTTAACTAATGTCAAAGGCCCTTTGAGTACCATCAGTGAATGTCCTTCAAAGAGTATGCAGAAGTCATTAAGGGCAGGTAAACCTGGCTTCAATTTCTGGGCTTTGCTACTTTAGAAAGTAGCAGTGACAAAGGGAGATGAGGAACAGACAAGAAGCCAGAAAAAAGAAACCAAAATAAACATTTAACAAGTAATTGGAATACAAAATACCTGCCTCACATGCAGAATTATAGACAGGGTGAACTGAATGTTGGATGTCCAGTGACTAGTACAAAGCCTAGTATATGCTGGTCTAGTTTAAGATTTCAGAGGAAGGAAGGATTATATGTGCTTACTGGACTCTAGAAGTATTGCGGGGCACTTAATATAGACTTTAAAATGAGTAGGATTATAAAGATACAAAAGGGAACAGGAAGGCTATTTGAGGCAGAGGAATGGCATTAAAGCCTCAGAGGTGAGGACTATGTGACTTTTGATGGTAAATGTAGTGAAGTTTGAAAAGGGCTGGAGAAGGGCAGTTGTGGGTGGAAGAAGTGGGCTGAAAAGGTGGGCTGGAGTCTTTCTGAAGGTTCTTAAATCTAGCTTTAGGAAAATGGTGTATGTGGGGGGTGGAATCAATCCTAAACATGATCATTAAAACATGAGGGTAAGTTACTCTACAAGGTTAGCTTAGGAGGGGGGGAGAAAGACGACAAATATCCTCTTTAATATGTTGAATGTAGAGGCCAGCAAGATATGCAGGTAGATTTCAAGATCAAGAGAGGTTATAGGAAATAGCTATACAGGTTTAGGAGTCAATGGCCCAGAAGAAATTGTGGAAACCAAGAAAGTTTACCCTGGAAGAAAATGCTTAGAAAGAAGGCCAGAAACCTAGGGCAACAACAATGGGAGGTAAGGATGAGAATATCCAGAGAAACAAAACTAAATAGAGCTGTCACCACATAATTAGAATACCAAGGGATACAATCTCACAAAAGCCAAGGTCAAGAGTTTCAAGCAGCAGGAGTTGTTCAAATTATCAAATGGTACAAAATATAAGAGAGAAAAGCCAAGAAAAGGTCATTTGGGAGTAGTTACATCAAGGTTTAAATGCTTTATTTTTAAAACTAGTTTATATCCCTCCCCAACCCAAAGCCCAAATTCCCCATCTGTTCCAACCCCTTCAGCCTAAAAGCCCAACATAAAGCCAAGAGGTACAACTGGGTTACTCCAGGAAGGTACCCAAATGGCTCTGAGTCTTAGGACAGCACTGTTGTGACTTCTAACAAAATAATTCCAATCTCTAGGACATTTTCAGGTATAGCACCAAATATAAGTTGGTTCTTGCTCAGACTTGCTAGTGAGTGGGACACACAGTGTGCTGTAATCCCACATCAAAGACACTTTTGGATATGAATAAAAAGATGGGGAGGGAGAAGAGTCATAATATAATTCATAAAGAAGGAATGAGCTCTTATTCCTTTTTATTTAGATTTACCCAAACAATCCTCATTTCAAATATTTTATCCCATTGATTCTAAAAATATATACATATGTTATCAGATCCATGAACCCTAACTTTTAACCTGGAAATATGATCACCATATTCTGAAGGCATTCAGAATTTGACCTCTAAAGCTGGTTTCTAATCAACAAAGCATGCATCTACAGCTAACTTGGAGCGGCCAGTGGGCCCTTTCAGGAGGAAGGAAAGAAGACAGGAAGAAGAGAGAAAGTAAGTAAAACAGGGAGGAAGAAAGGAAAGAAGGGAGAAAGAGAACCATATTTGTTGAAAACATGTCAGGCATTGAGTAACAGGTTAAACTAGTTTATATCCAATTCTTTTCTGATCTCCAACCCTGTAACTGTGTCTAAAGTATGCATTAGCACACTAATTTTGCAGAAGATAACTTGTGAGGTTATCCAAGAAGCTCACAGTCACCCACCAAGTAGATGGTGTAGCAGATTTGAATCTCTAGTGGAACTTACCCTATAGCTTTGCTTTTGCCAATCCTTTACACTGCCTATCAAGAAGGCAGAGGGCTCCCAGCTGGTTTTTTCTTTCCAGGGAGACCTGTGAATGACCTACAGCAATTCTCAACCACCTTGATAGCTTGTTAATATAGACTGCTAGATCCCATGAGTCCTTGATTTAATAGTTATGAAATGGGACTTGAGAATTGCATTTCAAACTACTTCCCAGGTGCTGCTAGTTAGTGACATTCTTTCTCTTCTTTTCTTTCTTTTTTTTTTTACTTTTAATTTCTTTATTGATTAAGGTATTACATATATGTCCTTATTCCCCATTGCCCTCCATCCCCCACTCATGGACATACTTATCTAGGCTTTACCATTGCCTTTCCTAATACCTCATTCTTCATAGTGGTCCCCATGCCACCCCATAAGTTTGGTTCCCTGCCTGTCTATAACGCCTTTCTCAGTGGTTGGTATTTCTGAAATAAAGGAATTGGGATTATGTAAGGAGCATTCCAAATGCCAGGCCTTGCTAATTCAGAAAAAAAAAAAAAAACTGAGGTGACAGCCTCTACCCAGTTTTCCAGAGCCATACCACTTGTCTTCCTCTTCTTCTTGTGGTCTTCCACCTGAACAGTACCAACTCCAAATATTTACCTAACTAATCTGAGTGGCTGCCAGAAATATGAGTGTTTTAATGGCAAGCAGCAGAAGATGAAAATGTTAAAAAAGAAAAAAAATACTGTTTTGTGAAGAATAGCAAATGTGCCAATTGCCAAGGGAAGTTTCACAGAAGGACAATGAGGAACATGAGAGGGTTTTGCCTCTCTGTTTTTCTTCAGTTGGTGCCTGCCCCCATCTCCTCTAACAACAGGTAGGCATGGACAAAGGAAAAAATCATTCCTTCATTCCCTTGAAGCACATACAAAATAGGCTGGGGTTTTATGCTCTTCCATGAATAAACCAGATGTCTTTTCAATACAGTCTTGTAAACAGACTCTATCTTACCTAAAGTGTGTAAGGACAACATTTCTGAAAAGTTGTGACCCAGGCTGCTAAAACAACTTCTAGGAGTTACCAGGGTGGACAACAAAAACTGGCTATTGGAAGAAACTCTGCAAATAACTCACTGAATGATCTTTCACTAATTTCTACCTAGATAAGAAGAAAATAAGACAAATGGGAGTTATTCAAATTGTCAAAGTGTTATTCTCCAAACAACCAGAATGTGCACTTGTGAACAGTAGATCTAAAACATCACTTAATCCATAAAACACAGCGTTGTTTTTAACATCAATCTTAAGCAGTGGTTCTCAACTTTTCTAATGCCGTAACCTTTTAATACAGTTCCTCATGTTGTGGTGACTCCCAACCATAAAATTATTTTCGTTGCTACTTCATAACTGTAATTTTGCTACTGTTAATGAATCATAATGTAAATATCTGTGTTTTCTGATGGTTTTAGGCTCTAGACTCACAGGTTGAGTACTGCTAGCAAGGTTGCCTAAGACCTCGGAAAACACTGTGTCGTGGCATCAGGAAGGTTGAGAACCACTGGTCTAAAGTTTTACAACCTAAGTCCTAAAACTAGGCAAGATGTGAGGTAGATCACAGCAACAGAGTGAACATTCCTGTAAGATTGCAGCCTAGTCTATGGGGCCAAGGAAATTGTTTACACAACATGTACCAGGTGTCCTAAGGGCCAATCTATTGTTGGTAGGTTTTATGGCCAGATGACTCTTTGGATGGGCTAATTTTTGTGGAAGAGTTGCACAAGTGCTCAATGGTCATTAAGGAAGAAAAGAGATGCCAGCTAAGACAAACCGCAGTATGAATATTGAAAGTAAAAATCACAGAATTGCTTTTTCTTTTTCCTATGACTTTCTTTCCCAAGGCTGGTTTCAGTTTAAATCTGGGTGTTACTATGGCCCATAACTAAATAATTTCATCTCTAAGCAGAATAATTAATGCTTTCAAGTGATGGTGACTATGACCATACTGGAAGGAAGTACACAAAAAACATCTTTTTCATGACATAATCTTTTTCCTAGTTTGGGCATGTGATTTAGGAGTTATTAAGCATCGGCTTCCTGCAGTGTCCATTACCAGCAATTTTTCACTTTAATGAAATAAAAAACCTACGATTGAGCTCAGCCACACCTGAAAGACATCAAATACAGCTGGACTGGTTTGACATGAAAAGGTGACTGACAGGTTAGTCTATATGCAGATCAGGCTCAGCAAAAGCAGGGCAGACCATCTGATCTGACGGACAATATGTTTTTAATTTTTTACTTAAAATTGTCAACTGACTTTGGTCATAAACCAGCTAACACCTGCCAGGACCTAAAAGCTTGGGAAACCTAGACAAGTGTCGTAAGGTAGGAAGCATCCAATACATATCTCACTCATTACAGGCTAATACCAAAGGATGACACATTTTCTATACCTATTTCAAAGGAAGTTGCAAGGTAATCTCCACTATAACGGTGAACAGACATATCAGGGAAATTGCTTGCTTAGTCTGTCCCTTAGCAATGGACTCTTCTGGTATAAAATTTCAGCCACTAGCACAACATAGTAGACCAAGAAGTTCTGATGTGAGACCCAGCTGCTGCCATAAATTTCATATAGTTGAGTTTGTTCTTGTTGAGGGAACAAATCCTTCAGAGAAAAATGCAGCCAAATGAGCCAAAGATTGCACAGACTAGAAAGAAGACCTATTTCTGGACCACCAACTATGACCCCACATTAGAGCAGTTCCCCAGTTGGGCAACATCAGCTTGCATTTCCACATCTTGGAAATAGGAGTTTCTGTTAAGCTGTTTGGGGATCTTTTGGCATCACCCAGGTGGCACTGACCCATTACACAAGTTTCTCAATGTGTGGCCCACAGATTTCCTGCTTAAAAATCACCCCAGCATTTTTGACAAGCAGCCCAAATGATTATGAATTATATACCATACTGAAAGTGTCTTAAAATTGCTACAGCTGGAGTTTGAAGTATAAGAATTTCTTCTTACTGCACTGGACCATTCAGAAGAAATCAGAATCTCTGAAACTGTTTCCTGGCTTCATCTTCTTGTGTCAAGTTCCAGGTAGGCTGAGGAATTATAGTAGTTTATCAGGAGGATTTTCCCACTCTGCCTTAAGAGGCAATCTGAAACTGCTCTGTTTATACCCACTCCTGCCCCAACCCTGACATTTAGCACTGAGATCCTGAGTGGTCCTAAGAGAAATTTTTGCAGCATCCTCTATGCAAC
The DNA here is from genome assembly GCA_011751065.1 of Lasiurus cinereus. NCBI lineage: Eukaryota > Metazoa > Chordata > Mammalia > Chiroptera > Vespertilionidae > Lasiurus > Lasiurus cinereus. The sequence goes on from JAAGEH010000013.1 coordinate 587,311, forward strand.
AATTTAGAAGCCATTTTCTAAAGCCAAGTTTCCCAAGTCAGCCTCCAGTATTCTAAGAGACAAACTATTAGTAAAACAAAACATAAAATGACTTAGCAATTTTCTCTCCATGAATTGAGTCAGAAGCATGCCATCCCAAGTTGTAGGTTACCCTAACCTATACCTGTCTCTTGAGCCAACTTGAGACCTATCTCCAAAATGTTCCTGCCTTGGACATCATGGCTTCTTGGACTTGCTTTGGGTACTAAGTTTCAGGCACCCATTGGGATTTCTTATTGCTGTCATACTTTGAGAGTTGGCCAGGAGAAGCCTAGGGGAGATACAGAGGTTCAAAGAGTGCCAAATCCTTAGGTGACTCCATCTTGGGCCTTGGACCTGGGTTCTTGAATTTCTTCCTGTGGTTCCACTGGAACCAGCCCTGAGAGCCTTAACTTTCCCTGGACTGTTACTTGAAGGCCAGCTTGAAGTTTCCTTGGAAGGGGTGGGGGTGGTGCTTCTCTAGGTTTATAGAAGAGTAGGAGGAGAGGACTAAAACTACATGAAGAATCTGTCCTCCGTGCCTCCCACATACATAGCTCCACAGTCATCGACACCACAGCCAGAGGGTGGGTAGGCAAGGCAGACAGAAGAAGGGAGAGTCATTTTTTTAAATCATTTGACAGATGTTGTGTTAAAATCTTGTAAGGGAAGGAGGGCTGTAGGTGGGGAGAAGAGCAGAGAAAAAGATAGGTTGGAACTAATCACTCTCTAAATTCTCTTTAAATGTGGCCATCTGGTGGTTAGAACAGGAACAACAATTAGTCAGGGGCACTGTGACCTGTATCCTGAAAAGAGACAGAAGAAATAAATATGTCTCAATCAAGTTAAACCACCTTGAAGTCTACTGAGCATGTCCATCTAGGACACAGGCTCACAAAGGTTTTGAGCCTTTGTATAAATTTCCAAAGAGAATCTAACTGTCTCCCAGGGAGTCCATACAGCCCATAGAGGAAATCTGTATTTAATCAGAAAGTAGATGTTTTCCAATGACTTATTGATTTCCCTCTGCCTGGTGGCTCACTGTGAGAGAAAAGACATTTGCCAAGGCACTTAAAAGTGCCTCTGGTCCCTGTCAGCAGTGTTTTTTGTTCAGAGATGGAACACTGTTGTTCTCACACAATCATAGTCCTGGTTTCTCAACAGACATGGTAAATAATGGATGAGGAGTGTTCAGTGAGCAGCCACTGGATCAGGCCTCTAATAATTGAAAATGGCTGAGCTGGCTTTCCTTCAGACTGTGTCACTAGAGACACACAGAAAAGGATGCTTCATCAAACTTAGGCTGCCAGAAAGGATGCAAGAGAAGCAAAATCAGACCCAACCTGCCCTGGAAGATTGGCATCAGGTCTGTATCTACAGGAAAACTGGTTGTGCTTTTAACAAAAGAACTTCAAGTAGGTCAGACAGGCTTATGTAAGAGAGTGTCTTCCTGTCTTGGCTATGTGGAAAAGGTGGAAGAAGGAGAGCAAGGGGAAAAGGAGGGGAGAGATGGGGAGGGAAGAGGAGGTTACCCAGGGCAGCTGACTGAAGGACAAAGCATCCAGTAAAGTGCTAGGGTTGAACCTATTCTTTTGGACTCTAACTCAGGCTCAGGAGCCTGAAAGAAAGTACATTCTTATACTCAGAGAAGATCAGGATTGGAGAATCAAAACCTAGCACATCTAGTTCAATCTAACAATTTATAAATAAGAAAACTAAGGCTCTGGTGAGAAGTTGCCTAATATGGCAAGCTAGTCAGCAGCAGAGCCAAGATTAGAAGCCACACCTACAGTCTTTTAGAAGGAGAGGTGTCAATTATTACTTTATTAAAAATTGTCACTTGGCTAAAAAAAAAATATGAACTCCTACCTAGTATCTAAATGCTATAATACAGTATGTGTTATAAAAATCTCCACAAAATATAAATTAAATACTGGGTTTAACAATTTAAAATATAAAAGCTTCCAATATTTTCTCCTGTAGATTCACTTTAAAAGTCACTATTTTAGACATTTTCTGGTGCTCCTTCTTCCCTCTGCTCTACAGAAGTCATCCCTTTAATATTATAACCAGCACATGCCTCTCCCTCATCTCAGGAACCCAAACAAGTCTGACTCTGGAAATTAAGGGGTAAGAAAACCTCAGTATGAAGGGTAAGTAGAGACAATTCCAGAATCTCTCTCACTACCAGCTTCTTTGCTATGGAAATTCAAATTAACACTAAAATGCAAATGCTAGTGATAAAAACTAGGATGGGAAGAATGGGCTTCACGCCTGGTTTAGTTACTTATTTAAAACTTGGGCAGATCTGGCTCCTCTTTAAGCTAGTTATACTAGGTTATCTCAAATAAAAAGATAGGGTCATTTTTGACAGATGCTGATGCCTTTTTGTAAAAGTAGGTTTTGACAAGAGACAGAGGGGAGTAAAAAAAAGACGTGGAAATAAAGAAGATGAAAGAGGAATGGGGTAATTAGAAAGGTCGGAAGACAAAAGTTGACTATTTCAAATTTTTCCATAGGATACCTCCACCTAGACTAGAACTCCAGTACAAAAATGTCCTCTGGGTTCCACTGACAGAAAAAAAAAAAAGGAGACTGCCTTCTCTACCTAGTTCTAGTCATTGGGTTCAAGCTATCCTAAGTAGCTTCTATGAAAAGATTAAGCATCACTCCTTCCATGTGCAGCAAATTATAGTTTCTAAGATGCTTTCACATTCATTAGCTCACTGGATTGTCCTAGCAACTCTGGGATATAAGCAGAGTAAGAATGAGACCTTACATTTTAAAGATAAGGAAACAAGCTTGAAAAAGAAAGTCACTCAGCTATCCCAGGAGCAGAGGCTGGAAGAGAACCCAGATCTTCTGACATACAGTCAAATAGTCCCCCCCCCCAATATAAAATACATCTAACATTTACTGAATACTTACTGTTAGAGACAAATCTAAGTTTTTAAATATATTAATTCATTTAATCACCATTTAAAAAACAACAACAAGGAAATCAAGATTCAGAGAGATAAATAATTGCTGAAGCACACACAAGGCCAGAATAAAAACCCAGGTAGTTTTACTCTATAATCAGTGCTTTCAACTTCTGTTCTGCACGGCACATCCTCACCCCCACAGGGTCAAAGAATTTCCAAGGTATAGTTAGATATAGAACAGTGTGTATGTGTGTGTGTGTGTGTGTGTGTGTGTGTGTGTGTGTGTGTGTGTAACCACATAAAAGAGCAATAAGACTATATTCATATACAGGTAGACCTCATTTTATTGTGCTTCAATTTATTTTGCTTGGCAGATATTGCATTTTTTTTTACACATTGAAGGGCTTTTTTGAGATAGAATCTACTCCTGGTAAAGATGAGTGATGACTGCTGAAATGATAACAAAGGATTTAAGATATTACCTAAGCCTAGAAAAGCAGCATCAGAATTGAGAGGATTGACTCCAATTTTGAAAGAAGTTCTACTGTAGGTAAAATGATACCAAACATTACATGCTACAGAGAAATCGTGAGAGGAAGAGTCAATCAATGAGACAAAGTTCATTGTTGTCTTATTTTAAGAATTATCATAGCCACCCTAACCTTCAATAACTACCACCCTGATCAGTCAGTAGCCATCAACATCAAGGCAAGACCATCCATCAGCAATAATATTGTGATTTGCTAAAGGCTCAGATGATGTTTTGAATTTTTAGCAATAAGGTAATTTTTAATCAAGATATGTACATAGTTTTTAAGACAATGCTATTGCACACTTAATACACTATATAATGTAAACATAACTGTTACATGCAATGGGAAACTAAAACAATTCATGTGACTCACTTTATTGTGATATTTGCTTTATTGTGTTCTGAAATTGAACCCACAATGTATCTGAGGTATGCCTATATTCTTATATACCCATAGAACATTTCTCTAAAAGGACTCAATGGTGGTCTTTGCAGAGGAAGCTGAGAGGCTAGAGGGTAGAGGCTGAAAGTCTTTTCATTGTGCAACCTCTTATACTTTTTGAATTTTGAGCCATGTGAATGTATTTCCTATTCAAAAATAAAATATTTTAAAATGAAGTGTTTGGAGTCTAGAGAGCTGAGGAAAACTATGTGGCGGCTTCTTGGCAGGGCTTTGGTGACAATCACTTCCCTATACAACTCTCTGGTCTCTCAAACTTGAACAGAAGGTATCTCTCTCCCTCTATTCTCCAGTTTCCCCAACTCTGACATTCCTTGTCTAATTTCCACAGAAAGGCCAGTACTGTAGTCATTCTACAGGTTTTAAGCAGTGCAAGTGAAAACAGCAACAAACTGAGTTAGACTCCCACAGCTAATCAGCAGGCTATAGGAAAATAACATATTAGCAGCAGGACAGATAGAGAATGACACAAAAAGCCTTCCCTAATGCCTAGCACTCAAGGTCTGAGTTTCACAGATTCTTCCATCTCCTTCCTCTCACCACTTCATCTCAGTATGACTACCTGTTCCTCTCCTGGGCTGTATAAAAACAAACAAAATTAAGTTAGAAAGGCTCCAGGAAATCTGGCCCAGCGTGAGAATCTGTGCTACACAAGAACATAGAAAAGGAAAAAAAAGGCACCCAACTGGGTTTTAATGTCCACAGATGAGAATCAGCCCAGGTGGTTTCAAGGGATTCTCTTTACTTTGGATCTTGGATTTTTCACTATCTTATCCCACAAGTGTTAGAATAACATTTCACAGATCAATGCCATCAACACTTTCTTAGATACCTTTTGGCTTAACCCTTTAGCCAGGTCAGCCACAAAGGGCTTCTGTACCCTGAAAGCTGTAAGGTGGTGCGAGTGGTCAAGGCGGATCAAGGGCCTTCAGTGGCTTAAACAAGAATCACAATTCCCTCTCACAACAACTTAGCATCTTCTCCAACATTTCACTGCTTCCCACATGAGGAAGACGAGTGGAACATTTCACTGCTATGGAAAGTATGAGGGATCAGTTGTTATGACTCTCTTGGGAAAGCAGGACTCTACTGTAGAAGATTGGGCCCCAAAGAGCCCCCTTTCCTTGTTATGTGTCAGAGACAAACCTAAGTTTTTACATGTACAGGGTGTCCCAAAAATATACACACACTTTAACAACTGAGAGCTCAATTTTGAAAATGAAATATATTTTAATAAACACTATCTTTATAATTTTTCAAAGTGTGTATATACAATTTTTGTGACATCCTATATTAACTTAAGCTGCTACCAGCAGCTTCCTTTAGTAATGGAATCCACTGTGTGGTAGCTTGAGGCCATAGAAAGAACACTGAACAGAGTCTGAATACATGACTTCTAGTCTCAAATCTACCATTACCTAATCCTGTATCCTTAGGTTGTCCCTTCCTTCTCTGGGCCTCAGTATCCTCATTTGTAAAATGGAGACAATGCTGGTTGGGGAAAAAAAGGCAGGGGAAAAGAGTAGAGAAATAGAATGAAGAAAAGCTCCTTGGTTACCTCCAAAATATATATAATCACGATCTGGATGAACTCAACAATCCAAACAGCAGCAAAACAGTTTAACATTTTATATGGCACTTTTCACATCCTTCAGTTATGAATTCTTATACCCACCAATCCTGAGACTTTATAGTAAAGCACAATTTATAGACCAGAAAACTGAGGCTCAAAAGAACTTTGCCCACAACATATGGGGTGAGGAAAAATCTGTACATGAACCAATATAGTCTAGTTCCTGACCCAACCCTTTCAACAAAGCAGGTAAAATGACCCTGAACACAACACTTAGAATAAGGAACTCTATCAGGATCCAAACAAGCACTCAAGGCTGTTCCCTCTGTCAGGTGGAAGGACTTTTAGGAAGAAGTTCCTGCTCCTGATGCCCCTTACTTTCCCTCAGTATACAGGGTTCCAGAGGAGTCAAACTTATATGACCAACTAAATATTGTAAGCAAATGTTTTCTGGGAATTGACTTGGCATTGAAAATTATCTTTACAGATGGGGTGACTCCAGCATAACTTTGGCCAACCTGACCACATGAAGGTGGCTTCCTCTGCCCCCCAACTTGGGCCTTTTCTTTCTATGGTTACTATGATAGGAGTCAGGCCCAGTTGTTGGTAGAAGCTTTAGGGGTAGGGGAAGTATAGCTTTGGAGGTAAAGAGAAAGTACATTTCCAAAGCATTTTCTGAGCTCTTAGCCTAGGTGAGCCTTGCCAGCATCTGGATGCAATACTGGCTATTTTACCTGTTGACCAAATAAGACCCAGATAGAGGCATACCTTCAGTAGCAGAGTAGCATGCAGAACTATTGATTTACAGTCCAAAGCTAAGAAACTGACATGAGAATGTCACAGTTAACAGGGACCTCTAAGGCTGGTACTCCCAGGCAGACCAGCCACACTATGGCCACCCATCTCACTGCTTCTTACCCTCCATCTAGACCCTGTCTAGGGGCCTGCCTCCCCCTTCCAGCTCCAGCCTTTGGTACAAAAGGGCGGAAAGGTCTCCCTAGGACACCTTGACCTCGTTTCCAGCTTGAGAAACTAAAAATAGCAGGCCCTCATTAGTGGGCCAGATGGCTCAAGCTGCTATGTCTAGGGGCAGGGTTGTGGTCATTAATGATGTGGCTGTTCTCTCCACCAACCACTGACCCAGAAGAGACTGGGTTTTTGCCCCTCTTTATGCATCCTACTACTTTACCACTCACACACAATTTAGATCTAGTTGTTCAGGGTCAAGTTGTTAATTCATTCCTAAGAAAACAAACTCTAATATTCATTTGCTTTAAGTTTTCTAGGACACTACTTTAAATCCATAATGGTTTGTAATGGATTAAGGAGTTCAGGAGCAGCCTCAAGCTTTCTACATTGATCACTGTCAATTTATCTTCCTCAGTTTTCTCCATCTGCCTGTTAACTTGAAATCTGAATACTTGGTTGTAAGTTTTACTTGCTTTGTGAAGCCTGCTATAACACATGTCACCTTGCATATTTTACTCCTGAATTCACTGACCTCTGAGTCCTGATTTCAAAGATAAGGGAAGAGGGAGTCAGAGAAAACTGATAGAAGCCCACCAGATGGGGCCAGTGCCCTGTTGTGCCCACTTGAAAGATTGAGACAGCTGGCCAGCCCTAGGGGTAGGATGTGTTCTGCATCAGTGTGTTTCTGTTAGTGTTCCATAGATGTGTTCAAATGTGTCTCATGGGAGGAGGGTTATTTGTCCATGTAAGCCCTTAGGAGTGTGTATCTCAGGGATAGGAGTATGAGTATGTGGTGTAACAGAGTTCCCCACATGTAAGTGTACTATGCATATGTACCCTATGGGTGTGCTGTTGTGCCTTAAATGCACACAAATTTGCAAAAGCCTACCTCATCTGTCTGTGTGTGTGCCTTGCCTATGTTTAGTATGTGATAAGTGTGGGTATGCCTCATGGTTCACTGAATGTGTGCATTCCAAATGAGTTAATGTAAAAGTAAACCCCACAAGTGTTGTCCCATGTGCATACCAAACACACCACACATGTTGTCTGAGTGTGTGAAAGTGTGCATCACATGTGACCTATAGTGTGTGTGGGTATGGGTGAAGGACATGGATAGATAGCAAGGCTGAACCAATTTTCCTCTCCAACAATATTTTTTTCCCTAAAACTTTCTAAAACTTTCCTCTAAGACACCCAAGTCTATCTGTTCCAAACTAGGTCAAAGGACTTGGGTTCAAAGTTCATCTCTTTCACTTCCTAAATTCGGTGGCCATGGATACTTTTCCTAAGAGGCCTAGTCATCACTATACTTATACAAGGGGCTTTATAACTATCAAGTCTATCAGCTAGGAGCTGAAAAGAGGGACAAGACAGGATTATGAGACTTTGGGAAAGTTTTTGCTTCTCCCTAGGCCTCAGTTTCCTTAGCAGTATTGTGAGGGAGTGGATTCAGTGATCTTAAATAAAAGGCTCTTTCTCATTCTCATCTATAGAGTTCCTCACCATGGACTAACTCTGGTCCCTCACACAAGCCCCCCATCCCTAACACACGTGCGCGTGCGCGCGCACACACACACACACACACACACAAAGATAGTCCACAGATAATGCATGTAGAATAGTACTTATAGATGTCATATTTTAACTAAGCCCTCTCTAACCTTGAGCAAGATACTGGTTGACTAGCTAACCCTGCCATTCCATAATCATTTTTCCAGTGGCCCGAGCACTTAGAGTAAAAGGGATAAAGTCTCAAATCATACAATCTTCACCAAATTTCAGGATTCAAAGCATTTTCCCCCATCTTTTGGGATGACTGTAGGAGCTAGTGATTGTAATGAGTCAGCTTTGAGGCTCAAAGCCTAGTCTTTAAGAACAGGACCAGATAAATCTATAAAGAGAAACCTCCAAAAGGGCATGAAGGGACATATAATCTAGGGCCACTCTTCTGCATTTGGAAAGGCCTTTTATGCATCCTTGGATGATAAAATATCTGGGTGGACTTAGCATAGGTCAAATAGATGTATATGAATTGCCAATTAGTGGTTTAATACAAACCTAACTGAAGTTATCTAATGGCATCTGCCTAGTTTTCCCTGCTCTCTTAACTAATTTTTATCACACAACCTAATTAAAAGCAAAGTGCAGAGGCATCTTTAAAACAAACTCCTTCAGGTGAGCACCTAAACTGCTGCCTTACACAACAATTTCAAAACTACAACTAAAAGAGAGAAGAGACATCATCCAGAACCACAAGAAAGCTGGCTGAGTAAAAATTCTACAACTAGAAGAAAAGAGAGGGGCTCATGGAGACCCAGAGGAGATGCAAAAAGCTGAGGTATGGAGATGCACACCTGGAGAGAGCAGGTGCCAGATTGCCTGCCTGGCTTCCTCTGGCAGGAGGGAGATGGGAGACTTCCAACTACACTGAACCCCTTATCCTAGGGCACTGAACCCTAGGTCTGCCGAAACTCATACAGGGGTAGTTTGGACTGTGAAAAGGGAGAAGTGCATGGAAATTTAGAGGAGTTGCGAAAGGGCAGAAGACTGCAGGTGTGCACTCCGCTGTGAGCAGAGGACGGACTGCTGATTGTGCTGCTGGCTTGTGTGCGGGGATACAGAGCCTACAGACTGTGCCAATTCTAACTCCACTAAACCCTAGGTTCGGGTGAGACCCTGGGGACCCAGACTCATACAGTCCTGGAGCACAGGGGAGCCAGAAAGTCAGCGGTTTAGAGGCACTGCACACGGGCATGCACAGGGACCACTCCAGTGATTACACAGAGTCATGTGAGACCCAAGGGCCATGTAGGGCAGGGCCGACTGGAAGGCAAGGCGGTCTGTTAGGCCCTGAGACCCCACCTCTCCCAAGCTCAACAGAAAGGCTTTTGCAGTTTTGCAAGTCTTGTATCATAAGGTTGAATCCAACACAGAAGTTCTCCCAGCATACTGAAAATGCAGAGACAAAGGAACAGATCACAAACAAAAGAAATGGAGGAAAACAAATGACTGGATATAGAGTTCAAAACCATGCTTATGCCAAAACTGGTTTGGCTCAGTGGATAGAGCATCAGCCTGCGGACTGAGGAGTCCTGGTTTCGATTCTGGTCAAGGGCATGTACCTTGGTTGTGGGCACATCTCCAGTAGGGGGCGTGCAGGAGGCAACTGATCGATGTCTCTCTCTCATTGATGTTTCTAACTTTCTATCCCTCTCCCTTGGCTCTGTAAAAAATCAATAAAATATATAAAAAATAAAATAAAAAAATAATACAATTAAAAAAAACATGCTTATAAGGTTTTTCAATAATTTCCTAGAAAAGATGGATAAATTTAGTGAGACCCAAGAGGAGATGAAAAAGGACCAACTACAGATGAAAAAGGACCAACTAGAAATTAAACATACACTGTCTGAAGTAAAAAATATTATACAGACACCTCAACAGCAAACTAGAGGAAGGCAAGAATCAAGTCAAAAATTTGAAATATAAAGAAGCAGAAATCACTCAACTGGAAAAGCAAGAAGCAAAAAGAATCCAAAAATGTGAAGATAATGTAAGGAGCCTCTGGGACAGCTTCAAGCGTACCAACATCAGAATTGTGGGGGTGCCAGAAGAAGAGAGAGAGCAAGATAATGAAAACCTATTTGAAGAAATAATGACTGAAAACTTCCCACATCTGGTAAAAGAAATAGACTTACAAGTCCAGGAAGCACACAGAACCCCATATAAAAGGAATCCAAAGAGAACCACACCAAGACACATCATAATTAAAATACTAAGAGCAAAAGAGAAAGAGAGAATATTAAAAACAGCAAGAGAAAAACAGTTTATTACCTACAAGGGAGCACCCATACGACTGTCAGCTGATTTCTCAACAGAAACTATGCAGGCCAGAAGGGAGTGGCAAGAAATATTCAAAGTAATGAATAGCAAGAACCTACAACCAAGAATACTCTATCCAGCAAAGCAATCATTGAGAATTGAAGGGCAGATAAAGAGCTTCACAGATAAGAAAAAGCTAAAGGAATTCATCATCATCAAACCAGTATTATATAAAATGCTGAAAGGTACTCTTTAAGAAGAGGAAGAACAAAAAAGTAAAAGATAAAAAATTATGAACAATAAATACATATCTGTCAACAAGTGAATTTAAAAATTAAGTGAATTAAAAATTTGATGAACAGAATAAACTGGTGAATATAATAGAATCAGAAGCACAGAAAGGGCGTGGACTGATAATTCTCAGAGGGAAAAGGGTGAGGGGGTTGCAGCGAAAGACTGGACAAAAATCATACACCTATGGATGAGGTCAATGTGGGGAGAGGTAAGGATGGAGGGAGGGGTGGGATCCGGGTGGAGCGGAGCTATGGCAGGGAAAAAAGAGAAACAAATATAATAATCTGAACAATAAAGATTTAATTTAATAAATAAATAAATAAATAAATAAATAAATAAAACTCCTTGCCTAAGGCCACTTAGTATGGGTTGGTTGACGACAGCTATCCCTTTATACTATGCTCTTTCCTAATTAGTACAAAACTGCTTTTAAAAGCCAGCACTGATCTCAATCAATCAAAGTAAATCTCTACATTTTCATTTCCTTAGCCATAAAATAGGGAGAATAATCCTGGCCTGAGTACTTCATATAATTGTGATGGAAAAACCAATGTGGTAGTAAGACTATACAATAGTTCTTATTTTCTCACCTTGCCCTGGTAGTAATGAGAAATTTCCAAACACAATGATGCATATAAAGGTGAAGAGTGTATATTTTTTCTAAGTAGGTAATTTGTTAAGAGCCTGTTAGTTCTAATACAATTCTTAATCATATCAGGAAAACCCAGTAATGTTCATCACAAATCTTAGCCAAAAACCTAGGGGCCAAAAAATTAGACTTTAATTATCAAGTTCCTAGGTGGTTATGGCTTTATAGACTTGAGAAGGTACTAAATGAAAACACAATACACTTTAGTTTTCTTCCAAATTTGTCTTTTAGCTTTGCATGAGATAGGGAGAAAGAAAGCTAGTATGTGATTCATAGCATCATATTTGTGACCAGGTGGGGGGATAGAGCTGTGGGCAAATAAAAGAAAGCTTCTCATAAGAAAAACCCTATCTTCCCACAAAGAACAAAGGACATTAGCTGGGTCACAGAGTTTCTACCTTTCCAAGGGAGGGAAGTAAAAGAGTCCTCCATGATGTGATAGAGAGAAATAAAGCACAAAGACAATGGGATTTGTTCAAGATCATCTACTGACTAAGTGTATATTTGCAGCCCTGATTTTTTCATGTGTATGTCTTTCACGAACAAAACCATAATGGAATACCTACCAAGTGTTGGCCTTTCAACTATAGAAGTCACCCAGAGACTTCTGCCTCAGAAAATTTTCACAGATCATCCCCAATTAACAGAAAACCAATTCAGAAAGGCTAAGTGGCTTGTCCAAGGTCATAGAGCTAAAAAATGCCAAACTACTGGCTCAGAGACACTTTGGTTCTCATCACACCATATAGATTTCCCTTGCCACCCTTGAAAGACAAAAGAAGCTTGACACATTGTGTTTTCATGGAAGAGTCATTTTTCTGTCTATGCCAAGTTCTCCAGTTTTTACAATGAGGGTATTAAACTCAGGACAGCTGTAACAGCCATTTTCTAGAAGATATAGCCGTCTGGAATGACTTTAAAGGGCACTATAACTTCCAGAGTTCGATCCAATATCAAACCCTCTACGACAACAAGTTTTTGAGTCTCATTTTTCTCATCTATAAAATGATGATAGCCCTAACTGGTTTGGCTCAGTGAATAGAGCATTGGCCTGTGGACTGAAGGGTCCTGGGTTCAATTCCAATCAAGGACACATGTCAGGTTTGCAGGCTCAACCCCCAGTAGGAGGCATGCAGGAGGCAGCCCATTAAAGGTTCTCATCATTGATGTTTTTATCTCTCTATCCTTCTCCCTTTCTCTCTAAAATAGATAAAAATATATTTAAAAAATAAAATGAAGATAATCCTGTCCCACATACTTTATAGGCCACAGAGAAGATCAAGTGAGACCATATAAACTGCAGTGTAAAGTGTAAGACAATGTTCAAGTGGGACTGCCGAGAATCAAGGGAGAATCAAGTGAGCATCCACTAGCTCCAGATGCTTTTCTCTAAATTCAGATAGAGAAACTACCTATGAATGTTCTGTCCAATAAATCTTCCTGAGCCCTCTTGTACAATTCAACCTGTATTCTCAAGAAAATCACCTCAGCCAGTTGCAAGGTCCAGAAAAAGATTAATAAATCCTTTCACTGCCTTGGACCCAAAGCACAAAGCAGTCTCATCATTTTGCCTTTGTTCTGAACCATACCAAGCCTATCAGAACCTCTCTGAGGGACACCTGGCTCCCAGTACCTCTTTCCCAATGCCAAAACACCCACTGCCCAGACTTCCTACAAACCATTTGGGTTCATGGAAAGAGGAAGAAAAAGTGAGTGAGCAGAGGAGCAGCTGTGGGAGGTACAGCTAAAAGTAGCTACTGCCTTTAGGCACCACACTCTGAGGGGGTAGGGATCTTAGCACATCTTTGCTGCAGCCAGATGGGCAGGGAGGTGCGTGGTTTCCCCTCGTCTAATGAAGGCAGGCAGAAAGATCAGAGCTGCCAGAACCTTTCCCAAAGCTAGGTCTATGGATGCTCAGTGCTACCTCTTCTGGGCCCAGCGGGTGGATGGCCTTGCAGCACAGGACTGCATTCAGGCCTCCCTGACTCAGAACAGCAAATATAGTCTGCAGAAGATTCTGTGCTTCTCCACTCCCATCTCAATGCCTGGCACCCCAAGGGCTGCTGACAGGCCTGCTCCCCTCCAGGAGGTTACATAATACTCCTTTTTTTCCCCCCAGCTTCTCTGTCAGCTCACTTTCTCCAACCAAACCTGAGAGCATTCAGGTTTCTGATCCAGCCAATGGGACATAGATCCAGTACCTTATAGCAGAGGTAGCAGATTACAGGAGGCAAGGGCTTGATTTGAGAAGTCAGGATATCAGGCCTATGACTGAACCTTAGACAAGTGCCTTTCCCTTCACTGTCTTAGTTTTCTCATTTGTAAAATAGGAAGGGGAAAGGCATGTTGCAAACCTCAAAAATGTTCTAATCTCTGCCCTTATGTGATTCTCTGTTAATTCTGGTCACTTAAATGAAAGCCCCTCTCTCCTACCCAAGGTTGTCCTATTCTCCAAGTCTCCTAATAATCTGCATTGGCACAATGGTTGTCTGGAACTCTAGATAGTACTGTCATCCTTGTCTATCCCAGGACCATTTCAACTGGACAACTTCTGTTTTTTCATGTTTTATATAGAAGTTTATGGCCCAAATTTCACTTAATAATATGGTTCTTCTATTGAATACACAGCTCATGTTAGAAACTGAGTCCCAGTGAGGAAGGACCTTGATCAAGTTCTGACAGGGCAACAACTTGCTCTCAGGGGTCCCAGGACAATTTACAGTTTTTTTCTTCTACTAAAAGTCTGCCTTCTATATGTAGTCCCTTGGTCATATAGATACAACTTTCCCTCTTCTAGACTATCAACTCTTGACCTTGATGCTCAAAACCCAAATGCCCAACTCCTTCCAGGGGTCTGAAACTAGCACAGAAGAGTGGTAAGAACAAGAAAGAACTGACCTTATATATATATCCCTCCCTTAACATTTCCTTTTACTCTAGGTTTCCCCTTTGTTCCTTTTTTTTCAGCATTTTCTCCTGAGTTCTGCTCCATGTCAATGGAACTCCTACAATCCTCAAAAAGTCATGACCACATTATGACCAGAGTCAACTATACAGGCTACACTGGAAGAACTAAAGGATGTGGTATCAAGAGGCTTAGGTACTACCACTTCCTGACTGTGTGCAACCTCAGATTCCTCAACTAATTCCAGTTTTGGAGTAGGATTCAATGAAATAACTAAGGAACTTTATTTGTTGAAATTCTAATTAACAGTAGTAGTAGTACTGACTAAATGAATAGCTACTTAAAATACTGCAGAAAGGGGTTCAGGGCTGTCAAAGCAGCTCTGCTAGGCTTTCCCAGATCTATGAGGCTGGTATTTTATCTATAAGAGGCAAGTCTCAGTTATCCATGAGACATGTTTCTTTAGCAAATGCTAAATCCCAAAATGGCATTCCCCTGCCACTCAACTCACTGTAGGGTTCTCTTCCCTGCTGGCAACCAGTGTGTGCTCAATAAATACAATCTATAGTTCAATTGTTCTAAAAGAAACCTAAGCCAAATATAATTAGGAAGAAAATTCTATTATCCCCAAAATCACCCTATACATTCCAATCTTGTTAAAAATTAATCTTCAGATTACCTGCTCACTTTAAATAATAATATTCTTAATCATTTTGATCATCAGTATTAATCACAAAGTAATCACAGATCACTAGAGCTTGATGAAATCTTTAAAGCTCTCTAATTCACCTAACCTTATTTTACGGATGAGGAAACCAAATTTCATTGGTAAAAAGTAGTTTATCCAAAGTCACTCAGTGAATAAACAAAAATTTTCCCACTAGTATAGCAAATGCATAGGAAGTGATTTTTTTCCTGAAGGGTTCAAAGCAACTGACAGCTAATAATTTTAAGTCCAAATAGGTCCCAAGACTACTTACTGTCAATAATTGTGTTTTTTTTAAGGTGGGCACAAGCCCCTAGCATTTGTCAAGGTCCCCACAGTCCCAGAATAAAACGTTATGAACTGTGAAACCTGACTATTCACGTGTGCAATAAGCCATGTTCAGACTGAGCTGGCATTTCCTCTGAATAGAGCAGCCATTCTCATCTCAGGCTAAACATTCCTTCCACCTCAGGAACTTTTAAAAAAATATTGATGCCAGGGCCTCACTATGATCAATACAATCACATCTCTCTCAGAGACTCTAAGAATTGTTGTTAGTCTTGTTAAATCTCCAGGTGATTCCACTGTGCAGATTGGACTGAGAACTACTGGGTTAATTAAAACAATTGAGCCAACCAAGAAAAACATGCATAAAGAGTTTACTGAACTCTTTGAAACAAATTATATCTGTTTTAAAGCTACATCTATGCTGTTCTGCTTTCCAAAAGAGGGGATCAAAGTGCTACACAGAATTTACAGTTGTCGCACTGATCCTCAGCAAAGTCTGGACCCAGTTAGGAAACATACAGTTTGTGGGTATTGAGAGAAAACAGGGAATCCTACAGCCTCCAACAGGATTTACCAGGAGTAAGATAGCAAGTGACTCATACTCCTTGGTCATTGGCTTGATAGGTGATTGCTATGAATGTCCATAAAGCATACAAGTCTATCATGGCACATTATCCTCATTAACACATTGGTAGAATATATGATGGTAGAGCCTCAATGTATTCTGCACTGATTGACCAGGTATATACAAAAATTAACAGGCTCCAACTCCAAAAGAGGGAATCTGGTGAAATCTTAGAGGAACAAGTATATATCATATTGAACATTTATTTGAATCATCAATTTGAATGATACTTATTCAGTTTCCAATAGATGCAAAGCTAGAAGAGTGTCAATCTATGCCATGGCATAAAGAAAAAATAATTAACCCTTATCAAAAAAATCTAAAATTGGCCAATCAAATAAAATAAAGTTTCACTGATGCAGTGCTAGAAGGGACTGTTAATTTGTTGGACAGTATAAAGAAAAATGTTTTAAATCCATAGAAAAAAACAAGAATAATGGACCAACCAAACAAAATAAAATTTAACAAGTTCGGTTGAAAAGGCCACTTTCATGAGAAAATAGAGTAATGGACTAGATAGCAGTGTTTGAGCCTATAACCCAAAAGACTAATACAATGGCAGCACATTTGAATCACCTTGTAGAGCCTTAAATTTCATTTTTTTAAAGTTGCTAGGGATTTACTCCATGCCAATTAAGTCAGAATCTCTGAGTAGGGACCTGGTATAGATCTTTAAAAACTCTCCAACCAATCAGGATATTCAGTGAGTGTTAGAACCAGTACAAGGCTGCATTCTTAGATAATTCATATACAAATTGAAGTCCATTTGTGCTTGATCCTGATCAGGTCCCACCTGGAATATCATGATCCGTTATGGGTAGCACATTTTTACTGAAATATATAAATATAAGAGTGCTTCAAAAGGAAGAAGAACAACTGTATGAAAACTTCAGTTCCTTCAAAACATTATTTATTTTAGGCTCCACCAATTCACACTGCTTTTCTTCTTGAAGATCTCAAAGTTTTCATAAGACTAAAGGGAACTCTGATGTATATTCAAGATAAAAGGCAGCATTTTCTTAAATTATTTTGTGCAAAAACTGCTATACAAATGAAAGGTATTAAAAACACTAAAAATTTAAGCAAGTAGCTGAGAAAGCTAGTATGACTTCAGGGAAGACTTACATACATACCTCTCTCTCCACCTGACTGCATTCAGCTTCACTAGCTGGGAATGATCAATTCTGACTCCTCTCCCCCTTTTGAAAAGTAGACTCACTCCCATCCCACCAATCTCTCTGACCATTACTTTCCTCATCTATAAACCAGGAATAACAACCAGCCCTACACACTTCACAAGGCTGATATGAAACTGAAAACTAGGAAGAGAAAATTCTTTGTAAACACTATAGGCCCATGCACTGACAAGGGATTGCCATTATGGAACATTTCTTAAGCTTTCTCTCTCCTCTAGGTCCTTCCCCCTTCTAGATTTTCCACTCCATACTTTTGTGCAAGGGTAAAGCACAATAAGCTAAATACTATTGAGAGGTAGACCAACTTAGCGACAGGAGACACTCTCTGCAGATATCAAGGATCCTTGGAAAGCAGGAGACTCAGTTGGCCTAGAACAAGTTGCAAAGGTAGAAATAAGAGCTAGAGAGTCTAAGATTCTCCATCACCTTCCCACTTTTGGGGGCAAAGCCACTGGGGCTGGATCCAGATGCTTTGTGAGAAGTCTTCTGAGGAGACAGTTATTTTGGGAGAATAGGCGCAATTCCCAATTGTGTTCCTGTCCAGAATAAACACTCCACAGGCCAAGGGGAGCAGAGGCCAAGATGACAGACAAAAGCTAGGAGGAGGACATGATTTGGCAGCATCCCTATGGCTGTGAGAGTGTGCTTTCCAATCCCAGTCAAGCACTCTCAATCTGGGCTTCACCACAGGGCAGAAGAGCACTTTACTTGCTGGCTCACTACAATCACTCAGCTCCCTAGCCACTTAATACAAATGATGAGTAAATCTCAGCCAGGGCCCAAACCCTGGTCACCAGCCCCACAATAAACTGGCCTTCCCAGTAAAATAAACTATTCAGAGACCAACAACATAAAAACAATTGCCCCTAAATTTCACACTGTAACTGAACTAGGTTCCCTAAGCCACAAACAACACTGGGGCACACTGTGCAAGTAGATGTTGCAGGTTCTGACAAATAGAGGCTGTCTCGATAGGGAAAAACACTCTCAGTTAGTTTCTACTACACTATCACTTCACCTCTTCCTTGTCTCAGCCAAGTCAGGATGAAAAAACATTTTTTTTCAGGGCCTACAGACCTCCTTGCACTAAAGTTGGACTGTGATATGGCTCAGTTAATCTTAAGAAGAAGGCAGTACCTCAAAGGGAGTTGAATTCGGGAGCATTCCAATAAACAATCCCCATGGCTGGGAGAAGGCTAAGCTCTGAATGCCTTCTGGGCATGTATTTTCCAGACAGGTATTGAGTGAGTATCTTACTCTTTGTCCTCTCTCTCTCAAAGCATCTCTTCAAGTCCATTTGGGCTCAAGCCTCCTTTCTCCAAAGGCCTGGTGCCTGGACATTTAAAGGGTGAGATATGGAGCTCAGCAGGAGCTGAGTAATGCAGTGGTTGCTAGGATACGGGCTGAGGGTATTTTCTTGAATCCCCCGTAGGAAGCTGGAAGCCAAAATTCCTGAGTTGGAAATGTGTTCCTCCTAGTAGCAAAAGGAATCCTCTACACAAAGGGGTTTAGAGAGGGGGGAAAGAAAAGAGGAACTGTATTGGGAAATTTTAGGATAAATCAGAGAGAAAAAGCCCTCTTTTCTTTCTTATTTACCAACTGACAGATGTATCAGGAGAGGGAACAAAAGGAGAATGGGGAAGATGAAGAAAAGAGGCAGGAAAGGGAAGGAAAAAAAAGTCAAAATGCAGAGTATTCCATTCCTCTGGCTGCATTTTTCATTTTCTCCCACTCTTCTCTTATTGCATACCCTCACAAGTCTGAATGAGAAATGCCAAACCTTTAGGATTCACAGAAGTAAAAAGTCACACTGCCAACTTTGGTTTTGTACTCCTCAAACCCCCTTTTAGCTGCTTCAGGGTGGTCTGCCATCTGGTTAGCAACATTCCCTTATTTGCCTGGAGATAAATTAATCTGAAAAATGCTTACCAATTTTGCCAGTTAAGTTAAAGTACTGATGGAAGGGCTCATTCAAGCTACCCCTTTAGTCTGAGGGTTTGTGGGGGTTGGTGGGAAGACTGGCAGGGGGAGCATCCATCCATCCTATACAAGGAGGCCGTTCAGAACTGTGGAACTCAATGCATGCCTTTTGTTTTTCCTCATTCCTTGCACAAGCAACCTCCATTTACATTCATGAGTGTACACCCCCCCACACACACACAGAAGGGTGTGCACACATACCCATGAATATACTACCACACAACCTAAACACATACATTCCCATAGGATTTCTGCCAAGGGCCTGTTAGGCACCCAGTCCTGAAGGCTGTGGCATTTCATGACACTACTTTGGCATAAACTTGGCTCAAAGACCAGCTTTAGAGAGAACCCTTCTCCCCTCAGGGGAAAAGAAAAAGAAAAAAGATTCCATTTTTGTAGTGGCTTTCTCAATAGTTAGGTGAAACTTAAAATTTCTCTAGATACCAGCAACCAGCTATTTCTTCCCCCCACCTTCCACTAGCCTTTGATTAAAATTTTGTTTTCCTTTTCATTTGTCTTTACAGTTCACCTCTTCTGATTTCAAGTGTTTATGGGCACCAAAAAGCACAGAATGCAAAAACTTGGAAGCCACTTAGTGTAACCATCCCCAAATTCCAATGTTACAGGGAACCCCAAACCCACTGAGAAGGAAAAAAATTACTCAAGGTCAAATAGCCACTGAACAGAGAAAACCCCCCGTCTTCAGTGCCCAGCCTAGAGCCTTTTCTCATTCTACAATGTTGTCCTAGAACCAAGTGCCCAGTCAAAATATAAACTTACTTTAGATAATACCACTGGAGCTAGTGGGGAGGGCCGTCTCACTAAATTCTCATTGCAAAGAAACAAGTTCTTAGTTCAACTCAGGGGACTCCCACAAAGGAGTATATAAGTACCAGTGCCAGCAAACTGTCCAGATCATACCCATTCCATGGTACAAATCAAATTAAAAAGTTAGCTTCTAGCCCACACCAAGCCAAAGAGAGCAGACCTCAAGACTCAAAACCTCTTCTGATGCCATTAAATAAAACTCTCTGAGTTCTGAGGTCAGGATAACTTCAAGAGCCCCCTTCATAGCCCATATCCTTTCATAATCAGTTCCCAAGAGATTAAATAACAGAGCATGGAACTTGAAAGCACAATTCAAGCAGATTTGCACATCACACATGAGCAGCTGCCCACATGGGTGTAGGAGGAACATGTGTGTGGATGTGTATGCGCCCTGATTCATTGCTACATGAGCCATAAATGGCACTATTTCTAGTCAGGTAAGCAAGGGAATGAGGAAGACTTGCCTACATCAGCAGGTAGGAGAAAGGAGGAAAACAAGTATGCACATTGGAGTCAGAGACATCTTTTTCCTGGCTTTGCCAAGAGCTTTCTCACAGAAATAGAAATATAAAAATAATAATAATAGCAATAATAACAGCAACCACCACCACCATTACCATTGATACAAATATGCAAATATATATCTCATGGTTTCCCCACTCATACCCCATTCCATCCAGACTTTGGGGGGAGAGGAATGGGTTAGTGATGCTCAAAACTCTACTTAGTAAGATACATACTTTCATTGTTATGGATATCTTTTAATTAGATATATTTCTGGTCTTAAAAAACAAACAAGTAGGCGAACAAAAACGACCACTTTCTCATTAGCACTAGAGCAAGTTCTATTTAAAAAGTAGTTCAAGCACATCATTGCAAGTGAGATTACCTGAAAGAGGCATATTCAAATACTATTATCCCCAAGGTGGGTAAAGAGCTGGCTTTTCTTTTCTTTTTTTTTTTTTTTGGAGGACATACAGAGAATATCCCCAAATTCAAATCCAGGGGTAGTCTTTGGGAAAAGAAACCGAATAAAATCTCATCAGTGTCTTCTCTTGCCAATTCATAACGGTCAGGTAATGCTTTTACATCCCATACCATAATTCCGAAAAAAAAGATATTTAATGCTTTAAGAAATGTTTTAAAGGTGGCGTCTTTCCAAATTGGAAACTGTGAACCCTTGACAGCAAATTGTAATTCAAAGGACAGAGTCACCAACAGCCAGCTCAATGCATCCCACCACATCACTTCTCAAATTCTCCTTTCTATTACAAACTAAAGAACCATTTCTCTAAATTAATTCATTCCATCATTTTTTCTTTTAAACATCCAGTAAAAGACTGTCCTTCCGAAGATATCAAAAATTCATCATGCTCTTCCCACAAGCCCCCTTTAACCCTAAACAAGTCCAAATACAGTCCTGATAGCAAGAGATAAATTTTGACTAAAATTCCCTCATGGAATTTAAAAATAGTTTTCAAGAAAATGAGTTGACAAGACACCACAAACAGCCAAAGCCACTGTTTAAGGATGCAGAGCTTGTTCCATGAACGTCACATAAATGGAGAATTCACACACACATACACACACACACATACACACACACATACACACACGCACATGCACACTTAAAAGAAAGCATTTCTTTATCAACAATTTTACTCAAGCAATAAGCAACTACACTCACAGGCATACTTAAAAGACAAGACACGACAAAAGATTTAGGGAGAGATAATATACCAACGTCATACATATCACAGCGAGGCCATGTTGAAGCTCAAAACGTTTTCCCCCCTGAGTAAGAAAGCTTGCTCTTTCTCTCCCTCTCTTTCCCTGTCTCTGACTGTCTCTCCTGATATATTTTTTTTTCTCGGTGGTTCTCTGGATGAAATCAAATCGAGTTAGCAACAGTTCAGATGGCTGGACTCCATTCAGCGAGTTCCCAGGAAAAACATGAGTATGACATTGACAAGCAGGAGGACTACAATTACGGCAAAAACGACTACAGTTTGCACATCCAGGGTCATGGTGCAATGCAGAACACTGTAGTGTTCCAGGTGGGGGGCCGGCAGATTGGGAGATGTCAGTCTTTGTTCTGTCAGACTGTCCATACAGCCACCATTCTAGAAAGGAAAGGAGGAAGTCGGATGGTTAGGGAAGGGTTAGGTTTGGTGCCCGAGTTTGGTATGGGGGGAGGGGGAAGGGATAGAGGGGAGCTCGTTTCACCCCTTCCCAGGATTGAGCTGATTTTTCTTCCCTAGCTGAGAAATCTTAGCTTGCGCTGAAGTCGGCAGAGTCCAGCATTCTCTCTCAGGCGCCAAGGAAAAGGCAAAATCCTGGCTTTCAAAGGGAAAGGCAGGAGGAACCAGTGCGAGGTTCTCCAGCGCCTGTTCAATCTGTCTGTCCGGCGTGTGTCCGTCCGCCTGCCTGGCTACCGGTCAGTCTTGGTCTCCCCTACTTCCTCTAGTTCGCTTGCTTTCCTATGCTTGCTAGCTCTCTTCGTGGGGCTTCCGATTGCCAGCCACACCTTACAACCCTGCCTGCTGGCTCTCTCCCTCTCATTCCCCCAGCCCCCAGCTTGTAGGCTGAGTTTTTATTCACCCAACGCCCCTGCGTGAGGCGCAGCACCAGCCTTTGACAGGCCCGCCGGCCAATAGCAGGTGTTATAGCAGCATGGTTTCTTGCTGGGGGGCGGAACTTAGCCTGGCGTGCTAGCGGAGAAAACCAATTGGAGGGCTCAAGGCACCTCAACCAGTCTTGCTCCATTCTCGGGAGCCACCAGCCTCGGTTCTGGTGTGGGGGTGGAGAGCTTGTTCTGAGAGGACTGAGGGGGATGTAGGGAGAGAGTGGGAGAAAGGAGTAGATGGGATAGGATGTGGCAGGAGGGAGGAAGGAGGATATAAAGGGAAGACCCTGTGGAACAAAGGAAAAAGAGAAAGAAAGATGGGAAGGAGTTAGAGGGGGTAATATTAGAGAAGGGTTGTACTAAGAAAAGAAAAAGGATGGGAAAGAGGGAAAATACATTTTTTAAATGGGATAGCTAGATGGGGAGGACCCGTGCCTCGACAGTCACTTTGTTTGGAGCCTGGACAAGAAAGAAGCAAAGGTGCCTTTGGCCCCTGCCTAAAGTTTTACAGACAACTCAATTAGGTATACAAATTCAACAAACAAGGATACTCTACAAATTATCCAAAATTCAATTCTACTTGGCTTTCTCTGATATATCCACACTTGCAGGTCAGATTTTCTTTCCTACTTTGGTTTCTTTAGATAATGGTGATTTGCACTTTTCCAGCATGCTGGATAGTATAAAAGGAAGCCTCCATAAAACTTCTAATCTACTTGTAATCATTGTCCTGCTCTGTGTTTGTGGCTCTGTGCCTGAACTAGGGAAAAGCCCTGGATTAGAGACCAGAAGTTTCAGGTTTATTACCAATACAATCTGAAGCTTGTTGTATGGCTTTTGCGCAACTTCTTTCCCCTCTCTACCTCCATCTACCTTTGTCACATGAGGACTTAGACCTATCTGATAATTCAGTGAAACCTCTGAACTCTCACCTCAGAAAAAATATCATTTTAATAGATCCCATAGGCCCTCAAAAACGCAGGACTCCCTTAAACAGAAATTTGTCTAAGGGCTCTTCTTACTCTTACATTGTAAAAGTGAACAGATAGATATTAGTGGAGCGGGTCAAGAAACTGAATTAGCCAGAGACAAAGCAAAAAAATTCTGGGACTTCTACCATACTACATACTCTTAAGAGGAATGAAAATTGCTTTCAATTCTTTAGAAATCTTTTGAGGCTGGGTCAGTCAAACATCTTAACTAGATGATTGCAAATTCTGAATGAATGCAGGTCATAAAGTGGCCGCTGGCCCTATAAGATAGAATAAAACACAAAGAAATCCCCTCTTTAAAAGTATGGGCTTGACCAGAAATTAAACCTGCAATGTTGGTATATCTGGACAGTGCTCTAACCAAGATTGCAGGTTTGATTTCTAATAAAGGCGCATACAAGAATCAACCAATGAATGCATAAATAAGTGAAACAACAAATCAGTGTTTCTTGTCATTCTTCTCCCTCTAAAATAAATCAATAAAAATAAATAAATAAATAAATAAATAAATAAATAAATAAATAAATAAAAATTTTGGCTCATAACACCACCTATGAATGATTCATGACAAAAAAAAAAATAACCCTGACTTCTATCAAGTTTCTAGATCCAATTATCAATTTATAGAATAGAGGACAGAAAAATATGTTAAACTGCAATCCTGGAATACACACTGTACAAAACTATAGGACCAACAACCCAGTTCTTAAGCAAATAAATAAGAAGGAAAATGAGAGACTGGATGACTCATGTGAAACTTGTGCATGGGTATGCATGCACATACACAAACACACATTTGTGATATTTATGAGACAATTGGAAATTTGAACAGACTGAATATCTATTATATTAAATAATTACTATTAATTGCTGCTAGGTTTAACAAAATGTGGAGAATAGATGTAAATTTTTGTGACTTTTGATTTTGCAATTGTTTCTTAGAAATGACATGAAAAGCATAAGCAACAAAAACAAAACAAGATAAGTTTGACTTCATCAATATTAAAAATTTTGTGCTTCAAAAGACACTATCAAGCATGTGAAAAGAGGACCCATGAAATGGAAGAAAATATTTGCAAATTATGTATCTCATAAGAGACTTGTGTCTAGAATATATAAAGAGCTATTATAATCTATACTAATAAAAGGTAATATGCTAATTAGATTGGGAGACCTTCCAGACATCCTTCTGGACAAAGCCACAGTGGCTGCCTGAGGCTCAGGCAAGCCGCGGTTGGCAGCTGCCACTGCCCAGGGACAGCCCAAGGCTCAGAGGAACTGGAGATGGTGGCTGCAAGCTCAGGCAAGCTGTCGATGGTGGCTTCCCAGCTGCCCAGGGCCGGCCCAAGGCTCAGGAAAGCTGAGGATGGTGTCTGTGATCTCAGGCAAGCCAGGGATGGCGGCTCTGAACTCAGGCAAGCTGTCTATGGTGGCTTCCCAGCTGCCCAAGGCCAGCCCGAGGCTCAGGCAATCCACCAATGGAGACTGCCCAGTGGCTCTAGGCTCACTTAAGGGGTGGTCAGGCTGACAGGGGAGCAGTTAGGGGGCAATCAGGCCATCAGGGGAGCCATTGGGGGCATCAGGCTGGCAGGCAGAGGCAGTTAGGGGCGATCAGGCAGGCAAGTAGACAAGTGGTTAGGATCCAGTGGTCCTGAATTGGGAGAGGGATGTCCAACTGCTGATTTAGGCCCAATCCCTGATTGGAGAGGGTATAGGCCAGGCTGAGGGACACCCCTCTGTGCACAGATTTCATGCAGTGGGCCGCTAGTTCATTTATAAAAAGCAAAATAACCAAATTTAAAAATTGGCAAAGAAGCTGAATAGCATTTCTCCAAAAGAAATGGTCAATAAGAACATGAAAATATGCTCATTAACCATCAGGAAAATGCAAATCAAATGCAGGAAATGCAAATGCATGATATTACTACAGCATTACTTGTAATGAGATATAACTCTACACCCACTAGAATGGCCATATAAATAAGCTAGATAACAAATGTTGGGGAAGATATGGGAACATTAGAATCTTCATAACACTACTGGTGGGAATGTAATATGGTGAAGCCATTTTGGAAAACAGTCTGGCAGTTCCTTAAAAAGTGAAACAAAGAGTTAATATTTGAGCCAACAATTCCACTCCTATGAGAAAAGGAAAGCATGTCCACATAAAAACTTGTACATGAACATTCATAAGAGCTTTATTCAATTCACAATGGTCAAATGATGGAAACAACACAAAAGCCAATTAAATGGTGAATGGATAAACAAATATTGTATATAAAAAGGATGGAACTTAGAAAATATTACAAGTGAAAGAAGCCAGACACAAAACGTGTTTATATGATTCCATTTATATAAAATATCTATATGGTTAGGGTAAATGCTATTTAATATAGCTTTTGTTTTAGATTTATATAAATGTTAATGTGCTAGGTTATTATGTAAAATGTATTTCTTAAAGCAGATAATGATCAAAATAATTTGAAAGCCACTCTTCTAGATTATGTTGAGACAGATATTAGTGATCAGGATGGTGCTATAATGTAAGCAACTAGAATCTTTATCCTTGACTTTAAAAGTACAATCTTACCCTATCTCTACTGACCTTTCAAACCACTGCAGCCTGGCTTTCACCCCCTCATACCCTAGGAAACTAGAACTTCTTGTGAATATAAACAAATTACCAATGTGTTGCTACCTCTCATGGCCAATCTTTATCTTCCTTGATTTCTCTGCCACTTGACTTCCTGGATGCTTTCCTCCTCCCTGAAATGTTCCTTCTGCCTTGGGAACACCAACTACATGGTCTGTCTAGATATACTGTCTTTACTTACTGTCTAGGTTCTTCTTCACCCAGTCATTAAGGCCATGATTTCTCAGGGTTCTTCTAAATTCAGTCCCTCTTTTCATTCCACATATGCACTGGATGATGGGCTCTTGCATCCCCAAGACTTGAACTATCATCTACATTACATGTGATGCTCCTCCTTTCAACAAAGTTACTGGACACCACCAGTAGGGAACAAAACAGACATAAACCCTTACCTGCATGGAGCTTGCAACTCTGCTGATTACCCCCAGTACCTCTCTTCTCCTGAACTCCAGATATTAATCTCCAACTGCCTTTTAGATATCTCCTGAATATTTCAGGTGAACATCACACTTAGTATGTCCAAAATTGAATTAATCTTCTTCTTCCCCTGCCAGCTTCCTCCTCCCCATAAGTTCTCTGTCTCTTAGATCACAGAAATATCCAAAACTAAGGAGCTATTTATACATCTTACCTCTCCATCACTTTTATGCTACCCATCCAGTCTCCAAGTCCTGATGATTATCTTCCTCTTTAATATCACTCTCATGTGGCCTTTCTCTCTCTCCCTGCTGCCCATAGTCAATTCTTCATTATTTCTAACCTATTACCATTCATTATGTGGTCTCTTGTGCTACTCTCTGTCCCCAATTCAGCCTCTATTCTCCTTCCCAACTCAATAAACCTTCTTATATTGCTGAAAGCTAAAAACAAGCAAGCAAACAAACACTAAAACAACAACTTGTCATTTCTCAAACACTTTTGCATCCAGTGTTCTGGATATGATTTGTTTCTACCAATCAATATGCACATGCACAATTCTTAGAAGGTGAGGCAGAGGACATATTTCTGCTGCTTCTGTTGGCATGAACAGTGGTGGAGGTTTTAGGTTTTCTCTGGCATGTTACCCTTTGGTAGACTCCAGTGTCTGGTCACTGGCTTTTGCATTTGAGTCAGCAGAAAACTGACATTGAAGATCTGGATGGCATGATGATAGTTAAGGCAGTGGCAGATTCCATAGTTAAGGCAGTGCCAAGGATTCCAAGATGGCTGCAGAGAAGGTGAAAGCTACACTCACCTGCTCCCAGTGTCAAACTGAATTACAGCTAAATTACATAGCAATCAACCTGAATAACCAACTGAAGGCTAGCTGAACTGAAATATTATAACCAAGGATTTACAGAAGAAGCCACATAGAGATTGGTAAGAAGGGCATAAATGCTGAAAGGGCTGGTCCCTACACCCATGTGCAATTTCTGAAAGCTGGAAGAATATTTGGGATGCAAAACTCCCTCCCTGCCAGGACCCTGGGGTCTCAACCCCATGCAGGTATCCTCAAACCCAGAGCAAAAGAGACAGAAAAAGAAGCCCATATAGCATCTTGTGATGAAAATCAATGGGGATTTAGTCTGCCTGGGAGGGAAGGGAGTCTGCTAGAGTCCCAGCAAATCATTCTAAGGAATGAGGATTCCTATTGTTACAGAACCAAACTGGAGAGAGCATTGCCTTGTCCTCCAGCTACTGGGGACACAATTCTGCTGTGCTCAGGTCATGCAAAGGGGTCTAGTGGCTGCACCAAGCAGGAAACTTTGGGGTGTTCTTCTGGATAATCTCTTGGCAGAGACAAGTAATTGAAAAGTGTAACTTTAGAAAAGGGACCATTTCCCCTACCTTGAGTGCACCACTGTTGCCAATCCCCCACCTGTTGAATCACTGGGTCTGCCCTGACACTTTGTGGCCTTGCCCCTGATGAGTACAGCCATGCAAGGGGTACAGAGCTTAGACATTCACAATGTCTCCTGGGAAGTCTTTTGCCTGAGAATCAGACAAGTAGTAGTTAGTTGAGTGGCTACATTGGTGGGGGTGACTCTTATCTCCCCTGCTGCAAGCTCAGTTTCTGATATCCCTGGAAGGAGAAGAAGTGCCTGCCAACCCCTTTCTGACAGGCTAGCTGGAAAAAAAAAACCAATAGGAGTTTGAACCAGCCCTCCCAAGTTCCAGTGGCCCTGCCCTGCTGAGCTCAGTTCCACAAAGGGAAGGGTGCTGCTTGAAGCTGGTACATTCAGAGTATGTCTCCCTCATAGGTTATTGTCTAGGGACCAGGATGTAGTGCCTGGCCCCGCTTGTGGACTCAGCCAAGATCACTCTCACCAGGAGACTCTTTTGATCTGTTATCCTTAGACCTGATGGCTTTTTCCTGTTGAGCTTGCTCTTGCAGAGGGGTTGCCTAGCCGCACCCAACCTGAACCTGCAGCAGGCTCCTCCTGGGGAAGCTAGAGTTGGAGACTAAGGCAGATACAGAGTGGTTTAGCTCTGGAGTAGGGGGCCACTTACCCCCCATTGAGTGCCTGATTGCAAAGTTCCCAAGTAGACGACACTCTAGCTCTATTCTCCCAACCCCAGTTGCCCAACCCTACCAAGTTCATAACATGTTTAAGGGTTTGTGCTTCACAGCCAGCTTGGTCCTGCTCTACACTTTTTCTTCAGAAGACTGTGGAAGAAGAAAGCACAACCTCTGGAGGAGTAAGAATAACTGACAGGTGGAGGCAGGGAGCCTCGGAACTTTTACAGATCTGTGTCCAGTTTACAGAGATTGACCCCTACCATATACACCCAGGTGCAGTAATGCAGCCATAAAGCAATGATTAGTGTGGTAGCTCCAGACAGGTAACCCAAGGCTGGTTACACCTGACATCTAACATCAAACTGTGCCTGAATGTCAGCCAAGTGGACCCAGAACCAACACAACCAGTGGTAGACTTCAGACCACACCAGAGCTTGACAAAAATGGCCAAACAAACAGCACACCCAAAGGGAGATTCCAGCAATCACTAGACACTGCCAAGAACAACTCTGCCTCAGGGGCAGCCCCAGCACAGTAATTCATATATGACGAGGAAAATTAATAAGGTACCAATACTGGTTTGGCTCAGTGGATAGAGTGTCAGCCTGAGGACTTGAAAGGTCCTAGGTTCGATTCCAGTCAAAGGCATGTATCTTGGCTGTGGGCACATCCCCGATAGGGGGTGTGCAGGAGACGGCTGATCGATACCTCTCTCTCTCTCATTGATATTTCTAACTCTCTAACCTTCTCCATTCCTCTCTGTAAAAAATCAATAAAATATATTTAAAAAATAAGATTAACAAGACAACCTGAAGGGTTAACTTGACCCACAAAAAGGCCAACAGCATTCAAGATACAACTACAACAGGAGGGTACACATAACCAAAAAGGAACATTCCTGGAGCACTGAGCTGAGATGATGTGGAAGATTGTGCCACTGAGCTCAACAAGACTCCTACATCATAAAGCTATCATAGCAGGTTTGGGAGGCATAATAGGTCTACCCAATACACAGAGAGAAAATGGGTAGACAAAGAAATATGCCCCAAATGAAAGAAAAAAAAAAAACAACCCTGAAAAGAATTAAGTGATATGGAAACAACTAGATGTAGAGTTTACAACAATGGTTATAAAGATGCTCAAGGACCTTAAGGGAAGAATGGATGGTCTCAGTGAGAACTTAAACAAAGAAATAGCAAAAATTAAAAAAAACATAGAAATCATTTAAAAAAAAAAAAAACAGCCAGAAATGAAAGTCTAAGGAATATCTGGAAAACATTAACCATAACAATATCTACATCACTGGGGTATATAAGAAATAGAGGAGAGTGAACAAGGAATCAAAAATGTATTAAAAGAAATATTGGCTGAAAATTTCCCTAACCTGGTAAAGGAAAAAGCCACACAAGTGTGGAAGCACCTATAGTCCGAATAAAGATGAATCCAAAGAGACCCACACCAAAACAGTCACAACAAAAACAAACTTAAAAGCATCAAGGGAGAGACAGTTACATATAAGATGGCTCCTATAAGGATGCCATCTGATTTCTCAACAGAAACACTTCAGGGGCCCAGAACACTGCTGCCCAATCAGCACAGATACTGGGACTCAGAGGAGCTCCACACGCCACATGGAAAGTTTGGGCCTTTAAATCAACATAGGAGAGAAAACTACATAACCAGACACCCGCAGAAGAAACACCATGGGCAGACGAAGAAACAGCCCTCATATGACAGAAAAGCAGGTATCACCAGAAAAGGAAGTAAACAAAATAGAAAAAGGAATAGACCTGCCAGAGAAAGAGTTCAGAAAAATGGTCATAAGGTAGCTGAAAAGAATGGAAGACAAAATTGACAATTTGAGTAAGAGCCAAGAAAAAATGAAGAATACCAAAGAGTAAATGAAGAAGAGTGAAGAGGAAATGAAGAAGAAGCAAGAAGAAATGAAGAATAATAAAAAAATGAAAAATGACATCACTGCTATAAAGAACTCAATAGAAAGCATCAAAAGTAGACTAGAAGAAGCAGAGAACCGCATCAGTAAGCTAGAAGACATGGTAGGAAAAAATACGCAAGTACAGCAACTTCTAGAAAAAAAAATTAAAAAGCAAGAGGAGAGCCTCAGGTAACTTTGGGATAACACGAAACAAAAGAACATCTGCATAATTGGGGTACCAGAAAGAGTGGAAACTGAGCAAGGATTAAAAAACCTGTTTGAAGAAATAATGACAGAAAACTTCCCCAATATAGGAAAGAAAAATCCACACAAATCCAAGAAGCTCACAGAGTCCCAAGCAAAATGAACCCCATAAAACCGAAACCAAGGCACATTATAATTAAATTGGCAAACACCAACGACAAAGTAAGAATCTTAAAATTGGCCAGAGAGACACAGAAAGTTACCTATAAAGGAACCCCCATAAGACTAGCTACTGATTTCTCAAGAGAAACTCATCAGGCCAGAAGGGAATGGAATGAAATATACAGTCATGCAAAGGAAGGGTCCGAATCCAAGAATACTATACCCAGAAAGGCTTTCAATCAAAATTGAAGGCGAAATCAGGAGCTTCACAGATAAGAAAAGACTAAGGGAATATATTACCACCAAACCAGCAGTACAAGAAATGTTAAAGGGTCTGCTGTAAAAAAAAAAAAAAGAAATAGGAAGCAAAGAAGGAACTTGGAACTTGGGGGTAAAGACTAAAACTGGCAACAGATAAGTACCTAACAATAAAAACTTTAAATGTAAATGGATTAAATGCTCCAATCAAAACACATGGGGTAACTGATTGGATAAGAAAACATGATCCATATATCTGCTGTCTACAAGAAACTCACCTCAGAAAAAGAGATGCACAAAGATTGAGGGTGAAGGGATGGAAGATGGTATTTCAGGCAAATGGTAATGAAAAAAAGCTGGGGTTACAATACTTATATCTGAAAAAGTAGATCTCAAAGTGAAGGACATAACAAGAGATAAAGAAGGCCACTTCATAATACTAAAGGGAACAATCCAACAAGAAGAAATAACTCTGGTAAACATATACACACCCAATATAGGAGCACTTAAATACATTAAAAAAAAAAAAACTCCTGGAGGATATCAGGGAGAGATTGACAGCAATACAATCATAGTAGGATACTTTAATACCCACTGTCACCACTGAACAAATCCTCTAAACAAAAAATCAGCAAACAAACATCAATCCAAAATGACTCACTAGACCAGATGGAATTAATTGACATCTTCAGAACATTTCACCCCAAAGCCACAGAATATACATTCTTCTCCAGTGCACATGAGTCATTTTCAAAGATAGACCATATGTTGGGTCATAGAAAAGTCTCTTCAAATTCAAAAAGATAGAAATCATATCAAGCATTTTATCAGATCACAGTGGCATAAAACTGGAAATCAACTACAATAAAAAAAAATACAAAAAATCAAACATATGGAGACTAAACAGCATGCTATTAAACAATGACTGGGTAACCAGAGAGATCAAGGAAGAAACAAAAGACATCATGGCAACAAATGACAATGACAATACAACCCTACAAAATTTATGGGACACTGAAAACAATCTTGAGAGGGAAGTTCATAGCTCTACAAGCCTACTGCAAAAAAACAGGAAACAATGGTAATAAATTTCCTAACCCTACACCTCAAAGAGCTAGAATGAGAGCAACAAGAAAAGCCCAGTGTAAGCAGAAGGAAGGAAATAGAAAAGATCAGAGTGGAGATAAA
The DNA here is from genome assembly GCA_011751065.1 of Lasiurus cinereus. NCBI lineage: Eukaryota > Metazoa > Chordata > Mammalia > Chiroptera > Vespertilionidae > Lasiurus > Lasiurus cinereus. The sequence goes on from JAAGEH010000013.1 coordinate 619,599, forward strand.
CAACATGGAGACCAAAGAAACAATTCAAAAGATCAACAAAACCAAGAGCTGGTTCTGTGGAAGCAGTCATCAAAAAGCTTCCAACAAACAAATGCCCAGGATCAGATGGCTGCACAAGAGAGTTTTACCAAACATTCAAGGAAGAATTAAAACTTATCCATCTCAGACTATTCAAAAATATTCAAGAATAAGGAACACTTCCAAACACCTTCTATGAAGCCTGCATCACCCTAGTACCAAAACCAGATAAAGAAAACACAAGGAAAAAGAATTATAAGCCAATATCTCTCATGAAAATAGATGCCAAAAACCTCAACAAAATTCTAGCAAATCGGATCCAGCAGTACATCAGAAATATCATACACCATGACCAAGTAGAATTAATCCCAGGAATGCAAGGATGGTACAATATCCACAAATCAATAAACATGATATGTCACATAAACAAATTCAGAGATAAAAATCACATAGTCATATCAATTGATGCAGAAAAAGCATTTGACAAAATCTAACACCGTTTCTTGATAAAAACTCTCAGCAAGGTGGGAATAGAAGGATCATACCTCAACATCATAAAAGCCATATATGATAAACCCACAGCTAACATCAGACTCAATGGGCAAAAACTAAAACCATTTCCCCTAAGAACAGGAACAATGCCCACTCTCACCTCTCCTGTTCGACATAGTTCTGGAAGTATTAGCCATTGCAGTTAAACAAGAAGAAGAAATAAAAGGCATCCAAATTGGAAAAGAAGTAAAGTGTCCTTATTTGCAGATGACAGGATACTATACATAAAAAACCCGAAGAACTCCATCCAAAAACTAATTGACTTAATAAATGAATTTGGCAATGTAGCAGGATACAAAATTAATGCCAAGAAATCTGTGGCATTTCTGTACACTAATAGTGAAATTACAGAAAGAGAGACTAAAAAAGCAATCCCATTTATCATCGCACCAAAAAAATTAAGACACCTAGGAATAAACCTAACTAAGGAGGTAAAAGACCTATATGCAGAAAACTACAGGGCACTGAAAAAAGGGAAAGATGAAGACGTAAACAGATGGAAGAGCATACCATGCTCATGGATTGGGAAAATCAATATCATTAAAATGTCCATACTACCCAAAGAAATCTATAGATTCAATATACTACCCATTAAAATACCAACGACGTATTTCACAGACCTAGAAAGAACTCTTCAAAGATTCATCTGGAACAAAAAAAGACAGCGAATAGTCACAGCAATCCTGAGAAAGAAGAATAAAGTAGGTAGAATCTCAATACCATATTTCAAGCTATATTACAAAGCAACTGTTCTCAAAACAGCCGGGTACTGGCACAAGAACAGACATATAGACCAATGGAATAGAATAGAGAATCCATATATCCACCCACACCACTATACTCAATTAATATTTGACAATGGAGGGATGAACATACAATGGAGCCAAAACAGCCTCTTCAATAAATGGTGTTGGGAAAATTGGACAGATACATGCAAAAAAAATGAAACTGGACCACCTACTTACACCAAATACAAAAATAAACTCAAAATGGATACAGGACTTAAACATTAGAAGGGAAACCATAAAAATACTAGAGGAATCCACAGGCAGCACAATCTCAGACATATGTCGCAAGAACTTCTTCACTGATACTGCTCCAAGGGCAATGGAAGCTAAAGAAACAAAAAACAAATGGGACTACATCAAAATAAAAATCTTTTGCACAGCCAAAGAAATCATCAACAAAACAACAAGAAAGCCCACTGTATGGGAGAACATATTTGCAAATGTCAGCACTGATAAATCTCCAACATCTACAGCAAACTTATACAACTTAATAAATGGAAGATATGTGATCCAATAAAATAATGTGCAACAGTCTTAAATAGAACCTTTTTGAAAGATGACAGAAGGAAGGCCAAGAGACACATGAAAACATGCTCAAAGTCACTAATTATCAGAGAGATGCAAATCAAAATGACAATGCAATACCATCTCACACCAGTCAGAATGGTAATCATCAACAATTCAACAAACGACAAGTGATGGTGAGGATGTGGAGAAAAAGGAACCCTTGTGCACTGTTGGTGGAAATGCAGACTGGTGCAGCCACTGTGGATAACAGTATGGAGTTTCCTCAAAAAACTAAAAATGGAACTCCCATTTGATCCAGCAATCCCACTCTTAGGAATATATCCTAAGAAATTAGAAACACCAATCAGAAAGGATTTATGCACCCCTATGTTTGTAGCAGCACAATTTACAATAGCTACAATGTGGAAACAGCCTAGGTGTCCATCTGCAGATGAGTGGATCAGAAAACTATGGTACATCTACACAATGGAATTCTATGCTGCCATTAAAAGGAATTAATTCTTACTATTTGCAGCAACCTGGATGGAACTGGAGAGCCTTATGCTAAGTGAAATAAGCCAGTCAGTGAAGGAGAAACACCACCTGATCTCACTCATTTGTGGATAATAAAGAACATTATAAACTGATGAACAAAAGGATAGATACAGAGGCAGTAAAGCCTCAAACAGACTGTCAAACTACAGCAGGAAGATTAAGTAGAGGTGAGGTAGATAAGAGATCAACCAAAGGACTTGTATGCATGCATATAAGCATAACCAATGAACACAAGACACTGGGGGGTTGGGGTATGCCTGGGA